>BJBW01000896.1:0-405159 GCA_004320125.1 Scolopax mira
TCCCCTCTTTCAGGGTCAAACCCTTCCCCCTGGTCCTATGGCTCCCCTCCCTGATCCAGAGTCCCTCCCCATCTCTCCTGGAGCCCCTTGAGGGACTGGAAGGGGCTCTAAGTTCTCCCCGGAACCTTCTCTTCTCCAGCCTGAACCCCCCCAACTGTCTCAGCCTGTCCTCACATCAGAGGGGCTCCAGCCCTCCCAGCATCTCCGGGGCCTCCTCTGGCTCCACTCCAACAGCTCCATGTCCTTCCTGTGCTGAGGGCTCCAGAGCTGGACACAGTGACATAGAGGCTTAAAGGTCTTTTCAATCAGACTTTCAGTAAGATATTTAAAACAGTCATGGACTTTACATGAGCTTTTCCATTACTGCTCTCATGCTTGAAGTTAAGTACGTCCCTCAGAACAGCATGTACTGCGAGGACCAGGCAATATATTTTCTATCTCCTATGATTCATCGTGCATAAGTGTTGCCTCCAGTTTGAGCCAGAAATACATCCAGTGGATTGTGATCAATGGACAATAACGAACACTTGGGAGGGGAAAGGGTGAACCATAGGGAGCGGGTGAATTTTTAGCCCTGCTGTAACCAATGGCAGGACTCATGTCATTCTCAGTAAAGCCAGGATTTCACACACCATTGAACTGACAGTGACCCCGGAGTTACTTTTCGTGCCAAGTGTTCCCAAGGTCCTGAAACTCCAGGAATGCTTTCGGGTGTCGTTATGAGGCGAAACATTTGTGTGTAACCCTCCAAGTCTCAGGACTCTGCTACAGAGGGTTTCAAAATTCCCAGAATCACAGAATGCTATGGGGTTGGAAGGGACCTTTGGAGATCATCTCGTCCAACCCCCTGCCAAAGCAGGTCCTCCCAGAGCAAGCTGGAAAGGAACACATCCAGACAGCGTTTGAATGTCTCCAGAGAAGGAGACTCCACCACCTCCCTGGGCAACCTCTTCCACGGCTCTGCTACTTTCACAGGAAAGAAGTTCCTCCTCATGTTTAGGTGGAACTTCTTATACTCAAGTTTGTGCCCATTTCCTCTTGTCCTATCTCTGGGCACCACTGAAAAAAGACTGGCCCCATTCCTCCATTCCCAATCTGCTCCTGCTTTTGGGACCCTTCCCTGTGAACTCACAACCCCACAACCCTACAAAGTCCTCCCTACCCCACCTCTGTGTACACCAACCCTCTCCCAAATGAATGAAGAACGATTTTTGGGTTGTTCCCTTGTAATTCCTATCTACAGAAGTTTTTGACAACTTGTAACCACCTCTTGTTCTTGGCTTTTAAGCCACTCACCAGACAGAGGGTTTCTTTTGTGTAAGATAAAGAGTTTTTTTCTTTTCATTGCAGCACTTAAAGCTTGTGCTGTGTGTATCTTTTCTGACAGCCAACCTCAAGGTGTGTGGAGACAGTGGCCTCTTACTCTTTACTTTGGTGTCCACAGAAAGGAAAAGGTTTCCTTTTTCCCAAAGGTCTGTGATGGCTTTCTCTGCAAGGTCTTTGTGCTTCCAACCCCGCCTGGACACGTTCCTGTGCAACCTGCTCTGGGTGCTTTGGCAGGGGGTTGGACTAGATGATCTCCAGAGGTCCCTTCCAACCCCATAGCATTCTGGGATTCTGTGTGACTCACCTCTTGGTGTATGAATACAGAGCCCTTGTTTTCAACCTTAATCTGGTCAAGTCCACAATCAACACTTAGCAGAATGTTACACAACTCCTCTCTCCCTCCTGCAAAAATTACCTGTGTCAACTTTAGTGCTCTTGGAACTACAAAACTGATTTGCCTCCCATGTGCCCACGCTCACGGTATCTCATCAGGAAGAAAAAGGAAAACAAAAAACAGCCAATAAATGTATTTGCTCTCAGGTTATATTTTAATAGCTCTGGCTAAATGAAAGACCTGGAGAAAGCGGGACTTCAGGCACCTTCTGCATCCTGGTACAAGTAGAGGGAAAAAATACCTCAAGAACTGCATTTTTCACATTCTTTTCCTCCATGTGCTCAATGCCTGAGCAAGGTCAAAAAAAAATCATTGATAGCAACCCCTCTAATACTGGGAACTGCCCCAGTCCCAGAGCCAAAGGACATGTGACAATACTCTCTTGGAAAAGTATACTCTGGAAGGAAGTGAAATGTCCTAGAAATGAGATGACATCATTTACGGGACAGGGTATACACAGAGAAGCTCTTGGCATCCTTGGAAATGGGCTACATCAATGCTCGGTGAGGAGAAATACCTGGGTTTGAAGGATTCTCTGCTGCTGGATATGGACACCTAGATTGCAGTCACATTTATGAGAGAGGCTTTTTCTTCATCTCTATGGATGGAGATGGATAACACACACACACACACACACACACACACACACAGAATGTTATTTCAGTAAGTGAGCCTACCCTGCAACTAAATTTTTTAACAGTCCTCAGAATGTGGCTGAAGGGATCTTGGCTGGAAGACTAAGTTCAGCCCCTCCATTTGATGCTTTTATATCTTTCACATCTTTGACCCCTTCTTTACCAGGGAAACAAGTGAAGGGCTGTGATTTATTATTTTTTTAGAAAAAAAAAAAGGAGCAACAATTCACTTCCAGCATCTCTACGAATATCAGTTCATGTGATAACAGACAGACTCACCATCAGAAACTCTCCCCTTAGTCCCATCAACCCCAAATCATTTAGTTGAACCAGTTGCCCCATTCTCATTGACACCAGGAAGAAGGGCAAAATCCATACCCCTGGAGATGCAGCAAAAGGTAAGCAGGAACCAGGAGGAGATGTGGTGGCTGGTTCCACACCAGCAGCACAGCTCCAGTTCAGCCTTTTCTTTGCCAATCTTGGCAGCAAAGCCTGTGCATGGCTTTCTGAGAGTCTTACCTCCACGTAGGGGAACGCTTGGCACCAGGGCTTCACCTAATATCGAAGTCTGAAAGGGTAAATATTTCTGCCAGGGATCATTACTTACCTTTCTTCCTTTGCTTGCCCTGGAACAAAAGGAAAAGAAAAAAAAGAAGGGAAAAAAAAATCCTGTACAATTTAACAATGCTTCATCGAGAGCCACAGTATCTTATAGCAGAGAAATGACCCTCTCCTTGCCCCCTAATTCTTGTCTTTTAGAGCCAGGGGTATATTCTGCTGTTGCTTGCAGCAGGGGTAAAGAAACGTGGAGATGTGGCTTTGGAAGAACATTTCAGGTCTAGTGACAGCAAAAGAGCTGTACCAAAAGTGCTGGTGTTCAAGGAAAGAAAAACATAAACAAGCAGAGAAGCCTCCCTGGTCTGACAGTGGGGTGAAACACTCCCAAGGGGGATTTTTTAACCCAGTCAACCAAAGGCTCCTCCAAAAGAGCGTCAGGGAGTTAATGTTCCCTGTGCAGAAAATACCACGTCGTAAGCAAAGATTTTTTGGAACCCTGCTTAATTGGATGAACAATATTTTAGCAGAGCTCAAATACTGATACCCTCAGTGTATCGAAATATATTTGAGCAGCTGTGAAACTGGGAAAAAAAAAAAAAAGGCAGACGTGTTTGATAAATATATCCTGCCTGCATTTGGGACAAAGTTGAATGGCATTTCCACATTATATAGTGGTGATGAAACGCCTCCTGTTCAAGCAACTTGAAAAAGAACATCAAACAGCACGGTTAAGGTTTCAAAAGCAGCGTGTCCAGAGGACTTGCACGTGGGTATTTTAAGGGCTGGTTCTTCAGAAGACTGTTCTGGCATAAGGTAGGAATGTGAGTGCACAGAAACGGTCCAGGAGACCATTTCTGAGGAGAAAACCAGTGCTGTGTCAATATTTGGAAAGTGTGACTGAGGCGAGCCCACGTAATTTGTGACCTGCGGGTCCCACGCCGCTCCTGACCTAAGGATAATGAAGTGGTTCGTAGCAATTAATAAGGAGGCGGAGAGCGGGGATGTGATGAGAGAGCAATCAGCAGTTTTCATGGGAAATTGTCAAAGAACAAATTTCACCTTGTTCTTGAATAAAATCGCGGGTACAGCTGATAGCAGTTAACGGTGTTGACTCAGTGCTGCACGGCATCCAGATCTGAGGAAGAAAAAAAAAATAATATACAAAATCAATAGGAGCGCATAATAAATGGTTTAAAAATAGCTAATGGAGAGAGATCTTAAAATGGCTTTGTTGTAAAGGATTCATCAATGAATAAAGATTGCTTCTAATGGACTCCTGCAGGCACTTGCACTTGCGCTGTTCATTGTATTTTATTTAGGATCTGCAAGAAAATACAAGATGATTGCACCGTTTGTGAGCGGTGAGAGTTTCAAAAGTGATTACACAATTTCAAATTGCACTAACGGGAGTAGCTTCTCTTGCAAACCGAGGCTGCTGGGATGGGATAATTAGGGAGAACTTGGTAAAAGGAGCTTAGTTAAAGGAAGTCTTAGGACAGGCAAATGCAACGTCCTGCAGTTAGGAAGAGTTATCCAGCAGAGTGCAGGGTCACAGAGACATCATCTCAAAATGCAGAAGTGCCTCCTGATTAGTCCATACCCTGGAAAGTGGGTGCACTGGGGGAAACTGGGCTGCAGGGACGTTTGTTGTGAGCTAATTCCAGCCTAATGCTGTGGCCGAAGGAGCAAACAGCAACTTTGGGCAAAGGAACAAGGTTAAAAAAAAAAAAAAAAGGCATTGCTGGGGTTTTTGATAAAGCTGCTGGAGAAATTCAGAGTCAGGTTCTAGTGTAATGTTTTGTAAGTGATGTTAAAAACTGGAAGGTATTTAGAGATGTTCTGCAATGCAATGTACTTTCAATTACACTCCACTTTCATGGTACCTCTTGGATAAAGGGAGGTCCTTGGGAGGTCCTCATGATACCTCTTTTCCAGGAAATTCCCAACTGTGTTAACTCTGCAGACAGGAAACATATATAAATAGATGGCTATGGAAGTCTTCTGCGAAGGTCTCATGCTGTGAGATCACAGCACCCACTGTCTGCATGGAAGGTTCTACACAAATGACATTTCAAAATAAATAGATGTAACTTCCCTTTACAACTTCCATATAGACACATCCTTCCACATGTATTCCCCTGAAAGGAAACTTTCCTCCGCTGGTAAATGGTAGTTTTAAACTGGAAAATGAAATTTTAAATTTGGTCTTATTTTTCGTTTTCCATTATTTCTATGGTGATGGAGCTTGAGTCCTGTGTCACGCCATAAACTTTCCAGCTGCTCCATACCTGTGAACTCACTGCTAACAAAAAAAAAAAAAAAGTGGGAAATACTTCTTCTCTGAGCTCAAATCAGAGAGGTCTGGGGTCTCAACTTCATTCACACCAGCCTATCCCAGCAAAGACCTTCCTCACAAAATCCAAGTGAAAGCCATTGGGACTCTTTTGGGACGAGCTCCAGGCTCTGGAATCCCTTCACTTTAAAAAAATCAGTTTTCAGGCTGTGTGTCTCCATGGGTCTCCGAGATGACTGTAATGAAGAACAGTCACATTGGAAACCACACACTCTCCGTGCTGAGGTTCAGCTTGATGATGAGGAACCACCAGCGCGTGTTCTTTCTGCCTGTTCTCTGCAGACTCTGCACAAGAAGGTTGTTTATGTAGAGCAGACCCATATGTCCAGAAATGCACGTCAAGAAATAAATCAAATCATCTGAAAGAATATATGAAAAGGGTAGACAGCATTGAAAGTGCCCCTTGTTCATTCGGACAGTCTTCCTTGACCTCTGACAAGGAGCAAAAGGAGGGAGAGTTTGAGTAGGGTGACATGAAGAAGGGTGAAACACTTGTAGAATGAGAAAGGTTGGTGAAATCCCCCTGGCTTTGATGGAAATGAGGATAAAAAGTGAGAATCCAACAACCTTCAAAGCAATCTACAAGGTGAGTAACATCCCCTTTTTCTTCCCCACTGTGGAGAAAAACCTGGGACAGGCTTTACAGAGAGATTACCTCATGGAGTTGATTAGAAATGCAAAGGATAAGTTAAACAAAGAGATTATCATCCCCATCACTCAAGCAAGGTGGTCAAATTCCCCAACACAGCCTCCTCTGCTGAATTCTTGCTCATACTTTGTTTTTCTTACCTCTTTTTCCTCTCTTTTTCCATTCAAAAAGGTAGAACATCACTCACAAATCTCCATCAGTGGGGGCTCAGGAATGCTAACAGAGTTCTTGGAGCTTTTAGGATGGAAAAGTGTTGCTGATGCACTCAAGGATCTACATGCAGTCTTTCAGTGTGATTTTAATGACTCAGAGAGACAACACGCCACTGAACATTTTTAAAAGCTTCACCCTCCCTTCCAGCCTGGACTCAGTATGGCCTCTCTCGGTGTTTTAAACATGCTCCATTAACAGGATTCCCCAGCTGAAAGCGGACGTAGGAGGTAGAGCACAAACCTATTTTTGGATGCATAACGCCGTACAACACACAGAAGTCCCCTTGTTGCAGGAGAATGTGGGATGGAGAGAAGCAGAAGGCGTAGGAGATGGAGGGAACTGAAAGCTGGAGAGGGACTTTTTACAAGACCATGTAGTGATAGGACGAGGGGTAATGGTTTTAAATTGAAAGAGATGAGATCTCAGGAAGAAATTGTTGATTGTGAGGGTGGTGAGAGCCTGGCCCAGGTTGCCCAGAGAAGCTGTGGCTGCCCCATCCCTGAAGGGTTTCAAGGCCAGGTTGGAGGGGGCTTGGAGCAATCTGGTCTGGTGGGAGGTGTCCCTGCCCAGGGCAGGGGTGTTGGAACTGGATGGTCTTTAAGGTCCCTTCCCACCCAAACCATTCTATGACCACATGCTCTGTGCCCTGTTTTTTCCCCACAGCTGATATATGGGGTTGTGAGAGGGGTTTTGCTGTATGTTAAGGAGGAGGACACACATAGATGTTTAGGGATGCGATCTACAGCAGGCCAACACAGAGAATCAGGTGGTTTTGGGTAGTTCACCTACAGAGGTGACATCCAGTTGTCTCTTCCCCTCTTCTCCCCTTAGGAGAAGGGCGTTTGTGTATATGCATTTGGGGGTTCAATGCACAGCCACAGCCCCCCGTCAGGCTGTGGGGTGTATATACTTGCAGCCCAGAAGGCCAATCACATCTTGGGTTGCACCAAAAGAAGTGTTGCCAGCAGGTCCAGAGAAGTGATTCTGCAACTTTGCTCTGGTGAGACCTCACCTGGAGCAGGTCTGGAGCCCTCAATAGAAGAAGGACACAGACCTGATGGAGCGGTTCCAGATGAGGGCCACAAAAATGCTCAGGGGATTGGAAACCCTCTGCTCCGAGGACAGGCTGAGGGAGCTGGGGTTGTTCAGTCTGGAGAAGAGGAGGAGAGACCTAATAGCAGCCTTCCAGTACCTGAGGGGGCTACAGGAAGGCTGGGGAGAGACTGTTTACAAAGGCCTGTGGTGACAGGACGAGGGGCAATGGGTTTAAACTGAAGAAAAGCAGATTTAGATTGGAGATTAGGAATAAGTTCTTTCCAATAAGGGTGGTGGAGCACTGGAACAGGTTGCCCAGCCTCACATTCAAGGTGAGGCTCCATGAGGCCCTGGGCAACCTGGTCTAGTTGGGGGGTCCCTGCTGACTGCGGGGGGGTCAGGCTAGATGACCTTTGGAGGTCCTTTCTGGCCCAGATGATTCTATGATACTATACGGCCAGTGGTTGCAGACCAGCCCCCTGAATGGCTGTGATGTCCATACGATGGGGACATTGTACCCACAGATGTGACAAGCACGGCCGTATCAGGTCCCTCGCCCTTGGAGGTGTAACTAAGATGGAGTATCACTCACAAACCCTCTCACCGCCTCCGTCCTCCCGGGAATGTTGCGAAAAGGTGGTGGTAGGGGGTGTCTCATAAACAGGTGACCCCACCCCAGTAAGCTGGGGTGTGTTTCTGGGAGTCTCTCTCTTTCCCACACACACAACAACCCTCACCCCACGAGAAAGGAGGGAGGTGTGGGGCAGGGGGGTGATCAATCACTGCCCCTCACTCGGCCGCAGGGGGTATGTGGGGACAGGGAGGTGTCTCATGCAGGCTGCCAGGTGTGTTATCACACCGATACGCATCTCAACACCCCCTCCTGCTGATTGCCAGGTGTGTCTTGGGGATGGAGGTGGCTGTTTCCCGCTCACACACACAAACAAGCACAGGTGAACCCCATCCCCTCTGATTTTGGGGGGGCACAGCTACTTTTGGAGGAGTGGGGTCTCCCGCGCACATGGGTGACCCCAGGTTGTTGCCCCCCAATGACTTTGCAGAGGTTGTTTGGGGTATGCCAGTCTCACACACCCCGAAACAACCGAGAAACACCTGGCTGGAGGGAGTAGAGGTGTCACAGCAACAAACCTGACCACCTCTCCCTGTCGGGCTGTGGGGGTGTCTCCCTGGGGGTGGACATCTCATGCACGGTTGTCAACCTGTAGGGTTTCCTTGGCGTGGGGGGTAGGGTTGTGCACACACCGGAGGGATCGCTGTGACACTCTGGAGTGACACCCCCACTGCACATGGATATAATCACCTTCCCCCTGGGTGTAGGGGAAATTGTTGAAGGTACCCCCTCAGGCCAGCAGGACTAGTGTTGGAGTGTCAAGTACCCCCTACAAGACAGCAATGTGAGTGCTGGGGGTGCCAGGTGCCCCCCCAAGGCAACAGGATGAGTGTTGGGGTGTTTCACACACAGACACCAATCCCCCAGACTGTGTCTGTGTTTGGGGGTGTCACACACACACATCTGTAGACTGTGTCTGAGTGTGCCTCACACAGAAGGGGCAGTGGTCTGTGTTTGGGGATGTCACACACCGTAGCGTGACTGGAGACTGTGTCTGAGCGTGTTTCACACACACTGGGCTGTAGGCTGCATTTGGGGGTATCACACACACACATACGGCTGTAGGCTGTGTTTGGGGGTGTAACACACACATATGGGATTGTGGGCTGTGTTTGGGGGTGTCACACACCCCCATGGGGCTGTAGTCTGTGTCTGAGGGTACCTCACACACACATATGCGGGGCTGTGTCTGAGCTGTCTCACACACCCAGAGGACTGTAGTCTGTGTTTGGGGGTGTCACACACAGGAGGCTGTAGGCTGTCTGAGGGTGTCACACACACACATGGCTGAAGGCTGTGTCTGAGGGTGTCACACACACACACGGGGCTGTAGACTGAGTGTCACATACACAGAGGAGGCTGTAGGCTGAGGGTGTCACACACACAACAGGCCTGTAGCCGCCTCTGAGGGCCTCCACACCCCCCACTTCACCCTCCCCGGGCCGTGTCCCCGCTCGCCCCCCACGCGCCGTTCCCGCCCCCGCGTGCCCGCAGGCCACGTGCCTCCGCTCCGCCCCGCCTCCGGCCGCGTCGCGCCGCGCCGCGCGTGACGAGACGGCACCGCCCCCGCCCGGAGGGAGCCGGCGGCGGCGGCGGCTGCGGCAGCGGCGGGTCCGGGAGGGAAGGAAGGAGGGCGGGGGGAGTAGTAGGAGGAGGAGGAGGAGGCGGCGGCGGCGGCGGGGCGGGCCGAGGCGGCACCGCCGGGCCGGGCGCGCTGCGGCATGGATTACCCCGAGCCCGCCTCGCCGCAGGCCGGCTGGGAGCTGCCCGGTGAAGTAGCCAGCGGCTTCTACGAGCGAGCGGCCCGCGGCGAGGAGGAAGCGGCGGAGGACGAGGAGGAGGAAGAAGCGGCGGCAGGGAGCCGCGGCGTACAGCATCCCCTCGACCGCCCGCCCCGCCGCCCCCCGCCGCTGCTCCGCGCCGCCCTCTCCACCTCCTCCTCTGAGGGGGAGCCGGAGGCCGCCCCGCCGCGGGAGCTCAGCCTGAGCGACGAGGCCGGCGGCGGCGGCGATTTCGACTCGGCCGAGTCCCTGCGCTACTCCACCGGTACCGGCGGCGAGGGCAGCGAGGTGGAAGGAGCGGGGCTGGCCAGCAGCGAGAGCGGCGGCAGCGGCTTCTCCCTGGCGGCGGCCGCCCTGCCCGAGAGGAGGCGGCCCGGCGGCGGCCGGCCCCGCTATGAGGTGGTGCGGGAGCTGGGCGCCGAGGAGGTGCGCTGGTTCTACCGGGAGGACCGAAAGACCTGGAAGCCCTTCATCGGCTACGACTCGCTGCGGATCGAGCTGGCCTACCGCGCCCTCGGACCCGCCGCCGGGGGCCCCGAGGAGCCGCGGGAGGGCGAGGCGGTGGAGCCGGTCTGCGTGCGGAGCGGGCTCTACGAGGTGGACGTGGCCAGCGCCGAGAGCTACCCCGTCTACTGGAACCGTGAGTTCCCCCCTTCCCCTTCCCGCGGGGACCCCGTCGAGGATGTCCCCCCTTTCCCTTCCCGGGGGGTGTCCACCCCCTTCCCCTCCCGCGGGTTGTCTCCCCCCTTCCTTTCCCGTAGGGACCCTGGCAGGGGAAGTCCTGTTCCCCCCGTCCTCCCCCGCAGGGACCCCTTTTCCTCTCCTGCCAGGATGTGTGGGGGATCCTGATATCCTCGCACCAAGACCCTGGGGGGTACCCGGGCTGCCTCTCACCTCCTGCTGTCCCCAAAAAGGGGTGCTGGGCATCCCCTGTACACACAGAGACACTGCACTCAGTGCCCTGTCTCCCCCCACGCACACCTCGTGGGGATACCAGGTAGCCCTTTATATTTCCAGGGCACCCCCATAGGTAAATGGGGGTCTGAGCACTCCCCATCCCACAAACCCAGGTGTCCAGAGGGCTGGACATCTCTTGCTACACACACTCTTGGGGGTGAGGGGTACAGGAAGAATGGTTTTCCAGGGAGAGGGTATATGACCCATCAGTCATATACCTGAGCAAAGAAGGACTGGCTGTAGCCTGTGTTTGGGGGTGTCACACACACGGCTGTGAGCTGTATTTGTGGGGGTGTGTGCATCACACACACACACACGGATGTAGGCTGTGTCTTCTGAGTCTTAGACACGGGAAGAGGGTGAACTGGGTATCTCTTCAGCCACTTCCAGTTGCAAAGGGAATTGGGCATCTTTTCTTCTCGCCCTCCCCTGGTGCCCATACACCTGGAGGAAAGGGGGATCTGGGGCATCTTCTCATTTCTTGACACATGCAGAAGAAAGCAGGAAGGAAGGTGACAGAGAACCTTCTTGCTTATGCTTTCCTTTTCCTAAACAGAGTGAGTGAGGGTGGATATTTGCCTTAAACTGCCCTTTCCCCCAAGATGCACACCTTTCATTCAGAAGGAGCAGAGTAGGAACAGCAATTCTTTCTCCTCTGCCTCCCCGCCACACACATGCTTCTGATCTTCATCTTCGGTGAGGAAGGATGGAAAAGAGGGCTGATACCTGGCTTCCCCTCTGCTACCCTTGTCCTCTCTACTGGGAAGAAGATGATGTTGTGCTTCATCTTCCCTTCCCCATCCCTGGTCCACTGAGGGGGCATGAAAATTGGCTTTTCCTCCTTTCTGTTGGAAGGAATGGAACAGGCATCTTGGATGTGCACATAGTCCTTACTTCATACCCTTCCAATAGACAGGTGTTTGCTTCACTCCCACACCTTGAAAATGAGGTGGTGACACATCCCTCTGCCATCCTTCCCTTAGGATTTCTGCTTTGCTGGAGGAGAGGGAGCCTTGAGGAGCAGAGATGGAAGGAGAGCAGGTACCTCGGCTCTTCTCCTTCTTCCTTTGGCAGGGAATATCTCCCAGGGTTTCCCTGGAGCAGATGAGCCGTGCTCATCCTCCATCCCTGAGAACTTGCTTTCCAAGTGCGTTCCTTCAGGAACAAGGCAAAATGTTAAGGAGCAGAGTGAGCAGCCGAGCCATAGACACTGTCCTGGTGCATCTGCCACATGGTTACTGGAAGGAGAAGATGCAGGTCATCCAAGGGGTGAGGAAACTGCTGCTGTCCCTCTTGTAACAGTGCCGAGGGGAAGGAGCCAGCAGAGCTGTCAGGTGAGGCAGGATTGCTCCCGGTAACGGGAGCAGGAGTCTGCTCATCAGCAGCTTAAAGGTTTAATTTCTTGACCCTGTGCTTTGGCCATTTTGGAAGCTGATTCAAGACTCCTTAAGCCCGAGGAGCAGATGTTGCAAATGACACACGCCTCACCCAGACGACTTCTGATGGGTGGAAGGAGAAATTCCCAGGGGTTACCAGCAAGTGCTGGACCGGGGAGAAATAAACTCACAGGCCTGAGAAGACTAATGATGGGGATGTTTTTTAGTCCTCAGAAAGCTGATTAAGGAGAGTGCTTAAGTCTTTTCTTATTAGAGAGTCCGCTCATTCACAAGACTTCTGGTGTTTGAAGGGTCTGTCAGTGTCTTCTGCTCTAAATCCTCCTTCAATTGCATGGTTCCTTGCCTGTCTTCCTTGTGTGTGTAAGTTCTCTTGCCTTTCTCCCATTCTTTCCAGCAAGGTCAGATCCCAAGGATTCCACCTCATCCTTTGAAGGTCATGGTGTAGCTGTTATTCCCAAATTATTCCTGTATGTAATTTTGGATCCAGAGGGTATCTAGCTACGGCGCTGGCTCCTCGTAGGGTGGGAGGGTGTCAGTTGTGGTGTACTAGATCCCACACGAGCAAATTCCATGAGTAAGGGAAGAGAGTCTCACTCTCTGATCCCAGAAACGTGAAGTTTAATAACCACAGCTGATGTAAATACTCTGAGGTGCATATTAAAGAGCGCAGAAACTGCTGTCTGCTTCTGCTGATTCACGTTTTTCAGTTCAGAGAAAAGGTCAAAAAGCTTTTATCTTTGTCGTTCTTGCCCGTTTTGTTGTTCTTTTTTTTTTTTCCCCCACATACGTGCCATACTTGAGGGAAGGCTCCTATCTCCCAGCTACAACACCAAATGTGCTGACAATTTTTCAGCTTGTGGTGTCTTCATGACCAGGAAACGTTGACGGTAGCTCAGCACAGGCTGCAATATTCCTTTCACCTGTGTCTTGAGAAATTTTGAGCTCATCTCAAGATTCGTTCGAAACGTCAGGAATATCAGGCTGAGTTACAATTTGATCAGATTAATTACTGAGAATTTTATCCTTACCTTGTGACCTCTGGGAATTATTTAATTAGCATTGTAGAACTAGCAAAGAGAGTGCGAGAGGATGAAAATGATTAGTGTAGGCTTCCAGATAAGTAAGTAACTTGGAGTTGAGCTGCTTCTGCTCTTCTGTGGATGTAAGAGTGAGTGATATTTTACAGTGGGTCTTCTCTCTATATTTTCTTGGACTATCCAGCCCTCACCTGCCCTCCCAGTTGAAGAGGGATATTTTACAGCCATTTTTCTATAGGTGTCAGGTGGTGTTTTCTTAGAATGCTTTCACTCTCCAAGTAGTTATCTTCATCTTGGCTTGTTCTCCAGTTTCAATTCTGATTGTATATTGGGGACACTCATCACCTCAGCTGACACCTGTCCTGCAGCAGTAGTTTTTAAAATCAAAATGGGACTTTATTATAATCTGGTGGTACGTGGAGAGAAGCAACATCAAATGTGTATTTCTACAGCTATTTGGGGAGTCTGTGGAGCATTGTCTGTTAGGGAAGGATAAAATTCTCCATTCCCAGACACAGGTTTGGTAAGGATGGGGTTTCTGTTTGTTTTTTAACGTGTATGCTTTTGCAACTAATAATTGCAGAAGTCTAGTAAGTAAAATACCTTTTGTTCACTAGGACCATCCCTAAGTGAAGATATAAGAATAACTTCTGCTCTACTGGTATTACAGATATTTTACTGACTGTAGCCTGGAAATACCTGTAAATTCAGCATACAAATTTTAAAATTTTTAATGAGCTGCTTAAAAATAACCCCTCTATTTCAGCTGCCTTTAAGCTTGGACTGAAAGAACTATCCAAGACCCTGTATTTTCTTTGGTAAGCTGCTTTGTAAGCTGGAAAAAGAGGCAATTGTTAGCACCTTGTGAAAAACCTCTGCAGGTGGAGCTTCTGCAAAATGAGAGGTGAAAGCCAGGGAAGTGTTAGCTGACCTCTGAATTTAGAGAGGGTCAGGATTCCTGAGAAATCTTGGAGTATAGTAGCTGATGCTTGGCACCAGATGATTACAAAAGGCTATTTTCTTAGTGGATCGGGTTTTGTTGTTGGGGTTGGATTTTTTTTCTTTTTTTTTTGTATCATGTGCTTGTTTTGATGTAGGAGGTAGAGGTCAGCAGTAAGATATGAAGCCTTTTGTATCTCAGCTGCTGGTGGTTCTTTGTGCTGCACTGTCAAGAACTATAAAAATCCCCATTTTTGAGCTGTAAGATACCTCTCTGTTCTGTGGAGGAGAGCTGGGTGCTTGTGCCTTGCCTGGAGCTGGCAGTGTGAATTTCTAGGTTGACATTTTGCAGCCTGGCAACCCCAAAACCCATCTTGAAACCCCACTAAACCTCTTGCCTGGCTGAGTTAATCAGTGCCTGATACTTCTTCTGAGGCTGAGTGCTTGTTTTATGGAATAGGAATTGGATTAAAACGTATTTCTGAGGCAAGAGGAAAACTAAGGTTTTGGAACCAAGAGATTATCGGTATATTTGTGGCTTGCATTTTAGTTTCTTTTTAGCAGCAGAACACGTTTTTAGTCGCTTTACAGTGTGCTTAGAACATTGCTTTTGGTGTGTTGGACAGTCTTTGAACTTAGTTGGTAGCTTTCCTTTGTGTAAAGGACCTTTTGATCAAAGGCTGAATTCTTGAAAACTATTTTCTTGCTTTTCTCTCCAGATATGTTACTCTTTTGCAAATGAAATAGTGACAGTTTACACAGCAGTGCTGGACATTACTTTCCCTGCTCAGAATCTTGCCTGGGTTTTACTTTTCTGCTTCCCTTCTTATCACTCTGTCCTTCTATAAGTATCTTGTTGGCTTAGTTTTGACCAGCTCCTTCCTGTCCAGAAGAAACAATTTTTTAGGTTTGCAGTGCTCTGTGTATTAAATCACAAATTACATTTGTTTGTTTGTATGTTCTGGTTGTGTTTATGGCCTCTGGTACCTTTCCTTCTTTCAGCAGAGAGAGCTTCTGACATTTAGGATGCTTTTACTAGAACAGGTGGGAGATGGCAACATTTTGCTTGGATGTCTCTTTGAGGGCAAGTTTCTTCCCTGTTCTCAGCTTTTATTTAAGCATTATTTAAGCCAAATGAATCTGTTGTCACAGAATCGCAGAATGATGTGGGAGGGGGGCAGGGAAGGGACCTCTGGAGATCATCCAGTCCAACCCCCTGCCATAGCAGGTCCATCCAGAGAAGATTGCACAGGAACGTGTTCACCTGGGTATTGAATGCCTTCAGAGAAGGAGACTCCACCACCTCTCTGGGCAGCCTCTTCCAGGGCTCTGCCACCCTCAGAGGAAAGAGGGTCTATTTCCTCTTGATCCCTGGGCACCACTGAGAAAAGACTGGCCCCATCCTTCTGACACCCACCCTTTAAGTATTTATAGGTGTTGATCAGATCCCCCCTCAGCCTTCTCTTCTCCAGACCAAAAAGACCCAAGTCATAGAATCATGGAATTGTCTAGGTTGGAAGGGACCTTTAAGATCATCTAGTCCAACCAAGTCCCTCACCCTTTCCTTCTGGGAGGGGTGCTTCAGGTCTCTCATCATATTTGTGGTCATCACATTGGTTGGTGAGTGCTGGGATGAAGGGTGGAAGTGGGGTCCCAGACAGTGATATTTAAGATGACAGACTAAAATTTTTTATTTTTTTTTTTAATGAGGGGGGGGAATCTCCTGTAGGGCAAAAAAAATGAAGAAAAGGGTGAAATCTGGGAATTAAGTGTAGGGAAATCAGGAGGTAGGGTTCAATAGGCAGGAAAATGAAGTGAGGCTAGGAAAAAAAATAAATCCCTGCAGAGGAGAAGATGAGAGCAAAGCTTAGTGTGCCCTGGAATATCTTTATTGTGCTCATTAGTAGTAGGTCTGAGGTTTTCACAGGGAAAAAAAAAAAAGTGTTTCTGAATAGGAAACCTCAAACTGTGATCATCACCTGCCAGGAGAGCACACGCTGGGCTGAGGTTGTGCGATTGTGCAAACGCCTCGTGACTTTCCGTGGGATCCAAGCCCGTGCCCACATGTTTGTCGTGTGACACAGTTGTTCTTTTGTGGGTTGGTTCAGCTTTTCACCCTAATCCGGTCTCAAAAAAAACCCGCAGGTTTCTCTGGGTGAGAAAAAAGCTGATGAGGGACTTTGTTCCTGCAGCTTCCAGAGCCCGGCAGCAAACACTGGTGGTGGAGTTGCTTCACTTCACAGTACTGGTATTGAAGTTTGGTGAGGTGTTGTCATTGGTAAGGATTCAATAAAAACAAAGCTCTAAACTTAAATCTGCAGCCCTGCTTCATGTGTCAGCAGTCCTAGAATGTTTGAGCTTTTCTTGCTCATGGAACGTGGCTGGTGAGGTGAGATTTAGGGTTTTGGCTTGGACCATCAAGTTCAGCTCTGTGTCAAGAGCAATTGTGCGTGTCAAGAGCAAACTATTATCTTAAACCAGAAAAATCCTCCTTAAAACCCATGATACACACTATATTTTGGGGTGGTGTGTAGCAGTTGAGAGGAGAGAGGACTTTGAGGGCCTTTCTCTCTTTTTGAGGGGTTCCTTCTGCGTTTGGCATTTGAGCCAGCCCCAAAGATCAGCCTTTCATTATTATTTTAGTTTGTGCAGTTTCGGTAAACTGATTTTAAAAAACCAAATGGCTCAGGGAAGAACAATTACAAGCTGTTGCTTGTGCCAAGGGAGGTTCAGATTGGATACTGGGAAAAAGCTTTACACTGAAAGGGTTATTAAGCCTTGGAATGGGCTGCCCAGGGAAGGGGTTGAAGCACCATCCCTGGAGGTATTTAAAGGATGGGGTGCTTAGTGATGCTTTTTTTCAGTTAGGTTGATGGTTGGATTAGATGACCTTAAAAATCCCTTCCAACTTGGATAATTCTGTGAATACTTGAGGTGGGCTTTGATAAAACAGCAGCAATTTCTGTGTTCAGTGGAGCAAAGCACATAGTTCCTCTCTTGCTGCATCTAAGGCTGATCTGTGTAGATCAGACTCCGGGAAGAAAATCCCATCTGTGCCAGTCAGGTTACTCTTAATGTGCTTAGTTGCTGTGAAACTCCAAAGGAACTTCCACCTGTAATTCCAAAATTGCTTCAACAAAGCAATTTAGAACCATTCCGTGGCCCAGCAAAATAATATCCTTTACCACTCAGTGAATGAAATCTCTTTTGATCTGGGATGCTGAATAAATAAATAATAATATTAAAAAAAAAAAAAGGCTGGTGCTGTAAATCCATGTAGCTCTAAGTTTGCTAAGGCTGGGATTTCACCCTTGAACTCCTCTTTTGGTTCTGCTGGTACTTTGGAAAGGGTGGAACAGATTGTGTGTGTTTGTGGTTAAACAAAGGAAAGTCACCCAGGGTTTGATTAAGTGGCTGCATTTATTTAAATGGCAGTAACCTGCTCTAGTCTGAAATGCTGTGTTAGGGAATAGCCATAAAGCTGAAGAACATTAAGCTATTTTTTTAAAAAAAAAAAGTCTAAAAGTCTATTATGTTACCTAGCAAAGATGAAACAACAAAATTTTATAATATTATAAAACTTTTTATAACACCTGTTCACCAAGCAGTAAAATGTAGAAATCTTTAATCTCATGGTCAATTTCTGTAACCATCTGTTCTCATAATTAAGTTTCCTGTCCTTTTTTTTTTTTTGGTGTGGTTTGGTTTATTTTGTTTAGGTTTTTTTTTTTTTTTTGATAGTTGTTTGGTTCTTTTTTCCTTCACAAGACTCTACACACCCAGCTACAAGCAAAAAGTCTTACGAGCTGTGCAGTGGTCAATTTACCCAAAATACAATTTTAGACTTGATGTAATGGGAATGGATGGGAAATTTTAAAAAGTCTCCAAAAGTCAGCCTTGATGTTATTCTGGAATCCATTATTTCAGTGGTTCATGTCAACGTTGAGCTTCTTGTGTGTATTACAACTGCTTGAAGTGCTGAGACATAAGAGAGTTCCAAGATATGCTCCAAGACCTAAGATGTTAGCACTTTCAGCAGGTCTTTAGGAAATAAAATAAAAAGTCACCAGTTTTGCCGTGTCCCCCCCCTTTTTTTTTTTTTTCCTTAGTAAACGTGTGGGCACTTCTCTCCGTTATTTAAATAGCTTTAAAATAGTCACAGGGTAGTCTCACAGTTACCTTCAGCTTGTGGAGGTGTTACCCTCACAGGCTGCAAATTGTGATGGGGGAAGCCAAATTCAACAGAAATTGCTGCGCAGAAAAGCAGAAATCTGAAATTATTGCACAAAAAAGCATCTCGGGCTGACTGCATTTTATGAGCTGGTGTTTCTTGGCTTTGGGCTTGGAGAGCTGGGAAATCAGGATTGTCCATTTCGGCAAAACACAAGCTTTAATTTACATTTCTGAGCCTTTGAGTATTACATTTGTGAGTGAATACTGCCTTACCTTTGCCATCAAGCCATCAGAACAGGACCTTGGCTTTGAAGGGATGAAACAGAAGCTCCACTGAATCTTATTTCTTCCCATTTTTTTCTGTCTCTTTTTATCTTCCAGCTGGTGTTGGTAATTCCTAAACCAGACCTCCTGTGGGCTTTTTGTTTAAGCTCTATTTGTTAACTTTTTAGTTATTATCTCTGTATCCTCTTTCTTTTTTCCTAGTTCTGAGCTGTACAGTATTTCATTTTAGGTAAATTTTCAACCAGTGTGGTGGCAGGAAACAAATTAATGTGTTCCTGTAGTAGCACAAGAAGAAAAATAAAGGCAAATTCTGCTCAGTTAATACTCTTCATACCATGTTCTGATGGAATAGTTGGCTTTTTCATGCAATTTATATTGGTTGTGATCACACAGTTTAAAGGCCTTCACACAAAAAAAGGAGTAGCTGGGCTATATATAAAAATTACTGCCTATGTATATACTATATATTGTAGGCACTTTTTATTTTAACATAATTTCTGTTATTCAGAGGATTTAGATGACTATCATAACGCAAATCCCTCATGTTCTTTTCCCACCACATTAATTACAGCACTTGTATTCTTTTATGCTGTAGATTTTCAGGGGAAAAATAAGACCTTTTTGTGTAAAAAGAAAAAAATAATAAATCCTTTGATGCAGTCTAGATCTCTTAAACTGTTTTCCTCTAACAGTGGTAAAATATGTATGACTAATTAAATAAAGAGCTTTTCATCAGCTCGTAATCCCTGCCATTCAAATTTATTTAGAAATTCTTGGATAAATAAACCATGGAAGTGTATAACCAGCCAAATATATCAGTGTCTTTCACTTCGAAGAGCTGCCAACTGCAGATTCTATGGTGTAAGAGTCAAGGCAGTCAAGAAATCAAGGCAAATCCTTTCCTGGGGATCAAGATTGTAGGGACAAAGATAAATAACACTTTATATTATAGGTTTGTAATTCTGTATTGGGGGGAAAAAAAGTTAAATTACAGCATGATTTAAATATCCATGTATTTAATTCTCCTGTAAACCAAAAATAACTGGAAGAATGTAGTCTAAGCTTTCTAAAATCTGAATGTCCAAGGTGTGAATGAATTTATTGAAAATGAATAGGAGTGAGTGAAATTGGGTGATTTGCTCTTTCCCAAAGTCTGCAGATTATACTGAAAAATCTCCTCTTGTGTTGCAGTCGCCTCGTTTCCTCACCCAACCCAGGGGTATTCAGTGCAATTAACCTTAATGTGTGTATATATACATATATCTCACTCTTTCTTGACTGAAATGCCACTTGCTTTTGGAGATGGTGACTTTTAGCGTCAGTAGATCATCATCACCATGATTGGAGTTAGACTTTGCCCTGGACTGAAATTCAGCATTAAAATATTATAGCTGTCATTTTGTTGAATTTTGAAAACACAGATGTTAATGGGAAAGTTGTTTTTTCGTACTTTACTGTGATCACAAATTTGATTTTTATTTATTTTTTTTTTTGGTTCTGAAATACGGCATTTGGTTTTCTTTAAACCACCCTGTGCCTCTGATGGAAGGAAATGTCATTGACTCCCTTCCTTTTATCTACCCAGTGTTTTGTTTTTTTTTTTTTTTTTTTTTTTCTTGAGGTTTCCTGGTAGCACAGTGATCAAACCTGAAACCAGATCAGCTTGTGGTTCAGGTGCTGTGGCTGCACACAGACAGTGCATCGGTTTAAAGGAGAGCAAGGGAAAAAAAAAAAAATAAAAATCAAGTCTTGGGTCTCCCTAAAATCCCACCAAGCTTTGTAAAACAGAATTTTAAATCCTTATTTTGAACTCAAAGTCCCCTTACAATATGTCTTTGGATCTGGAAGTGATTTATATTTTCATCTAAATGCCCTTTCCAGACTTGGAGCCAGATATATGAATTTATTCCCAAGCTAAACTACCCTGGAAAGATTTTGCAATAACTTTTTTTCTTTCTTATTTCAAGTGTGCCAATTTTTCCTGGCTGAGCCTTTGTAGAGAAGGCACTGCCCATCGTATGTTTGAGAGCTGCTGTCGAGTGCTACGGTAAAGAACCACTACAGGAAAGTTTCTCACAGGCAAAAAGAGCCTGAAAAAGTTTATTTTAATGCTTTGTGTTTAGAATTTTAGACATTTGTAGGTGGAAATTCCCACGTGAAAAAACTTACAGGCCTCCTAAACTGAAAAAGAGGTGCCTTATATTCATGTGTTTCGAAGTACAAAATAGTATTCATATCATTATTAGGATTTAAAAAAAAAAATAAATCTTTTTATGGATTCAATGAATGGAGCCTCATCAGTATGCTTAGTCAAGATTTAAGGAATTGCTTACAGATTTTCCCAGTACAGATTAACATCTGACATCCTTGTGTCATGGCTTTGGTGACAATGGCATCCTTGATCTGCGCTCGCCTATTCTGGGCATTTCATTTCTTCCTACAGACAGTGCTTTGTCTGTAAAGGCAGCCTGACTGGATCCGTGTGTATCATCATATGTCCAAAAAACAAGGATCTCTGACAGGTGTGGAAAAAAAAATAGGGGAATCCAGCAAAGGTTCAGGCAAGTGTGTGATGAGAGGTGGCTGTATAGGGTGATAATATTAACGTTGAATTTCAGGAAAACGAAATACTCGTGTTTCACTCTTCACTGGTGGGATGTAGCCTCCCAAATTAGTTTAAATTTTCGTAGGTGATTGAATTTTCTACGTTGTTTGTGACGAACGTTCATTTCTGCAGTTTAAAGCCGCTCAGATCTTTAGTTCTTCTGGTACCTGTGGATTCATATCCCTTAAATAACCACAAGGTTCAAACATCCCCCTGATGGATCATCAGCATCCAAAATACTAGAAATTCAGGACCTAAAAATTGGCTCCTGTCTGGAGTAGCTATTTTAGCAATGCCAAACTGCTAAAACAGGGTTTACTGCAGGATTCCCAGTCACTGGAATGCTCGAGTAACTGGGAGAACACCAGTTACCAGCACCAAGTGAAAGGGTACTTCAGTGGTAGTTTGGGCAAGGAAGAAGTTGTTGATTGTGAGGGTGGTGAGAGTCTGGCCCAGGTTGCCCCGAGAAGCTGTGGTTGCCCCATCCCTGAAGGGGTTCAAGACCAGGTTGGAGGGGGCTTGGAGCAACCTGGTCTGGTGGGAGGTGTCCCTGCCCAGGGCAGGGGTGTTGGAACTGGATGGTCTTTAAGGTCCCTTACAACTTTAACCAGTCTGTGATTCTATGATACCGAGCCATGAGGCCAGGCTAGAAGCCACCACCTTTGATGGGTCATCTTGCCCTGCTGTGTTTCTACTGGTCTGGTGATAGATCCAATAGATTCCGTCCTCAGCTCAGTAACTTTGAAATCTCAGTGCTCCCTATTGTTTCTTGGGGTTTTTTAACCTGATTTTCATGTACTTTTTCTTTGCATTTATTGTTTCTTTTCTAAGTTGTCCTCACCAGCTTTTTTACCCACCTTCCAGGTAGGAACAGATCTTTGAGTAGTAAAGCCTACATCGTTTCCCGTCTCCTTTTTTGTGGTTAAGTTTGCTTTTGGACAACTTTCTCTATACATAGACAGTACAGAGCAGCATGGCTTAGCATTCACTGGAGGTCAGTGGTCCCACTTGTCTGGGGTCTCAGCAGATCTATCCCTGTGCTGGTCCTGTGAGGTTGGAGGTTGGGGTCTTACAGGCTTGTGGAGCACAGGACGCACACAGCATTTTTCCTTCTTGATTTTCCAGATGTAGCAGGAGAAATTCTGAGCTAGAATGGATATTATAGTCTCAGCTTGCTTGCAGAGGAGGGTTCTTGCTCTCTATAGCCCCAGTAATTAGTGTGGGTATCAAACACAGTTTGATGAAGAATAAGCACCAGGATAGAGATGTTGTAGAGGCTTCCCTTTTTTTTTTTTTTTTTTTTTCCCATGTGAACAGCAAACGCTGGGCACCTAGTTCCTCATTTTGGGTGCTGGAACTGAAACTGGAATGGCAGTGACCGAAAATGGCCTTTGGTGAAAGACTAGCTTTAATAAAAAAAATCACAAACCCTTTCATCTTTAAAATCACCCTTAATGCTAATTGATGTGTAATTTGGGTTATTGTGAGTGCAGTTCCCCAAGGAAGCAGGGTTCTGTGCAGTGAGGGTCAGCATGTGGGGTTTTATATCTCCTCCTCACTCTGCATCCTCTTGATGACTGATAACGACCATTGGTTTCAAAGTTAAGTTGTGTAGAGGAGCATGAGTCTCACAAAATTCTTAATATTTTGAAAATTCAAGGCAACTGGGTAAAGAGGAGCATATCCACTTAAAGCTGGACTATTGTTTGAACTTAAGCCTTAAACTTTACAGAACCTACATCTTCCTGTCCATCTCTCACATCCTCTCATGCACTCTGCACATGTGGCCCTCACTAGCTCAGGTGTTTGGAGATTTAAAGACTTTCATGGTTCATTTCAGTCCTTTGGGAAAAGGGGGTGGTGTTTCTCCAGGCATTTGTGGTCACCTTGTTAGGGGTCCCAGCCCCGGGAGGGTGACTTCTTTATCAAAACACCAAAAGAAATTCCCTTTCCTCTTCCCTGCTGTCACTTTGTGATGTGTGACATTAAAAAAATATTTTTTTTTTTTTTTTAAAAAAAAAATCTCTTGTTTGATTTTCAGAAACAGAAAAGATCCCTGTGATGCGTGGGCAGTGGTTTATCGATGGTACGTGGCAACCTCTGGAAGAGGAGGAAAGTAACTTAATAGAACAGGAGCATCTCAACCGCTTCAGAGGCCAGCAGCTGCAGGAGAGCTTTGATATGGAAGTATCAAAACCTGTTGACGGGAAGGAGGGTAAGATTGTTTAGATCACTGGTTTTATATTATGTTCTCTGGACAGCTGGGGTCTGTTTTTCTTAAGTGAGAATGTGATTTATTATGGTTTTTCCATCCTACATAATGGGGAACACTAGTACAGGCGTCAGTTTGCTCACCTGTTTTTCAGTGCATCTTGATGGTGTAGGATTTCCTGCTGCAGCACATTTGATAAACACTAAATATTACATTCATGGGTAAACGTCTTGTTCCCATTTTGATTCATGTTTCATATCTTTCAATTGTGTTTGAAATCTCATTTCAAACTGAAATCTCTTGATGGGACAAGAAGAGTCAGTGTCCAAGTGGCTATTAGCTCTCTGGCCAGCATTCCTAATTCTGCCCTGAAGGGAGCATCAGTTTTACAAATCACATTTCATTTTCCATTCTTGTTTAGTCTGTGAATTTATTTATTAGAGTAGTTTTCAACCATAGTAAATCTTGGGCATTCATTCTGTAATGGAAGTCCTTATATTTAATGACCAGGGTGAGGCCATGCAGTTTGTGTTCCTGGAAATCTCAGTCGTATGCATTTAACACTCTTAAGAATGGTTTTCTGAAATTTCTGATCTATTATTTAATGCACAAAGTTGAATTGCTTGATCAGAGTAAGAATAGTATGGTGACAACTCAGTATTTTTGGCTTTTAAACTTCACTTCTGTGTGTTGGCTTTCGCTTGGTGAACAGTCTACAAACCAAGAGCTGCAAGTACAGAGGCCTCACAGAATATTCTGGTAGGGTTTGGGTTGTGTTATTCTTTATAAAGCAACTTTCTTTTTAATCTCTTTAAAGTACAACTTTGTAGTAAGCAGTTATGGAGTGTAGGAGCGGCCGTGTTTTGGCCGTGAGCAGGGAGGAGTTCCTGTTTGTGAGCTACGTGAGAACACACAAGTAAAAGCTTGTTAATAAATTAGAAGGAGGGCAGTATTCAGGCTATTTGTGTAATTGCTGTAATGAAAACCAGAATATCATTTGTTGACTTAGGGAGATTTTTCAACAGCACAGAGAGTAGTTCAGTTTCTAACTCCCCTCAAAGCTAACAAAGACTCTATGAAAATTATTCTTTTTTCTATTTTTTACTACTTTAAAAGATCTTTTTTCTCCAGCCAAGCCTGCAGTACAGTCGTCTGCTTTAACAGCTCTGTCAGGTAGGTGTGTGAAATGCTGTGACCCCTGAGCCCCAGCATCCTGGCAATACAACCACCCTCCTGGAAGGTGCTTTACCCTGTATTTCCGTGTCCTTGTGCTGGTACAAAGCTCAACTTTATTAGTAGAGTTCCCCTCTGCTGTGAGTGCTGTGCTCTTTGTGGTAGGATAGTGGGATTTTGCCTGAAAAACATATCTTTATGGGTGCTGAATGCTTCCAGCCTTTGGTAGCTTCACTTCTGATGGATTCAGTTGTAAATACCTGGATTCTCCTTATTGAGTAAGGGAGTTCAATATTTTTTTTTTAGAAAAAATCGCATCTATAGATCAGAAATTTTCAGATTTGAGGTTGGGAAGAGTGATGAGAAAGGTATAATCCCTGGTATTTACAAAAACACTTAAAAAATCAGAAAAATAAACTCCAAATTTAGACATCAGTGCCTTTTCTAAAGCAAAAAGTAAAAAAAAAAAGGCAAAACACCAAAAAAAACCTCACCAAGCTCTGCACGCAGTCGCTTCAAAGTGGAATATGTGTCAAGTCACCAATAACTTTCAACATTTTTTTTTTTTTGTTTAGTAGTGATAGGAAAGTTGCAGGAAAATTATAGCTACCAGTAAGTGTGACAAGAAGTTTTGTCATTACAATGTGCCTCTCAGCATCATCTCTGATCAGCTGCTGTCTGTGATTGCCAGCTGCACGTGGCACCAAGAGAAGCTTTACAGCTTGCTTTCTCTCTGGCGAAGTAAACGTAATTAGTGGGAGAAGTGCTGAATTCAGTTTATAAATTTCTTAAGTGCTACAATTTGTTGCTACGATTTGTTGTAATTGCATCCTGTTTGAAACCTATTTTGGTCCCCTCAGTGTTTACAGGTAGCTGCTATTTAAGACCAGTGAAGGAACAGATCTGTAAATATCACTGAGGGGCAAAGTGGCTGTTTGCAAATGCTACAATAAAGCACTGCAAATGATGAAAAACCAGCAAAATCATTACAATCTGCTGTTACAGTCTCCTGGTACTTAGATGTAATTACTTTCTTATGTGAACGTGCCAATTTGCATCATGAATAATGACAAACCAGCTTGTCAGCAAGCATCTTGTTGATATGCAGTATCAAACCTCTTGGTATGATATGCAATCAAACCTGTCGGCTCTTGATTTGACCCCAGCCATGCTCTAAAGGGTGGCAGTGGAATGAAAAATTAAAAGTAAAAATTAAGAGTGAGTTCCACTTTGCTGCTCCTGTTGTGGATAATTTTCTCTTACTCAGCCTGCTAACTGGGGGCAGCGTATGAAATCCTGGAGCTGAGTATCCAAGACTCAATTGATGATTCGTTTTGCACTTGATATCATATTTATGTATTTAATTATTTGTCTTCTGCAATCTTTTTGTGCAGAAAACAGAAGTGCCAGCAAGTTTACTAGGTGTTTAGCACCCTCAGCTCTTGAGCAGCCTTCCCAGTGTATTGCTGGCGATGGAATTGCTCTTTTTATTTTAAGCCTGGGGCAAGAGGGGCTTCTTCCTATCTGCCTGTGCAAAAACTAATGGTGAGCAATAGGTACATCACTTATGAAGGGCAACTGCTCAGCAGGCATTGCCCAACCTCTTTCTTCATATCTTTAGTTTTGGGATACACGCTTGGAGGGTCCCTAAGGGCTAAAAACATGATTTCCCACTCCAATACTTTGATTTATTAATTCTGCTCCTGGATTGCAGCATGGTAATAAGGAAATGCCTAAGCTGCATCCAGGGCTGCTGGTGGTGAGCGGATGTTGATGAATAAATGTCCCATTATTAAACTCTTAATGCAAGCAAACCTTCCTCCAAAAGTGCAAAATGACCGAGAAGAGGGATCTCCAGCCTGTGGTCTGTAAGTAACATAAAGCTCATGCCACCTCCCGGGGCTGTGGAGCTGTAAATGCTGAAGGTAACAGAAAACATATGACAGCACTTAAGTGAATGATTTCCCAAGTTCTGTTTTCCACGGGGCAGCCTGGAGACCTCTGCTGAGCAAACTGTATTTTGATTTTCACCCGTAGAAAGTGTTCAGTTTCGTGCCTTTCAAAATGAACTGTGTTTATGGTGCCTAATGCTGCTGACTCCCCTTGGTGCCTGATCCTGAGCTGTTGGTCTCAGCACTGGCTTTCTCAGGGAAATTATATGTCATGGCAGAAGGCAGAAATGGAGCACTTCCTTTCTCAGGACTGTCCAAGCAGGTTAATGTGACCTTTAGATTTGCCATATCCAGCTGGCCTGGCTTGGTGTCCAAGAAGGTTATGTACTGTAGGTGTTCTCAGACGTGGCTCCCAGGTACCAGAGCTCAACCTGCTGCTTGTAAAAATGAAATTTCAGGAGGGATGCTTGGTTCTGAATGTGTTGGCACCTGTAATGCTTGTCAAAGGCCACCTACCCTGACCAGCAATCTCTGAAGGGCAGGAGGTTCAGGAGGTGTTGACATGGGACGGTGTGATAGGATGAGGGGAAACAGTTTTACACTGAAAAAGGGGAGATTGAGATGAGATCTCAGGAAGAAATTGTTGACTGTGAGGGTGTTGAGAGCCTGGCCCAGGTTGCCCAGAGAAGCTGTGGCTGCCCCATCCCTGGAGGGGTTCAAGGTTGGAGGGGGCTTGGAGCAACCTGGTCTGGTGAGAGGTGTCCCTGCCCAGGGCAGGGGGTTGGAACTGGGTGATCTTTAAGCCCCCTTCTATCCCAAACCCATGGCTGATTCCATGACAGCCAAGTCCCCAGCCCACCACAGACCATGTCTGCGTGTCAGAGAGAGGTGCTGGGGACAGGAGCCTCTCC
This sequence comes from Scolopax mira, assembly GCA_004320125.1. Lineage (NCBI taxonomy): Eukaryota > Metazoa > Chordata > Aves > Charadriiformes > Scolopacidae > Scolopax > Scolopax mira. The sequence goes on from BJBW01000896.1 coordinate 27,157, forward strand.
GACTCCACAGGGGCCTAAAGCCAGACCAGAGGGATGGACACTGCCAAGGTCCTGGAGCAGACAAATGCTGCAAGGACCTTACCCGTCTCCTCCATCGCTTGACTGCACTCTGTTTCACATCTCATCACTCCAGAGCCCGCTTTGATCTTGGCCAATTTCCATGTACATTTTTCAGTTTAAACAGTTCCTTTTGTTATTGATAGATACAGGGAAGGACGCTGCTGTTCTGTCTTTTAAGACACGAGTAACCGATAAAGGAGGAAACCACACTCAGGATGAGGAATTCAGGGGTTTGGCTGCATTTCTGCTGCTTCCTCCTGAAACTGAATGTCTGCAGCCTGGATTTGAGTGAAGGCAAGTCCCAAATTTGCACATATGCAGATCTGAATATTGGCAGGTTCAGCAAGGCATCTTTTTGGCTTCTCATTACATAAAGGTAATGTTTTCTGAGCGAAGCGAGAGCCATCACGGTGTCATTTCATAGTTGTTTTGAGGAGCAGAGCTCGGTGTTTGCCACTCAAGGCTGTGTTAAAGGCTTTTTTGCCTTTTTTTTTTTTAATCCAGGTTTTTTTGTATATTGTTCTTAAGAACAATTGGTCCTTCAAACTTAACATACGAAAATTAATACGCAAGATGTAAAGTGATGTTTTGATCTAAATTCTTAGCTTCAAAATTTTAAATACTTAGTGCAAACTTCTTCCCTTAAAATGTGGAAATACCTGGGGTGTCTATTTGGTTATATCTCTGTGCCTTTGTGCAGAAATACTGACTTTTCTTGTATTGCATATACCCAGGGGTTACGCTTAAATATATGACTACTGTAAAATAATTCTATAAACATTTCTGAGAAAGACCTAGGTTATAACACTTGTTCTTTGAAGCGATATTTCAGCTGAAACAATTCTGAAAGGAATACAGAAAAGGTATCACGATACTTTTTTGTCAGTTAGTAACCTTTAAATGTACAGAATAATGTAAGATTTAGAAACTACTTTTTGTGCATCCTGATGCAGACAGTGAGCTCAGGGCCTGTGTAAAGTTGTCTTATCAAAGGAGCAGCATTCTGAGGTGATACCAGTAATATAAAGGCCATTGTAAGATAAAACAAGATCATGAACTCGGATCACAGCAGGTTCTTAAAGGGTTCTCAGGCTGGATATTTTGCTAACAGTATTTAACCTCAATAAAGGCAGCGATGTTCAGACCAAGAGGAGCTTGATGATGAGTCAAAGTCACACCTTCAGTGTTGATTTTTCTCTCCTGCTCTGTGGCCAGAGCCCAAATACCCCTTGGTGTGAGTTCCTGGAGGACCAAGGAGCTGTTAGCAGGTGGGTGTCCACCACTTTGGGCGCAGGGAGGCGGTCAAAGATGGACGAGCAGCTTTTCTCACACAGTTGGGCTTTCAGCTGGAGGTTCAAACTACAGGACCCTCAGCTGCCTGGGTCATGGTAAAGCTGCCACCTCTTGTCTTCTGCATAGTGGAACAGAGCAGGAACAGCAAGTGCTTGGCATGTTCCTGGGGAGGGAGCAGCAGATGAGACTTCCCGCTGCTCCAGTCTCATGAGGGCTTCTTCTCACTCTTCCATTCAAGCTCACCAAGCAGTGGTTCACAGGGTATGTCATAAAATGGTCCCTGGTACAAATAATATCCTCCAACAGCTTTAACTTTTGCTAGGACAATAGGGAATGGCCTCAAATTGTTCCAGGGGAGGTTTAGGATGGATCTTAGGAAAAATTTCTGCATTGAAAAGGTTATCAAGCCTTGGAACAGGCTGCCCAGGGAAATGATGGAGTCTCGATCCCTGGAGGTGTTTAAAATCTGGGCAGATGTGGTGCAGGTTAGTGGTGGGGACGTGGGACATGGGTTAGTGGTGGACTTGGCAGTGGTGGGTTAATGGTTGGACCTGATGCCAAAGTGATTCCATGATCTCTCCCTTAAAAATACTTGGTTAGCTGTTAACTGTAATAAATGCAGTCGAGTACCTGTCACTCCATCATCTTTTTCAAGTATATTTATTTCACTAGGATGAAGTGAAGCTGAAAGCTTAATATGTGTGATATTAAGATAGGAGTAGACATAGTTCATTGTATTTGCACAGAGAGATGCTCAAAATTCAGCTGGAAATCTCCTGAGCAACCGGATTCAAGCTTGAAATTGGATCTGACTTAGAAATTGATCCTGCTTTGTGTGAGGATTGGAGCAGACGAGCCCCAGCAGTCCCTGCAGCAGAAATTATTCTGTGATAGGTCATAAGAAACATGGAAAAAATCCTGTGAGTCAGAATCAGAATTAATTTTTGTAATGCGTTGATTTTGAAACACCATAAGTTTATTGGGTTTTCCTACAGAATTTCAACATGTGATTAGGTGCCACAAACACTATAAAAGTTGCATTTAGAATAGTTGATTAGTTTTGTCTTAGATTTCAAATATTTTCTATATATTCTAGATTTCAAATATTTTCTGTTTTCATAAAAAGTTTGTATAGAGTTGTTTTTTTTTGGTCACAGCTGGCTAAGTTAACCTTTGGATGGGGAAGTCATAGGATCAGAGAGTCGTGTGGATCAGGAGGGGTCTCTGGAGATGTTCCACTCCAACCTCCCTGCTCAAAGCTGTGGAGTCAACAAGAGCAGGTTGCTCAGGATGTTTCCAGTGGAATTTTGAATATCTCCCAACAGTGGAGACTTCCCAACCTCTCCGGGCAATCCGTGCCAGTGTTTTCTCACCCTCACCATAAGAAAGATATTTTATTTCTTAGATTTGACTTGACTTTCCTATGTATATTCTTCTTGAGTTGCTACAGACAGTAAACTATTCTGTAAGTTATTCCAAGTTCAGTCACTATGAGCCTAAATATCCTCTCCTCTAGAAAACTGATGTAATATAGTATATATTTTGCTTGCATCTGTATTAAGGCATCTGCTGACAGAGCTGTTAGCTGAGGGTGTGAAGAGGTGTGACCCTGGACCAGCATCGCTGTGGCAGTCAAAGCCCTTGACACAAGGCTGGAATATTGCACTTTTGTGATATTCTTGTACTGGCATAAGTTGCTGGATCACAGAGCATTAACTGCTCCTGGATTTTTTAAGAGAAGACATCATCTGGTTGCATTTCTCCCCACTCTGCAGCAGGCCAACTCATTTCAGGTCATCGCAGGCTATGGATTCAGAAGCCAGGCTGGAGAATTTTGATTTCTCTATTGGACTTAAACACACTCTCTTGAGGTTCTGGAGGCTAAAACAATTAGAAATAAAGACTGTTTGTATGAGGGACGGCCCACTGAGCAGTAACACAGAAGACATAGATTTATAGGGCTTGACTTTCAGCCTTGCCCAGGATCCTCTGAAGAAGAGTTGAAGGTCTCCATCATTACAATTAATAGAGAATACAATTCTCCTGTTGTGTAAGTGCCAAGAGCAGCTTCTTCCACCCAAATAGTTTTATCTGTTCATTAGCTGCAGCCTTCACTTAACTTAAAGTAGTCCTTCCATAATCACATAACACCAATATGTAAGTCCCTGACAAAGAATCTGTTGGATCAATTTCTTTAATATTCTCTTGAATGAAATAAGATAATTGAAAGTCTAATAAAAGTTACAGACTTGCATTTCACTGTGGGAGGCAGCTTCTTGAGGCCTTACAGGATGGGGTAACACTAGATTATTTGGTTATTTTCTCTGCTCTAGCTCTTAATGATCCTCATATGCTCTTTAAGGAAAATAATAAAGCTGTGCTTAAAACAGGGTTTTTGGTTTTTTTTTCCCCAAATGTTTAGTGTTTACTTAAGAAGGGTGACTGTTCTACCTTATACAAACAGATTATTTATGCTTTTCAACAAAGGCACTGGGTGAGTCTGATTACACTGTTCCAGGTGTCTTTTACTAATGCCTTCAGCTCTGAGGTGATATCATAACTGTTTATGAAGAGTGAAGAAATGGAATTTGGCTAATGTGACCTGACACTTTTGCTACAAAACCGGTTTTTAAAGTGTGTGTGCTTTTTCAGAAAATGTGCCAACTTTTTTTTTTTTTTCCTAAAAGTGGTAATGCTAATGAAAAAAAAATTATAAAATGACACCCCTTTTTAAAAATTTTACTTTGAAGCTCAGTGTTTTTACTTTTAGTTCTCTACTACCTCCCTCCCTTCTCCCTCCCTTCTTTGTTCAAATGGAGAGGATATAAGGAGAAATCAGATGCTGCATGTCTTAAGCGCAAGCGTTCCCAAGGTACAGTAATTGTAGATTTCTTTTTTTTTTTTTTTTTGGTAGTGCTTCTGGCTTAGGAAGCTCTCAATTCTAGTTTGCTTATATCAGTTAAATGTGTTAGATTTACATGCTTCAATTTCTTAAGCTGTTTTCATGCCATTTCCTTCAAAAGGGAAGGAAAAAGCATCATAAATCTTAGAAGAAAAGTAGAAGTGGTGTGGATCTTAGAGAAAACTAGATGCTAACAGTATCATGTAGTAATCCTTATTGTAATTGTTATGAAAGTGGTAAAATTTTGCTTTTTTACACTCTTTATATGTGGTTTGGCTTTTTCAATAAACTAAAAGCAACTTCTTTAGAATCACAGCAGGTCTGGTATAAGATAAATTACACCAGAGGGTTTATACTAGATAATGTTTTGTTTGCCCCTTTTTTTTTTTTTTGATAATGCATGCATCTATAATTTTAATTATTTTTACTGCAATTTTTTTATGAGTACTGGAATGAAATGAGACTTTTGACACATGTAAATTTGTTTCAGAAAGTGAGAGTAGATCTTAGAGGAGCCATTAATGATTGCAGGAGGCTCAAAAGTACTTGTCACTGGTCTTTCTCTGCCACCATTAGAGCCAGTAGAGATTAAACTTTTATTGATTTCAGTGGCTGTGGAACTAGACTTGTGAAAACTGCACCCTCCCTCCACTTAGAATGTAAATGCATGTGGTAGGTTTGGAGTTATTCTTGACATACCATATATTCTTTTAGCTCCTGGGGATATTGTAAAATACAAGAATTTATTTTGGCATGCATAAACGTTTGCCTTTTGGCTTCCTTTAACTGTATTTTTCTATAATTGGGTCCAAATGAAAATGCCTGAAATCAAAATGTTTGCTATTAAACTTTTTCCTGCCTCTTCTCGCACACGGATCTCAAGTCTTAAAGGTGAAGAAGTGTAGCTACTGTCTTGAGCAGTAAGAAGGGGCTTCTGCCTTTTATTTTATGATTGTAATTTTGAAACTATTTTCTGTATATTTTTTTATTCCACATCGTGTTCGGTTGTGGTAATGAATGTGCTTGAATTAAAAATATTGCAATTAGGTGTTTATGTATCAAATAGTGACACTATGAAAAGATTTTCAGACAGTACCTATTCCTTGTCTGGCCTTTAGCCCTGAGTGGAGCGACAGTGCCTTTGGGGAGGAGATGGAGGTAATATCAACTCTTAGAACTTCAAAGGTACTTTCCTCTAGATTGATTTTGACTTCAGCATAGTCAAACTCTGGGAGACGAAAATCACCCCATGCTTTGTTCTTGGCAGCCAGATGAAAGTACCGAGTGAAAAACCAGTTGCTTACTTTAAAAGGTATTTAATTTTGAACTGGTACTGTGAAATTTCATGTTGGAGTGCCTGTTGGTGCTGGAGGTGTTCGGCTCCTCGAGCACTTTTGCTGGGAGAATGTTTGCTCTGGCACTGCACATCCCCAGCTTCTCCATGGGTTTTGGGTGCTATGAGCATAAAAAACCAGCACAGGCTTTTCGGTTATTCTCCACTTATTCTGACTCGAGATTAGTTTCTGCAGTCTAACTGAGATCAGTTCTTCAAGGCTTTAGGAATATGTGTTCTATATTTTTGGTTTATCACTTCATTTTTCATACGTCATCTTCTTACAGGGGTTTTTCCATGTGTGTTCATCTTTCCTGGTGAAGCTGGAGGTTTGTGTGATAGTAACCATGGGTTTCTCCAGCTGAAAGAAGTCCTTTCTTGATCCCTCTCCCTTCCCCTGTGCTTATTTCCTTTTTTTTTGCATGGCTTCCTCTCTGCTGCGGGGTTGTGTCTTCCACATACTCATGCTCTTGGTGTCTGTCGTGGTGGAAATCCCTGAAAAATGTTTCATTTCTAGTTTCTGGCTACAAAGGAAACCAAAACTTGGTTTCATTTCCATGGGCTTGGACATCAGTGACCAACTAGAAGACTAAGCAGTGAACAGAATACCAAGGGTTTTCTGTGACTGGGGAAGGTGGACCTATGGAGACACCGACTAAGAAAGCTGAGTGTGTTGTCAGTGTCAGAGAAGTGGTCTATGTGAAAACAAAGCTGCAAGACGTCTGGTCCAGAGGGAGGTTCCTGTCCCATGGATTTACAGGATTTTCTGTGCCTGGTGTTCAGAGAAGCCGTAGCCATAGTCAGATCTTGGTGAAGCTCAGCAACATCCTAGCCTGGTGCCCTGGTGAGAATCCACAAGAGTAGAAAACATGTTCCTGAAGGACCCAGAAGGCTGAGAAAATGAGATGAAGAATATCCCCCTGTGCCATACCCACCACCTAATCTGAATTCTGCAGCTTGGCTTCCTCAGCCACGCTATGACATGCCTTGGTGCCTTCCTGACACACTCTGACATCTCTTGGTGTGAAAAGCTCCTGGGTTGTCAGTTTGACCACCTCTGCAGCATGCAGGAGGCTTATAGGACAGAATGTAAATCAAGTTATCATCTTCAGGAAAACATAACTTTCTCTTCCTTATGTTCAGTATCAAAATAGCAATAGCCTTTGTTATCCCTTACCCAGAAAGCATGGTTTGCATATTTTGCTAGTTTTTTAGGATGCTTATTTTCAGACTGTTATCAAATCCTCTCTAAAAATACATTTTTTGTTCCCTGCATTGTTATTATTGCACCCCAGGACTGTCAGCAGCAGAAGATCCTTTTGGGTTGGACTCTCGAAAATCTTGAAAATCTCTTCACATCCTCAGTGTGGTGTTGGGCCTCATAAAGAGCTACCTTATTGCAGGTTGTGTTTTTACCTAAAGAGTATCTCCTGGTCACAAGGACAGAGAACCTCAGTCCCTGCCTAGATATGCATGTACACATGGCTGGTGGGTCATTTATTCCTGCGACTGATCTCAGCCAGGCAGGTCTTAGAATCATAGAATGGTTTGGATTGGAAAGGATCTTAGAGATCATCCAATTCCGACCCCCTGCCCTGGGCAGGGACACCTCCCACCAGACCAGGTTGCTCCAAGCCCCCTCCAACCTGGCCTTGAACCCCTCCAGGGATGGGGCAGCCACAGCTTCTCTTCCCAACCTGGGCCAGGCTCTCACCACCCTCACTGTAAAGAATTTCTTTCTAGTATCTAATCTAATTCTCCCCTCTTCCAATTTAAAACTGTTGCCCCTTGTCCTGTCACTACACTTCCTTGTAAAGAGTCCCTCTATGGCTCTTCTGTAGGCTCCCTTCAGATATTGATAGGCTCTTATAAGGTCTCCCCAGAGCCTTCTCTTCTCCAGGCTGAACAACCCCAGCTCTCTCAGCCTGTCTTTATAGGAGAGGTGCTCCATCCCTCTGATCATCCTCGTGGCCCTCCTCCTGACCCGTTCCAACAGGTCTAAGTCCTTCCTGTGCTGAGGACTCCAAACCTGGATGCAGTACTACTTCTACTAGCACTTCTAGTAGCACTTCTACTGATTCACAGGAAATGACAGGAGAACAGGTTGAGACACAGCTTTTTTCAGCAGGAGAGAACAGACCAGTAGAGATTTCACAGTGTGAGTCTGTATGAAGTGCTGCCTCCAAGTGTTGGAGACTCTATCATTTAATGAAGATGCAGCAAAGAAACTTTTATGGCTGTCTTTCCTCCCTCTGTTTTCTCCTCTTTCTCTCATCTTTTTTCCTCTCTCATAAGGATGTCAGAAGAAGGAAGGGAAAATAAAGCTAAAAGAGAGACATAAGACCATGAGCAACTGATTAACATATAATAGGATTGATTAAGAACTTTTTGCCATCCTATCTTAACCTACCATGACCTCTGTGTCTGGAAGATATTATATGGTTCAAAATTTTAAAATATTGTTTTAGAAGGAGGAGAAGGTAGGAAAAAAGCTTAATTCTGTCCTAAATTGAAAGCCCAGTTACCTGACAAACACTAAGGACCAATAAATGTGCATGTTGCCCTATGATGCACAAGGTGACGAACTCGAACTTTGATATATGGTCAGTGGAAGCACATTCTAGCATGAAAGAACCTTCACCTAAAGTGTCTAGGAATTGACATGACTACCCTCCAAATGTTTTGTAATTTCAACAAAGCTAAGGTGAACGAATAACCAGTCTCTTCAGAAAAAAAAATAAAAATTGTATCTTAATTAACAAACAAACAAAAAATATCTATAAACTTTAAGGGTAAAAATGCAGATGATAAAGATAAATCAGCCTACATGCTCTCTCCCCCTTCTGCCCCTTGCAGCTGTAGTAAAAGGCAGGAAATTATTTAAATAATCATGCTGCAACTTCCTGTAAAGACAACTTAGTGAAATCATATCTTAGGGTACTTACTGTCCTAGAAAAGACTGTGAGGGATATGGCCACAACAAATCCTCAAACAACTTGTTTCAGTGTTCCACAGCTGCACTTTATACTGAAGAGCTCTGATTTTAGTCTAAATTGTAAACAGGGCCAAATTATACCCTTGCCAGAGCCAGAGTGCAAATGAAATTTGGAAAATTTTGTTCACCTATTATATCCATAACTGAGACCATTTCTGACAGATCCAAGGATTAAGCATACTTTTTTTCAAATATGTTTTTGGAGTTTCACTTTTTTAAAGGCTGAGGAAAACAAGCTCAGAGAAGGATGTAGTGAGCAGCAGGGGACCAAAGCTCCTTTTATCATTATTCTAAAATGAGATAAAGTGAAGAGATGGTCATGAAGAATATCAGACATTAAGTAGCATCCCTGTGTGCAAATCAGAAGTGTAAACTTTGTTTTAGATAATGGCTTACAGAGGGAGATGGTTTTTTAGAAGGAAAAAACATCACTGAAAAAGGTGATAGAGACCTGATGGTATCCTTATGAGAAATATTAGGGAATAAAGATAAAAGGTTTCATTTGAGAAGAATATTTATAATATGTGCCCTGCTTTTTTCCTTTGTTATTGGTAAGTCCTCCTGTGAACAGAATAACAGTATGTAAAGCCCATAGTGTATACGTGCTTTCTCATTTCTGCAAGTAAGTGTATGTGAGCTTTCTAGAAATTGTGAAAGCTCCACGCATTGGTGAGGAAAGGCCTAAATAATATTGACTCAAAAGACTTTCAGGCAACTGGCTTGGTAATACATCCTTGGCTGGATGTCTGATAAAGATGGTCATTTATAAATGTGCAAAATCTCTCTAGCTCCGCAGTGGTCAAGTCACATTTAAAATAATTGCTTCTACTCCTGACACATCTATCTGTAAACACATGAGACTGACAGCTTGCTTTACTCAGAATGCCCAATAGGCATGGGGACAGCACCACTCTCTAACGAGTACCTAACTTACTGACTAGCTTTTGTCAAGTCTATGTGATACCAAACAAGAACATTGGTCTTGATGCTGATGATGCATAGCTCGCAGGTGTAAGAGATGCGAGGGAATGCGATTCTATTCACACATGGTAAGATTAGTGTGTTAAAACTGCAAATGGAGTAAACAATTTCTGACTTGTTTAAGGCTGGTCAGTGTCTTTACCAATATCATCAAATGTGTGATTTACCACTGCAGCTAGCTAACAGAGATTCTCCTTTAGATCAAGTACTACATGACTGGGGTTTTGGAAATAAAAGACAGAGAAGCTGAGCAATTTATGCAGCATAACTGTTAGACTGGTATCTCACATCCAGTCAGGATGCTTTGGTAAAATCTTGGCACTCGGGCCACAGCAGAAGCATTCAACCTGCAGTAATAACAACATATTAGTCCCTTTTACCTTGAAAAACATTCTATGCATTTTACTGTAGCAACAGTTTACAATTTTCTAGAAAAATAAATTAGTTGAAGGGGTAGAAACTCTGGTAGAAGCATGAATAACATCAGTATTTTCTTTTCAAACTTCTTAGAGAGGTCAATGCCTACAACAAAGTGATACACGAGCCGCAAACTTTTAGAGGAAGAAAAGCATTTGTAGTTTTGCATTATACGTCTTTATGCACAGTAGCAGTGATTAGATCCACAGCTCTTTGTCTGAATTAAAACCTCAAATGGCAAATTCGTATTCAAATTTCATGACTACTTGGGAGAAATCACAAAAGTAACAGAAAAGCAGAGATTCCACACTCAAAGAAAAAGTCTTGGTCCCTAAGGACAGAAAGGTTAATACAAGAAGAATACTGGATTGTGCAAATGCCAGTTTCTGTCCACCTCCCAGACTGGTACTGAGGGGGATGTTTTCTGTCCTTCTGCAAAGGTGAGCAAGATGCTGTTAATAACTAAGACTGTCCCTGATGGTGGCAAGTCTAATTACAGGGAAGGAAAAAAACCTCAACACAAGACGGGAGAATGAAAGAAAAGGTTTATGTTTTTTTCCCCTGGATGTCAGTTCATTACCAGCCTGACACTATAATTTCAAAGGTCATTTCTCTGCAGTCACTAAAATACCAAAACAAGAGAAAAGCTGCACATAAGTAAAAGCAAAAACCTGACATCACTACATTCTCAAAAGAATTTTTACATAAAAGAGGCCTTGTAGAAGAGAGCCCCTCTAACTCATATACTGTTAACTGCATTCCCCCATTAATGAAAGAGAAAACATATTAAACAAAGGATTGACTCATTGAAAGACACAGAAAACCAATATTAGGTGAAATACTTGCTTCTTGAAAGTTTTAGTGTTTAGAAGGAAAAAAAAAGTGTTAGGATGGTGGTAGATATATCTTCCTACACTATTTCAACACATACAAGTGTAGCTTTAGCAGGGTTTCTAACTTTGCTTCCCTAGAGTTGGCTGCCTACAAATTTTCAAGAACACACTGTACACATGGTTCAGGGCCATTTGTAGGGCTCGAATGTGGAACTTCTGCATTTCAGTATCTATAAGGATCAACATATGAGGTTGCCCTCATCAGACAAATACAAATCCTGTACAGATGTTGGTACTCACATCCAGACAGTATCTACACTGGTTTTGTGGAAAATATTCTCAGAAATGTCAATTTTCAAATTTGCTTTGTACTATAGCTCTATTTGTAGTGAAGACATTACTCTCCAAATATTCCAGAGATAACACAAGTAAAATTCAGACCCAAAAGTCTGTGACAAGCTAAAGTTTTCAAGTGATTATTTGCCTGAAAACAGTGCATAGAATGGAAATTGCGAGGTAGCTTCAATGGTAACAGAAATTTTGATTTTTGATCACCTAGGGGTAAAAGTACTGTAAATTCATTCCAAATAGAAGCTGGAAGTATGAGAGTAGTTTGAAAAACACATCCACAAACCTGGACAACACCACAGTTCCACATAACATGACAGATGTGTGAGGTTAATCTGCTGTGATACATGACTCCTTCGTGAATGGCTACAGAAAAATGAGGTAAGGCCAAAGCCCATCTTTGGTACACAGATCCTGTAAACTCAGGCTGAAAAGAAAAACCCCACAGACATAAATACATGACAACCAAATTCTGTAAGCCATGTGTACTGAGCTGATTCATTTCACAGCCCAAGGGAGGCTGTGCTCCAGGGCCAGAAACCTGCCTAGACCCTTTCTCCTGACCTTGAGTAGCAGCTCTTATGGAAAATGTGTTTAAACAGATAGAGACAATTTCATTTTATGTTTTGGGAAGATATAGTCAGATACAAGACTTCCCGGTTACTTTAATCCTTGCCAGAGAACAAAGAGCAAGATAAAATGGAACTTGGAGTTTGAGCCAAAATCCTTTGAAATCAATTAGATTCTTTTCATTGATTTCTATGAGTTGTGGATCAGACTGCTACTTCCTTAAGGTAGCAACAAGACACTTCCTAGAAAAGGCAGGGGTCCTAAGTTTCACCATTCATTCATTTTGATCTTTCACTGTTTAATGAAGCTCTTCATTCTGCTCTTGTTCTCAGCTCTCAGTGAGGCAGGCATTAGCAGTGCATTCACTAGGCAGTAGAGGATCACCAGCATCCATCTTTCAAAAGAGACATACAACTGAGGCTACTCAAGGCCATTAAAGATCCCATGGTACTTTTGCAAGAGCAAAAATAACAATGCCAGCATCTTGGCCAAATTCCAGCCTCTTTAATTACATTCTGTCCATCTATATTCCCTCCTTAGTTTCAGCTGGAAAAATTAGTCACCATTTTCCATTATCTTATTAATCATTTAATGTAGAATTAATTATAACAAAAAGACTATGAGCATAAAATATTGGCACTTTCAGCTATAATGAGAGTATTGTTGCTGTCCACGTCTTATCATGCATGATTAGCACACCAAAAGTAACCATATAGCTATTTTCTTTTTTTAAAAGAGAACAGCCAAAATATACCTTCATGAAAAAGAAAAGCTAATAACAACAACAACAACAAAAAAAAAAAACAAATAGAAAAAAAAGGGAAAAAAACCAAACACAATAGCATTATGACTGTCTTCTTTAAATAATAACTACTGTCTTTACCAAATGTCTTCCCTATCTAGCACAGTTTCGACAAGATCCCTGCTACTATTCAACATCAGGAACTGCCTAGAAGTCTTATCCACCAGGATTGTTTTATGTGGCAGCTGGAGACAGGGCTATAAGGTGCCCAACTATCTTGGAGGGGGTCTACTCAGAGTCCTAGCAGATGATTACTCTAGAAGGACATACAATTATTTTTAAGTTTCCCCACTTAACGCATCAGTCAACGCACACATTCAAAAGGAAAAAAAAAAAAAAAGAAGGCAGAGATTTGCAGTTAAGGAGATATTTTGAGACATTTTAGTAAATATTTTTGAAAGACTGCTACTGACTAAGCTATACATTAGAGCTCTAGGGGAGGACATTACAGAGTTTTAATGTGGGATCATTCTAAAATCCAGCTCTTTAAGTTGACTTAGGCTCTAGACTATTGTCTATTTTACACTATTGTGTAAAATAGATCCTAAAATATAATTTAATCCAAGTAATTGATAATTGGTAAAAAAGATGATCCTTTTGCTCCTTGAGGACACTAAAAATATCCTGACAACATCCTGACATTTTTGTCTTAAGAAAACAGAGACCTTAAATGCCACATTAAATACCCTTTTTTTTTCCATGGTATGGAGTGTAACATATTATAGACAGTGGCCTGAAGATTGATGGTCTTATCCAGGTGGAACACAGCTTTGAGTAACAATTTGGGATAAAGATGCAGGGTTACTACATCTCTGTGGAATACAGTGAAAGGGGGCTCAACCATAAAAGCTTATAACTCGATCACTCTTCTAACATATGTGATAGTGATTAAAAAGGTTGTTGTTGGCAACAAGTAAAATGAAGAGCACTCTAGGGGGCCTAGAGAGCACGTCCATTAACTTCATCAGCACTAGATTGAGTTCCCATCTCAGTACAGTCTTAGGAAACAGAGAAATTACATCTACCCTTCCTAATAGTGGGATTCACTGAAAATGTAGGGTGATTGGTAGAGAATTCACAGCTACAAAAAAGGTCATATTGGTATCTTTCTGTAGAAATAATTTGGTCATTTGCAGATCATATTAAGTCAAGTCATTCATGGCACTATAATCAAAGCTATGGACTGGAGAGCTTCTGAGTGATGATACATGACAGGAGACTTTTTATCAAGAGTCAGGAGATCTGAAAGAAGAGAGTTAAAAACTATGGAGGGTCCTGCAATAAGTTCAACTGACCAAAGAGTCAGTATTGTTTAGTTGAGCTCTGGGCAATCTTTATATTATCTAGGCTCTGTTTTGCCTCTCCATCAGAAATGGCAAAGTTCTTCATTTGCTAAGACATCTAACAGTGAAAAGCTGATATTTGGGACCACCCTGAAAGAAACAATTTATCAGTGATAGGGAATAATAGGAAGAGGGGAGCTTTTGATTAGATACTATATTAGATATTATTTTCACCCTGAGGTAGTAATACTGCTTTGATACCAAAGCTCTGCTGCTAAAACCATCTGCAAAGTTCAACCATCCTGGAAGGCATCACATCTGCATTGTTTCTTACCTGGTTTTGAGAAGTAGACTGAGCAACTAAGTTTGTCTTATTCCCAAGTTCCTCCTGATGCCGTACTGCTATACAAGCTGTACTCATTACTTACCACACAGATGATGTTTCTTAATGAGCTGCCTGCCCTAGCACACACATGCACACTTCTTTTGAATCCCTGACATACATGAATACATTTTTTGAGCCCCAGTGCTAGAATAAACATGCACAGATGATGACTGTTGATTCCACTAGCTATAGAAAATATACGAATGCTTTCTTTACTCCTAAGATTATTTTCCTTTTGCAAAGCAGGCAACAATTTCCACAGATTTGCAAGAAAAATTGGAAGCCTAATGTTCAATTCTAAAATTTTTTCAGTAAACTGAAGTGGTGGTAACAGCCCCCCTGCATGTACAACATGAAGAAAGTAATTTTAAACAATATGGGGGGAATTTCTCCTCACTAATATAGAAATGCTTTTTTTAAATGCCCAGAAAATATTTTGATTTTTTTTGTGTTAAATTTTTTAGACACTGCACCTCCCCAAATTCTCAGGCTTTGCAAACACAGGTAGCTCTATCATTGTTCTTGTGACAAGAATATTATTTTAAGTATTTAATGTCTTTTGCACCACATTTAATTGCTTTTACGTCTTGTTTGTACAAGATCTACACACAGGGAAAGTGTGTTCAGAGACTCCAGTAAAACTCTTTATTACACAAGTCACTGTTGATTGTGGGATGTAAACAAATAGATAAACACACTTCTTAGACTTATCTTTTACAGTTATCTCAATCCTGTAACAAGAAAGACCAAATAATTTTCTGGCAAATGTATGCCCTTTTACTACAGGTATTACTAAGCATTGAAAACACCTGGTGCCATCTTGCTCCCTGGGGAGCAATACTTTCATTGGGTAGAAAGAGCTGTTTGAATTAAAAAAACAAAATAGAAACAACAAAACAAAACAAAACAAAAAAAAAAGGGTAATGTTCTTTGCAAAGGATGTCTCAAAATTCAGCCATTCAGCCTGTCCTGTCCTGTAGATCCAAATTAAAGAGCTTACCTTTCCATTGCTTGCCCAAAGAAGAAATCTCTCTACCTATCAAATCTAACTAGTAGGTTATAAACAGAGAAAATAAATCTACTAGCTTAATCTAATTTACGAATCTACATAATTATGAATAATTGAAAGAAGATAAAGGAGAAAATTCCAAATGAATGACAGAGTGGAGATCAATTCCCAAGTAAAGCAGTACATACCCAATGGCTTACCACAAATTAAATCTGACTGGAAAAAAAATAAAAAAAATTACTCTTCTGGCAAGAAATAAAGATGATGATATAGCATTTCCTATGAGCCCATGATTAATTGCCAAAAAAACCCTTTACATATTAATAACTTACTTTTTTTTTGTTCTCTTGAAGTGTGCTTGGCTATTGAAAACTGAGTTGTTTTCAATGCCATATTAAAAAAAAAAAAAAAAAAAAAAGGGGGGTCCTTAACAATGAAAGTATATTTCATAATTAAAAAGCCAGCTTTAGTCTCATTTCTAGTTTGGGGGTCAGCCTGGATGACACAAGTGACCGTTTCTGGCTGGACTATCCAGAAATACGTAATTGGAGTGTAAATTATTTTCACTACATAAATAGCTCCTGATGATATCACAATTTGTAAATAGTGCAGTTTGTTTTCCCAGAAGCAGCTTTGTGCTAGCTGACAGCTCTGAAAAGTTTTTGCATTCGATTATGTTATTTTCCTCTTTATAGCTCAATAGGAAATCACATGCCATGTGCCCAGTATGAATTGGATCTGCTTTTTCCAAATGCTCTGTTACACCCATGACACGTAAGTGCCTTTAACATCCTTGGGTGAGAAAGCAAGCTGCTTGCACACATACTTATTATTTTTAAGTCTTTATTTTTATGTAGCTGCAACAGTGTATTTCATAGCTGGCTGATGAAGCACACTAGAATTATTTGGAATTCCTTAGTGCTCCTTAACAGGCAATTAAACTGAAAATAGAAATGACTGTATGTGGTCAGGTGCATTTCTGCTACTGTATTACTCACACTGTTGCCAGCAGAATATTTAAAGGCAGCTTGCACCAGCATACACTGGTGCA
Source organism: Scolopax mira (assembly GCA_004320125.1). Taxonomy (NCBI): domain Eukaryota; kingdom Metazoa; phylum Chordata; class Aves; order Charadriiformes; family Scolopacidae; genus Scolopax; species Scolopax mira. The sequence continues at coordinate 43,419 of BJBW01000896.1, forward strand.
GCTGTGCTAATGGCTTTCCAAACTTCACTACTCAAACTTGCCCTAGAGAAGCCTTAACAACGCATCTGTTTGCTGAGATTTTTCCATTAACCTTTCCGTATCATGCATCTTTCTAACTTGTTTAGTGATTATAACAACAATACGCTGTCTCATCTATGTCCAAAGACCTTTAAATGCAAAAATATAAAAAATTTTCTAGCAACCTTCTATAGTTGCAGTTGCAACCTAATAGTATTAACAAATGTCTTGAAAGGAGAATATCCTCCTCTTCTAAGTACAAGATACATTGAACTTAAATGCATCACAGAAAATCCTGTGCAAAGATACTCCAGAAATTGGCACAACATACAGTGAGATGAAATGGGGTGAGTCTCTGGAATACTGTGGTCCCTCAGAGAGAAATCATCTTCTGTTATCTTGTAAAAATTGCCTTTTCTTGAAAGACTAGAGAATCCACCTCCCTTCAGCCTCAAGAAGAGACAAAACTATTACTATTTTCCTGTATGTTCCTTAGGCAAAAATACACAATAATAAGAGCTTACCAAGGAGCTAAACAGAAAGAATGGCATTTTACCAAAGAAAGTGTAAGATAATGTGCATCCATACATAGTACTATATTCAATATAAATATTTTCTTCCTTGTGTCAACAGAGAAAGCAAGTGAGATGGAAAAAAAGATACATAGAATTTATTTATGAATGTGAGTATTTTTAAAGTGAAATTCAGTTATAGAAAACTCTTCTGGAAATAACTGTTCTCTCTCTATTATATGTAGCAGTTTTAGGAGAAACATCTGTAGAACCCAGCTGAGTTAGATCTTATCCAATTCTGTAAGACTTGTCATAGAGAAGAAATGGAAACATGGGACAAAGAGAGCACTGGTTATAGATGAAAAGTTGCCTCTCCCAGAGGAGGAGCAATAGGCCCCGCTGGTGGGAGAAAGCAGCAGCTTGGGATTCAAGCCCAGGATCAGAAAGACCAAGGAGCCTCTCCCTCCATGCACGGATGCTGCAGGGGTGGCAGGGCTGCTGGGGGAAAGGAGGAAAACAGCCTGTGTCTCAGTTCCATGGAGTGAGAGCTATGGTTCAGCAAAGTAAAACACAGCTGAAAGGAGGACTAAGCTATGACGTATCAGTTTGAAGTTTTGTTTCTAAGTTTCTGCACTGAAACTGTGATTGTTGAAAAGTTATATTATATTTGCTTATCTACACATGAAAGTCTTGTTAAGGTTAATGAGAATTCCTGTTAGATAGGTGATAACAGACTTTTTCATTATTAGTACAGAAACAAAATGTTTTCCTGTGTTTCAGGATTAGAAAGCAGTAGGCGTCCTGGATTCTAGTTCTCTAAAAAGGACCATGAGAAGTTCATATGTTTAGATCAGCAGCAATATGGAAGCCTTCAGTTAATCATATTTTGGTCTTAACAGCAACCCAAATTAATTGGAAATACAATAAAAATAGCCGGTTTAGGACAAGGTGAGGCACTGAGCAGACAGACATCACATATTTTTTCATTATCATGTCGTATGTTTCTTATTTAGATCTAAATTCTTTCTAGATTGTTTTAAAACTGCAATATCAAATGGCATTTATCTAGGCATTTTAAAATCATGCCAAGATAAAAGCTAATCTTATTGTAATCAGTATGCAGAGAAGAAGAGAAGCAGTAGTAAAGCAGTTGCTGCATGTTTGCTGACAAAATATTTAATCCAAACATTTAATTTCAATCTGCCACTGTTCTCAGTTGGTATAATTACTTTAAGCAAATATCATGTATGAAGGAACAGAAAGTAGTCTCAGCTATGAAATGTAAATAACAAAACATAATCATAATAGAATGTTTAAAGCCATATAATTCTATTTTAGGATAATTTCTGTGGACTATTATAAATGTTTAAGTGATTTCAAATCATTTCTGTCATAATGGCCTATCATACTGCCTATATTGGCAAGCAGTGGAAAAGGTTTAATTCTCTCATCCATTCATATACATCATACTTCAAAGGTACTACAGTGAAATTGCATTGCAGTCCATGGTAAATTGTAGATTTTTTGCTTTTCATGTCAATGAATATTACAACTAACACAAAACAAAGGCAGTGACCATCACAATTTTTTTGGTTTTGAACCAAATTAACATAAACAATTCATATCACTATTTTAAGCTTACTTGCAACCTGATTAACTGACATGTGGCAAAAAGTTTTTAGGCTAAAATTGTGCAGCAAATTTTCTATTTTGAAAATACTCAACAGTGCCACTCCACCCCAAAGTCACTTTGATTTTCTACAATCATTTAATTAGTCTATTGAGTCTTATGGCCCTATGAAGTGTGGCTAAGAGTGTGAGTAAGTTTAATTTCATTGATGACATTCTTGTGTTTCTCCACATTCTTGACTTTATTACAGTGCTTGTCTATAGCACTGATGGGATTTTAGACTCTGTTCTAGAAGTCTGTAATACTTAAATACAACATACAACTGCAAACCAGATGTAAAAGTCATTGAAAACAAAAAGAAAGGGGGGGGGGGGTGGGAAGCTTTCTCAAAGTGTCACTCTTTAGTGCTGTTCTCTAGTGAGTAAAATTTACTTTTGTGCAGAGGATCATCACAAAGGAAGAGCAGAACATAAGTCCTGTTTAAACTCTGATTTGTAGATTAACAGGGAAAATTGCAATCACTTTGATTGCAAGTTTTTTAGATATTTCATATTCTGTAAAACAAAAGAATTTTAAAAATCAATTTAATTGCATGCGTCCTAAACATTTGAGGAAAATTATTACAGGGGGTGGAAGGGACCAGTGTAAAGAACAGAAGTTGTTTTGTTTCCTGCATCTAATTGATTGCAATATTGTTAATGAAGCTCTGTACTATATTTTAATTTTAAAGTTTGATCCCAAAAGTCATTTGCCTCTCCATCACTATTTTTCCTTTCCAAAGATTCCCTCTGGAATAGAAACAAGTAAGAGGATTAGCATGGCCTACAGGAGACCATTGAAAATCAGTCCCCTCCTTTCCTTCAGCAGCTCAGGCCAGTCCACAGCACTTGAACACCCTTGCAGGCTGGGTACAGGGGAACCAAGCTCAATACTTGTGCTACCAATTCCCAACCATACTACTAATCTCTCAGTTCACCTAGACACGTAGCACTGTTTGCATGTATAGGAGGTGAGAGAGAAAACATTTTTGTAGCAGTGTTGAGAGGGAAGCATTTTGGTTTGTTACTGTATATAGCAAAAACATGAGTTTATTTCAAAGCAAAAAAGATGGATGTCATTAATTTGTAATTTAGGAGTGTATGAGCAGATGATATAATCCAAACCAGAGAGGTAATCCAGACTAACTAGATATAACAAGAAAATCAGAAAGAATCCAGAAAAAAAAGAAATGCTGTGAACTAAGCAGGATCCAAAGACACTCTCAGAGCCATGTAATCTCTAACATAATTACAACAATATTTCTTTGAAGAGAAGTTACAATTTTGTTTACTTCATAAGCAGACTTACTTGTATTACAGGTCAAGCATGCATGTCAAAACCAGCTGGCTTTTCAGTAGTGATTTCTGTTACTTATCAGGTTTGTTTACATGGCTAAACAGGTAGTGCTCATCTCTCCTTCCTAAACCCAGTACAAAAAAAAAAAAAAAGCAGTGTAGCAGGCACAAGCTGACAATGGCAGGCAGAGTTCTTTATTTATTGCTCCCAGCAGGTGTCAGATGCTGCAGTTTCTTTACAACCATCAACACCCTGGGGCTTTTTAGTTCCACATATAAGACAAGGAAGATGGGGGATGGCAACTAACCTCAAGGGATTAGGTACCTGAATTCTATCCCAACTACTAGCAGACTCCAGCTGTGTTTAAATGCTTTTTGAAGAATTTCTGATGTTCAGTGGTTGCTGATTACTTCCAGATTTTAGTTCTATGCCAGTGGAGATCTGCTACAAAGAGTTTAGCAGTTGTCGTTAAAAATTGCAATTGCACCAAGGAAATGTCTTCTTTAAAACCAGTTTCAAAAATATTATAGCAGTGTTTAAAAAAAAAAAAAATCTAGAAATATAAACCTACAGACACTTTACGGTGAAAGGGGAATGAAGTAAAGTTTGGGGGAAGGGAGGAGAGAAGGCAGAGAAGACAACTGCGATCGTACTAGCTTTAAAGCCTCAACCTTTCCTTGTAAATATTATGGTGATATTTTCATCTTCAGAGGAATGATTTATATAAATGTTTTATTGACAACATTTAAAAGTTGAGTTTACCTACTTTAAACTTCAATCTGGGTCACTTTGGACCTTTCCTCCATTATTACATGCCAATATAAAAGAATATGTATATTTAGATACATTGTGGATTTAAATAAGTTAGATAATATAAAATTTGGATATTATAAAATGAAATAGGATGACTTTTTTTTTTATTGGTTGGACTAGATGATCTTAAAAGGTTCCTTCCAACCCAGGTGATTCTGTGATTCTGTGACTTTTTAATCAATAAAAAAACCCATCAAATTCTGTTATCAGCTGCATACATCTTTCCAGTGAACCATGAGTTGCATGAAGATAAGTTTGGTGAATCTGAGCTACTTAGTCTAGAAAACTACCAACAATGTGTCACTTGAGTTCCCATCAGCTTCTTAGGGAATAAAAAGCATAATCACCATATTTGTATCTAAAGACTTCATTGTTTCATCAACAAAGGATGTTGGTTAAGGGGAGTAAAAACTTCAAAGAAATAACATAATGCATATAAGTACCTTTTGCATATTTCTCCACTGAATTTAAGACAAGTTTTGAACACAGCTCAGTAAAAGAGAAAGAGAGATTGCTTTCTTTATAAGGGTGAGGGGTTTTTTTTGTTTTCAGGCATACTTTTAAATAGCAGTCAAGTCTAAACTAGACATTTTTAATAGTAGAATTACTCTTTCCATCAGCTTGCTTTTATTTTTTTTAATGCAAGATTGCATTAAAAGTGCAAGATTTTTAATTCATCAGAAAAAGACCTTTCCCACAAACAGGAAAAGGGGAAAGGAAAAGGGAGAGAAAAAAAAAGAGAGACTGATGGAAGATTTTCCAATACTATGCTACACGCATACTGTGAAGCTTCTTAAAATCTTGCTAGCAAGACAAAAGCATGCGAACTAAAAATCACTTCATCTTCAGAAGTACTTGCCATGTTTAGATAGACCCTATTCACATGGCAGAGTTCAATTCTGACATGAACTTCTTTTAGTTTTGCAAATATCCAAATGCAAAGCAATGCAGGAGCTAACATCTTTATAACAAGCTCTGGGACACTACAAAAATAAATTATTTGAGCAGGTTATAGCCTAAGCAGCACAAGCCAGATAGTAATGCATATTCACATAGTACAAACCAGTCAACATGTCTGTTTCACAGCACTGAGGTTTTTTGGCAGCACAAATTGAACTCGGGAATAGATTTCAAGTCTTTTCAGATCCAAAATGCAATGAAGCTGAATATACAGACTCCTGATCTGTATCAGCAGCATTATTAACTATTATCTTATTAAGACATATGCATTCATTAGAGAGGGGTTGTTCTGATTCTCTGTGAAGTAATTTTCTGATGGCAAGATGTATTTGTAGCACTAACTCTTGGCAGCAACACAACATACCCAGCCGGCATTGTCCAAGAAGGGTTTATTTCATTCCACTACATCATATCACAACCGACTGTACCTCGTAGTACAAATGCAACCTTGTCATTGCAATTTGTCACACTTTTTTGTGTGCATTATAGCTCATGGAAGTCTCATCTCCTGCGCTGAATAGCCCACTGCCATATAATACACGACACCATAATGAAAAAGCAAGATCACAACAAGGGAGATATTGGTCATAGCTTCCATTACAGAGCTGGCTGTCTCCCAGATTGTGCATGTTCTGGAACTGCATCTGGAGCTCAAGCAGGGGAGAGTTTTGCTGCCACCACCACTCGTCTGCTGCTCTATTTGAGAATGTGCCTTGCTTTACTAAATCATTGGACAACCCAGCAGAAGTTGCACGTAAAACTTCTGGTGTCAACGCTGCTTGATGCTTAGTTATCCAAGAAGCCACTGTGCAACTGTAAATGACAAAACACATTTCCCCATTCTCAGCCCTTGACTACCTTTTCTTCTGATAAAAATAATTTCTGCAATAACAAGAGATGTAGAGATCAAAATGAGATGGTGGGAATGGTTAGGACTGATCACCCAGGAACCCAGGAGAGACAATTAACACCATGAGGTGTGAGGTTCCTGCTTCTGCAGGAACCTGCCCTGCAGCCAGGGTGAAAACCCAGGCTGCACTATGCTTTGGGTCAAATTATAACTATGCTAGGGGATGGCTATTCAGTTCTTTGTTTAACTTGCACTATAGATGGATATTAAAAATTTTTATGCAAAAAACCCTCATCACATTCTGTTTTCAGCTGCATGTAAAAACAACCTACAGCAAGAAAAGGGGTGAAGGTGGAGGGCTCCTTGGGATTTTCCCAAAGCCATGAGTCCCTCTCTAGTTCCCCATCCTACTGCTCTCTCCTGCCATAATGCCTGATGCTAAGCAGCTGTGTTGCCTTGACCACTGTTTTTCATAATGGCGAGTACTCTCTCATTGTTCCCTTATATTATCCCTGTCTTATCCATCCTTTGTGTACAAGTGTAAACCTTAGACTTACACCGTAGGTTTTCCTGTGCAGTGGCTGTCTTTGTTATACGTTTGTAAAGTGCTTAACTGAAAGAGTCCATGGCCTGTATGTGCTACAGTTATAAAATTATAATAATAGGAGACAGGTTACTTAGAGGGAAGTGCATGAATTTTTCAAACAGGTATGTGCAAATCAGGAAAGAAAACCTCAACAGTGAAAAAATCCTTGATAGCAGAGCAAGTGAAATACATGAGTGAGCAATTGCTTATTGTATTATTTTATATCATTGTAAGAAATCTTTTAACAAGCTTCCCCACTCAAGAACTATTTTCATCTCGTTAACGTGTAAGTAAATTGAAAGTTTCGCTTTTATGTAGGATATATAAAAAAATACAGCCAACACAGCAAAATAATGCAGAGAAGGAAAACATTTTAGATAAAACTGAAATGCAATTTCTGCTATTTCTAACATGCCTAATGAATCTAATGCATCTAATGAATTCACAGTAGAGACTGAAATTTCTTCAATTGTAGACACACAGAAAATGTTTGGGTGTAAAAAAATTTATTCATGTCCTACTGCCTCCATTTTCTTGCAAAACAAAAATTTTGCAATATATTTAGCACTACACAGTAAAATACTCTGTTTCATGATGTTAAAATATTTCTGTTGCTCTTAAAAAGCCTGACAGGTGCTTTCTATTGGTGAGAACTTTCTTTCTAATTCTCAAAATAAATACAGATTCAGATCATACTACATGGCACATTTCACAACACCCTTTCTGAATAAAATGCTTTCCAAAGGCCAAATTTAAACTGATTGTCAAAACATGGATGCAGTACAGTAAATCACACAAGAACATCATAAATGCTCTGGATGACACAGCTAATTTGACCCCACATGTCAAGTTTTGCACGACATGCCCCCTTCCCATCTTGCACAATGTTCCCCATCCTTGGCAAATTCATAGAGTTTTGAGTCTATGGACTTGTCAGGGCACTGTGTTTTCCTTCTTCATTCTGCTTCCTTTTAACTTAGTAGCAGCACTTTACAACAGATGAACATCAATTAATAGTAAATTACGACAGGATTCATGCGAGATCGCATATTACAGCCTCCTTGATGCCAAAACCTTTCACAATGATGAATGTTTTACAATGAATACTAAACACACTTATAATGATTTTGCCATTTCCTGAAAAGTGTTGCCAATCTACCTTTGGTCCCAAAGAAGCTGCACATCTTTATCTGTTTAAAAATATGCACTTTTGCTCATGAGATCTACTCAAAGGCTCTTTTATGTAGGTCAAAGGATGCTTCCCCCATGCCCATTTAATATGTTTTCTGTGAAGTTCTGTGTGTTGCCCTTAGGGCCATGCACATGCTGGCGATATGCATGCAAGTTGCACAGCAAGTTCTTCCCCCCACCCCTGAATCATAATATCTACAGTTCCATCTGCCCTGTAATGAAATCATGTACCTCCATTTATTTTTCAAGCATTTTTAAGTGTCACACATACAGTAAACCACTGCTTTATAAATAGACCCCTAAGACAAGGACACAGTTTAAAAGGAACTTAGTGTTTAAGCTATTTTCATCTTGACAATGACTGACATGTCTCTCAGAGAATATTATATATTTAGGGTACTTTTGAAGGCGCTGTACTTAAGAAACATGTCTCATCAATTGGATGAACTACTGAACTAAGTATTAAATGTTTAAAGAAGGGTCAAAAAGGCACCCCGCTACAAAAGTGTGCAACCTACACCCGACTAATATCAGAGCAGAAATCCATGCAATGAATAATTATTCCAAGTTTTCTTTCCATTTAAAAAAAATATTATACTTCATCTCTGAATATTTATCAGGCCTGGAACTGAAGTCTTAACAAAGTAAAAGCCAAGTTCCAAGGAAAAAAAAATTTAAAAAAAATACACCACATTCTTCATAAACTTCACAAGAATTTCCTCAACACATGCGTCTCCATTTGTACAACAGATCAAGGAAGGCTAGAATCCAATTTCAAATCAAATAACCTCCATATCGATGTGTAGTGTAGTTGACAGTGCACTCTCATCAACTCTGTGCTTTCTGGTGGGTAATGTGCACAATATAACTTAGAGTAACCATTTGGCAGAAAACTGCTGTAGTCAAATTGAAATAGCCTTTAGTACCTTGGTTAAAATGGAGAGCCATAATGCATGCTTGTCATTTGATGAAAAATAGTGCCTTTAAATTAAGAAAAAAGAATTTCCCATGAAGATACGACACAGCACAATGACACAGATGTCAGGATCTTATTTAAAACTGCGAAGGCACAGTGCAGCACAGAGGTGCGATTTGTTAGGAAACACAAGATCATGTGCCAGCGACCAGAGATTTGCTGCCGGATTCTTGTCATAGAGGTAGCAAGAAAATGTGAGTTACCTACAGATAATTGCTCACTCCTCAAGGGAAGTGACACCTTTAAAGTGATATCACAATACAGAACAAACATACATCTTGCCAAAAGATGTAACAACCATATTTGATCATGTGATACAGCTAGACTAGTCTGATATAACATTATACATTTAAGAGAAGTACAGCTGGTTTTTAAGCACTGAAATGTGTCTGTTCATCCACATAAATAAGGGGTCAATTAAGATAAACAAAAATTCCTACCAAAACCAGATTAAGGATGACATTTAAAACCACTGAAGGTCACAGAATAATTTTCCACTTGCATCAACAGATGCAACATCCAGCTATTTCACTCAAATAAATCACAATGCTAAATCAGGGCTCTGAAACACTAGTCTTAAATAAGTAGCTTAGCCAATTCAAGGAGCTGAGGTTATGTCCTTGCTTTTTCTAAATAAGCAGCACACGGCGCCATTACAACCAGTATCTCACTAGTAAGTTAAGGACAGCAATTCCTCCTCTTTCCTAGTCACTCATTATGGCACATCTGAACAGTCCAACCAGCTTCAGCTGTCCAGTAACAAAAGATGCTGGTGAATTTGAGGGAGACCAGCAGCAGTCACCAACACAGACAGGGACTCAGAGTGCATGCTCTGTGAGGAGAGGGACAGAAGCTAGGGCTTGTTCAACCAAGAGAGGAGGTGGTTTTGGGAGGGTGAGCTCATAGCACCCCCTTGTACCAGTGGGGAGGTTACCTGGTTCCAGAACAAGGCTCCTCACTGAGTGTGAGGCAGAAGGATATGATTAAGGGTCACAAATTAAAACAAGAGATCTGATATAATGAAAAGAAAAATCATTAAAAGAATAATTAAGGACTGGAATATTTTTCCCTGAGAAGTGTGGAATCTTTGTGGGGGAGTTTCAACTGGTCAAAGCCCCACAACCAGTGTTGATCATGCTTTGAGACTAGATGACTAGATGATGTTGTACTAGATGACATCCTGAGGTCTCCCCCAGCCTGATCCAAATAAGAAGCACTGCAACACGGAGATAATGATGTGACAGAAGACATCTCAGGGAAACCAAAGTGATAAAACCCAATAATAGCTGTTTGTTTTGTTTAAGAATCAGCATTCATTGCTGAAATTTATAAATCCTTTAAGATGTTTGTATGTTAAACACTTGCACTTTCCACTTTGCTAACAGTGCTGGTATCAGAACATATGAAATTTGAAAATCTATGTTAATTCAGTGAAAATCTGTGCTAATTCAATGCCATATGGCTATGGGCATTCATCCAAGAAAGTGGCATCTCAACAAATGATAAGAAGAGCTTTCCAGATTAGAAGGTTTAGTGGAGAATCCAGTTGACTTGTTGCTTAAAGACTCAGTACCAGATAGTGTCAGAAGTAAATGAACCTCTCATGGGACCTGCCTTCCTGTCTTTACTTTGGGAAATCTCTTCTCTCACTTCTGAGGGCAACAGCAACTCCAGAAGTGTTTCCAGGAGTTTCCGTGCCTCCCTGTCTCCCTAAGGCTCTCTGAGAAAGGATTACATTCTGCCTCCACCTCACACAAAATAATGACAGAAAGAAACATAGTAAAGCTCAACAGCATACTGGCCAGTGCCACAGGATTTTCTGAATTTTCCTCATCTAGGATACCAGAACGCAAAAATGAGCTGAACAATGCTACCCAATGCTACTGGGAGAAATGACTACTAACTGCCAGGGACAATAAGAAGAGGAAGAATTTGAAGGAAGAATGAATATTGTACAGTCTAAAATAGCATTTTATGTGATATAAAGTTTAGGCCAAGTTTTGTCAATTGTTAATATCAAACAATAAAGAAGCCCACCAACACCACATTGGAACTATCCAGGACATCATGGAAGACCATGTACAGTATGACATTTCCTCGCTTTTCCTTTTCTCAGTCAAGTTTAAAGAAGTTATTTAAGAATATGTGAATGAAAGTGTAAGTGAAAGTGTGTGGCATACGCACAAGAAAGATAAAGGATATGACAAATCGATAAAACTTGTGGGTTTTTCTACAGACTAATAATTCTGTTGCTGAATGGTGAATTTGACTACAAAGGCTAACTTGAAGCAAAAAAGACAGCAACTGTATCAAAACTGTATACTATTTTTGATAATGTATTAGAGTAAGAAGAAAACCTCCAAACTTCCAGATTTTGTCTTCAGAAACAGCAAATGAGTGGTCCAACTGGATCCAGTGGCATTAAAACATGTGAAAAATCTCTTCTCTGTGCATCTGAAGGATTAGAACTCTAATTTAGCCATTTCACATGGAAACAATTCCCTCTGCATAAGCGGTTTTGGTGAAGATGTGCTATTACTAAATTATTACATTTTAGAATTTTGATTCTTGCCTCCCTGCTGGAAATATATGAACATTTTAAAGACTTGTCAGATTTTTCAAAATAAGACATTATCCATGATGTCACAACCAGGTTACATACTTAAAACTTTTTACTTAATTAAAGGTAAACTGTAGTATACCACTGTATACCTTAAATTTATGGAATTTATACACAGCCAAAATTCTTGTTCTTGAACTAAATCTAATCTTCACTGGAAAACATTAGATTTCTCGGTGTGATTGAGAAAAAGCTTAGTACATATCCTGGCCCCTAGGCTTCCTCTTAGCAGGAACAGCAATAGTAAAATAAGTAGGGAGCTAATTATTACATAGCTATTTCATCCATATTACAGAATCAATTAAAATAATTGTGATTTTCTCTACTTCCTATTTTCTTCTCACAATCAAAATTTAGAAAGTATTTTTAAATGTGAATGATGATTCAAATTACGAAAACATAAATGTTAACAAGAAAACAGTGAACTCTTTTTGCAGTAAATATACTACCAAAGCCTCATAAATTTTCATTTTAAAGGAAAAAAAAAAGTGATCCTTTCACAGACAACAAAAAAACTACTTTAAAAAATGTTACAGAACAGGACTATAACAGCAAAATTATCTACTTCATATTAAGTGTTATTAAAAAGAATTAAAAGGGCAACTAGAAGTATTAAAAGAAAAATATGATATTTCTGTTGGCTTATCAAAAAATACATAAAGATATTATTATGTGAAAGAAGATACAATAGGAATTCTCTTAAAAGAGAAAAACCTCATTACAAATCTCAAATACTGTAACAGAATACAACTTTTGTTACAGAGAGCAGGAAGAAACATTACCAGGTCTATAATTATTACTTAGCATGTTAATAAAAAGTAACCTTGAATAATATTTAATATATTGAATTCATTTCAACTGTAGCAGTAAATACAGTGATTCTATCAGCCAATGCTCTGACAGCAGAAGAGAGAATGGGGAAAAAAGGGGGTGAGGGGAGAAGCCTTGCTCTTTTTTGCAGTATTTCCTTAAATTACCTTAGCATGAATTGCAAGTTGGAGTCAAACCAATTTTATTGGCAATTCAGACAGAGGGGGGAAAAAAATCAGACTCATGTGGCCCTGTATTTGTCAGTAGGCAAAGCTTAGGGGAGCATGCAGCACTGCATCTGAAGCAATCATATATTATCTAGAGGATTCTCGTCTTTCAGGCTGTGTGAGGTACATGTGAAATTCCATTACAGAGTTTGCATCTCCATCATTTATTATCTACAGAGACAGACTGGCATTTCTTGCAAGCAGGGAGGAAAATACTGTGCGGATAACAACTCAATTATGTCTTAAAATTAAGTTCGAGAGAAAAGTTTGTGCCCTGTATAGCTCATCCAAATATTTTTTCAGAGCCTCCTAGCTCTGAGAAAGCAAGCTGTGAAAGGATATTGTGAAAAAGAATGTAAATAAATATAATTTAAAGTATGTTTAGTCACTAAATGTCTTGTCTTCCTTAGTAGAGGAACAAATTCATTTAAGAGATTTCACTAAGACGTTAGGAGAAGAGATGTCTTGTACATCTGAGTCACGCAGTTTTCAAGCAGCACGTCCTTCCTTCTTTAATTACTTGTTCCAGGATAGCAGTCACAGAAAAATTATAATTTTATTGGGAAAAATCAGTGCAGTCACTTAACTGGAGCTATATGAAAATGTATATTTTAAGTGCGTACTTTCTTCTCTTAATATTTAAAGGGATAATATTAGGTTTTATTAAAAAGAAATAAATGAAGAAAAACATAATATTTACTTTCTGTTATAAAAATACCCCAAAATAGCAGCTAGTGCCCTTCCTGAAAACACTGGAACTATTACACTGGAGCAAGACACAGCTTCTAGGTGGACTAGAACTGCTGTTCCATCATTGAAAGGTGATAAAAACCCACATTTCTTAGAATTTAGCATTCCACATGGCTTTATACCCTGCTGCCAGCAGAGCCAGATTTCAGAGAAGACTCTACCTAGGGGCATCCACTGCAGGGGGATCCCAGTTGCACTGAACAACTGCAGCCATCCTGATGCCACCACTGACACCATAGGCAAAGGCTGAACCAGCTTATTCTGACTTTATGAAAACTGCAGAAATGTCATGAAACAGGTCCATGCTCTGGTGCTCTGCAAGTTATTTGCTTGATTTACTTTGCTGCTCCAAGTATCCCTCAGTTTCATTTTGGCACTGCGTTACTCACTTCCATTCTGTATTCTGTACTTCCATTTATTACTGACTTGTGAATAAGTGATAAATGAAATACTCTTTCTAATAGAGGAAAATATTGGGGCCACAAGCCTCTGCCTGGCTTTGGACAAGGTGGTCTGTCAGCAGCAATGTACCTTCAAGAGCCTTGAAGGAATTTGCACTGCTCCTCTCTCCCTAAAATTTGTGAATGAGCAGGCAGATAGTGTCACTCCTCAAACACAGTAGTAGGTTCATCACTGGGTCAAGACTGCCTGTTCCACCAACTGGAATTCCATCTGCAATGGATCCCTCTGACACCTGCATACAGGGAATGCAAGGGCAGGACAATACTGGGGGAAAAGGAGAGCAGACATCCCTGCTTCCATTTCCTACTGAATACTCATAGAAATAAGCGGATCTTAGCTACAAATTTGCAAAGCACTCCAGGAGGAGAAGACAATTTTCAGCAGAAAGAAAAGAAAAAGCATTTTACATGCTGTGCTAGACTCTCCTAATTCTTGGCTACTGCATAGCCAAAGTTTGTTTATTAACACGTCATCTGGTTGATTCCACATTCCAGTTACTTGTCATTAGTGAGAGTTAACTAAGAGTAAGGACTAGGGATTTCAGCAGCTGTGATTTGGTTTTGTTTCATGGGGGTTTTTTTCAGATTCTTGTTTTGTTTGGGTTTTTTTTTGTTTGTTTTTAGCTGTAGAAATGTTTGAGAAGCTAAATGAAATATGTGACATGCTTACTAGAGAAACTTTGATTTAGCCAGCAAGGAAGTGTGGCAAGGACTGTATCTGCTATATCATCATGTGCTTTCTGTTTGGCTTTGGCAATAAGCAAACAAAAAAAGTAAAATGTATTTACAATAACTGAAAGAAAACTATGAATAGAGAAATTACCATACCAGTGGAAATGATCTGCTCTCACATTGTGAGACCAGGTGTTCTAGCCTTCATCATTTGTACGTTTGCTGTATGAAGGGTGAATATACCCCATTATTGGAGCTGTGCACAACCTAGCCTGACCTAAATGCCAAGAAATAAGCAAGTGAGAGTGAAGCATCAGTGGCAAATTGGAATCTAAGGCCTTTTGTGCTTGTTAAATGGTGGAATGATTATAATTGGAAAAAGTGATGTGCATTAGTTCTGAGTGAATGTACAAGAAATGACAAGCGTGTAACTTAATGATTACTTCACAACACCCAGGACTGCCTTCTAGTCTTGCACTGAGAGGCTCAGCCCTACAGCAGAGAAAACTGCATGTCTTCTCCTGCTATTCATGGGCATCCTCCACAGGTCACATGGAAATAACCCCGAAGTGATAAGTCTTGGTTTAGGAAGTCTGCTGCTTAAGCTTGTATAAGTCATTGTGACAGAGCGGTTTTTTCTCTCTCCACAAACCTTTGTCTGTATTAGTAGCAACTGAGCAAAGTCCAGCTTTAAATTAAAACATACACTCATTGTTTATTCTCACAGGTAGTAAGCGTATTAGCAGAACTTCTGCCAATCAACATCTGTACGACTTACTTGATTATACACCATTTCTGACATGATTATGTTTCACATTTCCATTCTGTAAATCACCATGATGGCAGCAGAAAAATAGGAGAAAATTTATCCAAACATACTAATGAATTATTTCAAGTGAATATGAAAATTAATACTTAATAACTATAGATTAATTAAACCCGTTTTTTACAGCTGGCAGAAATTATTTCCCAGGATATTAGAAATTCAGTACAATTAATTCTTCTTCATGTTAAAATGACTCCTGTCTAGGAAAAGTGTTGCCAAGCATTTCCTGGATGATAGGCATGTGCTTTATGGCAGGCTCATATAAAGATTCAGGGTTAAATGCTCAATGAAAATGTATAGTACATAAATCTACAAGCAAAAGTGGCAGGCAAAGTGTCAAGAAGCAATCATCTCCAAAGTCAGTTTACCCTCACAACAGGGACCTTGTCACGGTCAGAGTTAAACAGGCTCTGGATAGAACTGAACTTCTGACTGCATAAAACAGACAGAACTGTAGAGTTTACCAGGAAATTGGAACCTCACAATTAAGTAATACAATTAAACACTCTGATTCTAGTTACTTTTCACAGGGAAGCACTTGAAGCTTTTGAAAAGTAACATACCAAAAAGAATTCCACAGAAACATTTTACTGGTGTTTATATGTTACTTTAAATATCTGTCTTTTAAACTGGAAAAATCCCTACCTTCCCAAGTGACTGACTCAGTTTCAATTAAATGGAAAGTTGCAATCCTTTTCTTTATCACTAGGTGGGGATCATTGGAAATTGATGCTAGCGCTTAGCCTGGGCACTACTTTGGCATGCTGTGATGATAGAGAGAGACTTCACTATTAAAAAAATGTAAAAGGTTATATTTAAAAAAAATTAAATTAGTAATATAACTTCCTTACTCTCGTTTTATATAGATACTGAAGCTCTCATAAGTCAAGAAGCTGCCAAATACTGTAGACATTTTACAGATGTCTTAAATTGTCAGACACTGAGTGATTGATACAAGTAACACATGCAAGAAGAGATCCCAGAAGCCTCAAGTACCAAACAGGAACTTATGATAACTGCTACCATTTTGCCAATTCTCATAACAGAAGAAATCAGAGTCCTATTTCTATGCAAAATCTTTCTTGTTTCCATGCTGAAATGTCTAAGGAACCTGTGCAAGTTCAAAAGTCAAGAGTAACTACTGCCTTATTACCTCTTACTTCAGATATATTGACCTTCCAGGACAGCCTGGAGGTTCCTGGTTTTGCCCTGTGCCTTCCTATGCAATGTTTGGAAAGATGGAGCATCAGGGAAAGAACTATTCTCCCTCCTTCTCTTTCATTAGTAATGTTCATTTGAATATGATTTACTATGGAAAAGGATGTTAATAAGAAATGCTTTTTTACATTTATTAGTGGAGCGATGGCCTGACAGTTGAGAAGGAGAATGTATTATAAAGACGATAGTGCAGGTAATATCCTGTATATTGAGTCTAATCACCCATTTAAAGTTAAAACAGGAGTTGTTAAGAATATAGTGAATCACACTCTAATGATTAGTGATGAGAATCACCTAGATAATGAAATTGGTATTGAGAAACAGATTTTTCGGCAGGATGATTATCCTGCAAGATTGATTAAAAGGATAATTGTAGAACAATGTAACCTTTTCCATAATTATAGCGCTGAACTTGTTTAAAGCCATTTGTCATAACAGTGTGGCTCTGCCATATCACAAAGAGAGACTGACCACTGATTAACATGATATTTATTACCTTCCAGGAAAGTGAGGTATTGCCACACCTGTACAAGGTGGTTTCAATATCTCTGCATCAAAAGTTAAGGGATACAGTAAAACCACTGCAAGTAGTCAGAACTATAAAATTCCATGTGGTTACACATTTTCTGTTGCTGAATCTTGAGGATGAGTTTTCCATCCCTTTTACTGTGAGATCCCATGAGACTAACACTATAGCACTCTTTCACTTGTACTGGCATGTTTACGAGACCAGACTGCTTTTCAACAGTTGGCACAGCAAAAGAAAACATCAGACAGATTTAAAATTGTACTCAAAGAGCTTCCAAAAGCAAAAGATCTGCAGCTGGAAATGCCAGAAGTTTCAGTGTCTGAGATATAGCTGCAGAAAAAAACTGAACAATTTTTCGAGTCTGTTTTTTTAATCTTTCAATGAGAAGTCTTAATTAGCTTCATTGAGAAATTCCATATGATTTTATACAACTTTCTGGCATTCCTCACAAGAGTGTGAAATCTTTCAACATTTTAGCTACACATTCAAATAGTAAAGTGTTAACATGGAGGAATCTTTTCTTTACTAAGAATGATGAAGTAGGGCAGCAGGCTTCCCTAAAGAAACAAACAAGTATGATGATGCTGACACCAATGTGGCCTACAGAATGCAAGGGACAGAAGCAAAATACCTAGCATCCACAAGTCAACTTTGTATGTTTTCTCCATAGACTGGATTGTTTTTAGAGAATGCTATACATTTACAAATAAGTTTCTCCCTTATCTTTGTTATGACAAAAATGCTTAAGTTTGCTAGTACATGTGAGGACTTTTGAATGTATGAGGTAGAACCCACAGCTTCACTCAAGACAACATTCCCAAGACACATATGAGAAATAATCTCAGACAGACTAAATGTCTGTGAGTTAAAGTACAACCAGAGCCCAGGGAAGGCTCTCCAGCTAGTCCATCTAGTCCAATATCCTGTTTAAAGGAGACATTCCAGCAATGCCAGAACAAGCCAAGTTTCTAAAACCTGCATTAATGGAAATTCCACAGCCTCTCTGGTTAACCAGCACTAGCACTTAGATACCCTCTAAGTGAAAACACTTCAAGGAAGTGTCCCTTCTTCAACCATCTTGCATTACAGAAAAGAGTTTGGCTCTGCTCTCTTGTGTCTCCCTAGCTGTAGGATGGTGCTACTTCCCTTTTTAGTTCCATCTTTGCCAGGCTAAACAAGCTGAGGCCCCTCAACCTTTCATTTTAGGTCAAGCACAATGGGCCCTTTGCTTCTTGCGAGTTGTCTGCTGGATCATCTCTAATTTCATCAATATCTTTCTTGCACGAGGGTAGCCCAAAACTGGATACAATATTCCAGGTGATGACCAACCCGGGCAACGTAGAGCAGGGGATAATAATCTCCATCTGGCTAGCTAATCTAGTCAAGGGTGCAGCTTATATTATTTACAATGAGGATGCACTGTTTGTATCCATCAGATTCCAAGGGCTGCTATGCATTCAGTTGGTTTCCAGTCTGTACTGAGACATGGAGTTACTTCTCCTCAAGTGCCAAACCATTAATGGTTTTGAGGCTCAGTCTCTGGCTTTCTGTCAGCCCAGTCTCCCAGTCTTTCAGTCTAACTCAACTGAAGCTCTGCTGGATGGGATATCAACCCCTACCTCTCACTTAGTGTCCTCTGCTGGGGGTGAGTTTTACCTCATCATCCAGGTCACTAATGAAGCCACTGAACTCTATCAGCCTCATTGTCAACCCTCGAGGTCATACAAAGTTTTCATTTTAAAGTTTGATATATTGTTACTTTTTCTTAAATTTGTAATTTGAGATAAACTGAAGACTCCGTGGTATCATAAAACACATTTTACCATTAAAAAAAGTGTCCAGAATTTATAGACTGAACAGGGGAAGGGAGAAGTTGCTTGTTAACTGTATTTTGGTCAGGCAGCCTTAACTATCAGAGATGCAGCAGTTTTAATTTGTGAATGATAATGTCCTCTCTGAGAGGCTCAGATACAAAAAATACAATGCTTGGCAATAAGACTGATAATACATTGTTATTACTGGGCTACCATATTTCCGATTTTTAGGTACCACTCTGTGCTAACATATTTCAGTTCACACATGAGTAGATCTGATGGCAGGGAGCATACACAAGCTGAGAAGTTCTTAATTCCACTCATGTTCTTGTAGCCTGTAGAATAATAAATATGAGAATCCACCATTTGGTGAACATATGTAAGATTTGACTCAGCCCAGGGACAGGACGATAAGTGGCCTACTTCAGGTGAGTAACTGTAGCCCTTCTTATCTGCCCAAGGTAATAACCGATTCCTTCCCTCCTTAGGTGGCAGGCAATAGTCCATTAGGGGGCCAGCAAGAAGCTTTATTTATTTTAACTCACCTAAGGCTCTCGCCTTCATTTGCAGAAGCCAGCAGCAGCAATTCCAGACACTAATGAGTAATGACATGGCAGGAGAAAATATGTGTCACACACTCAGTGTGTGGCTACGCACCATTTGATTATGTGCTGAGCTAAGAAGTAGGGAACAGCCGGACGGCAGGGGTTTCTGTAAGACCTCCCACTGGAGATGTGCAATAGATGCTGCTGGAGTGGGAGCAGCCCCTGTCACCTGGTAAAGCTACCAAATGCTCTTGTGCTACAGAAGGGTAAAAGATGACATAGGTCAGCAGGAAATCAAAAGAAAAATAAAAAGGTGTGTCATCTCTTACTTAATTATGGCCAAACCACATCACTAATAGCATAAATACAACCCATCAATTTCCTCTCTCACATTTGGACACAGAACACAAATTAATTAAACAGGGAAAAAAAATTATTTTTCCAGTCACTTCTTTCAACACAATCCATTCCAGGCGTGTGCCTTTGCTGACTTTACATTGGGAGTTTCTGGCAGGAGGCAAAGGCACAACCTACTCCACTGTTCACAAATGATTTCTTGAAAGGCTGACTGCTGAAAGAGAGGACTCTGGTACTAGGTAGTGGAGGCTGAATTAAAACCCAGGACAAGGTAGCCTTTTTACTTATAATACTTCTTGTGATCCATATTTATAATGATTCCCTCCTGCTGAAAAAGCCTGGCTGCCTGTTGTTTCTGCTCAGTCGCCCCCATCAGTTTTACAGATGGATTTTACCAGAGTAGGAGAATTAGAGCAAAAACATGATTGTTATTGTTTCACATCTGATGAAGAATGACAGTAGAAAAGTAGTTAAGAAATCTTATTTTTTTGTCATCTTTGCCATGTGAAATTTTACACATCTACCTCAGACAGTGGGCAAATCCTTGCCTTAAGGTTTTTACTATGTTTCTCAAGGGACGAATGAAATTACTTGGTTTTCACTCATTCAGGGTATCTGCTTCAAAGGTTAAAATACAATGGAGCTTCCCTGAATTCTCTCTGTGTAGACACAGATAGCTCTGCAAAGACTACAGCATGAAGATAGAGAGGTTCATAAAACTGACATTTCTTTTTTAAAATGTGTGCGCGTCGATAGTTTCATTTCTCCTGAAGCAGATGTGTGAAAAATATTGCATGCCTTTTGTAGAACAAAAGTGAGAATTAATTTCAAAGCTCTGACAGGTCTAAAAAAACCTAATATTACAATTTGTTGAGGAAAATCATCCAACAGCATATTCAGATAATGTGAAAAAATACACAGCACATACTTGGGATGAAGATCTTATACTGCTTTACAATTTTGGTTCTATTGTCACTTATAATAAAATCAGGGGGAAAGACCTTGAGAGATAAGCTGCTTATTTATTTGTTCCTGAAGCTTTGATAGCACGTAGGTTGCTGTGTGATCTTTATAAACTCAGAGGTGCTAAGCACAGCTTGTTTCTGAAAGTCAATGCCAGCAAGAGACAGACTTTTTGTAATAACACCCGGTGAGCTGTGGCACTTGTATACTCATATATTTGTCTGTGCCAAATCCTTACCTAGTATACATTAACAGATCTCTTTTGACTTCATGCTGAGGATCTGGCCCGGTATCCATTTCTTGAATATGTATATCCAACTAGGACAGACATATCTGAGAGGATATTTCTCAACTTCACACTAACCAAACAACTCTAAATACCTTTAAAGTCAAAATAAAAATAGTAACATCTTATGTTTCCTTTGTCTTATAGGACAGAGGCTGATCAGATGAGAAAATACAGGATTTTTTGTCTTTTTTTTTTTTTCTTGAGGATCTAAAGGAACAGGTAGATGGTCCTAGAGGAAATTAGGAAATTATTGAGATAAAGAGTCAAAGAAATTATTTTGCCAATTGCCTTAATTCCACATGCAAACTGACCTCAGATAACCTGCACTCTCAAAAAGGAAAAACCACTTTAAAATAAATCCTGCAATAATCCTCATCAGCAACATACACAAAATCAGGTAGAGAACTTATTGGAAAAAGGGGATTTGGGGTAAACTTCTTACATTATCCTACATCATTGCTGATATGTATTGTGTGTTTGCAGATTATTCAGATGCAGAAGTCTGAAAGCAATCCAACACCTGAAACAGTTTTCCCTCTCCTAGGACAGGTTCCATGGCCCGACGGAGTGCACCCTTGACTCCTTGGCTTTGCCCTACTAGAGAGTTATGACATGATTCTAGAAGAATTTCTCTCATGCAGAAGGTTTTTATCTTACAGGAATGGGTGATGCTGACTGAACTTTTGTAACTAGTCTATAGAGAGCTGGAAATATCAGGATAAGATACTAATATATGCATGTATGACTTTCACAATTCACTGGTATGATGAGCTATGATGATCAGGAAGGTTGGGAATACCACAGCCTAACATATGCCTTTTCCCTTTCATTTTTATTGTCCCAGTTTCCCACTTTCTCCTTTCTTCCACTGTACATCACATGCTGAAATGCATCGCAGTCTAAATACATGATACCTATGCTTGAAGCCCCACGCAAGCAATGCATAAATTAGAGGGTAACACACTGTTTCTATACCAAAGGCAGTTTGACACAGTGCACCATGCAGGTTGTTAATCTTTTCTGTCCTATGAGCAAAATAGTGATTTAGTTGCAAAGCGGAGATGCAGTTATCCAGAAGGAAAGCACTTATACTCATGACATCAAGCACTGGCATAAATGCACATCAACCACTGTTTCTGCTTTAAAATGAAAATTTTGGACTCAGTTGGCAGGGTAATATTTTCTCTTTTTAGTTTTCTTTGCAAGCCTGTGATAGATTTCACAACAACAAAGCAATTCTGTAGAACTTTTATAGCCAATGAATTGAGGAAAATGAGGGGTCCTGTCCATTAGTTCATCTTAAGTCCACAGTATTGGCAGAATGGCCAGTATGGAAAAAAAGGTATGAAAAAATCCACACTCCATAATAAAGAAAACTAACTGTCCACATAGATGCACAAGAACTTCCTACCAAAGAACACCCATAGTATGTTTTCATCCACTATGCCACCAATATATGCTGAAGGAGATACTAAATGCACAAATCTGACTTCTGACTTCCTCCAAAAAAGCAACCTGTAAATTCTACATTTTTGATCCCACTGTATTTTTTCCTATTATAAACTCTTCCACTTTTTTTTACTTTTATTTATTTTTAATAAACATTTCCTCCTATTTTAAATTTTCCATTGTTCATTTTAATTCCCTTCCTATTAAGAGAGAAGATGCTCCTAATAGAAGTATAAAATGCAGAGGATGATCTTAAGAGACATGTACTTAAAAGAGTGGCTTTATTGTACATACTTTTTCCATATATTTTTCTTCTGTGCTCAGTCAGCAACTAATGTTTTACTCTCTTTCTCTATGTAAGTTTGTTTCACCTGAACTTTAAATTGTGTACCTCTACAGAACCTCTATTCTTTTTATTATTGATACCAAGACCCAAATGACCAGATCTGAACAACGTCATCCAAATGAGTCAGATATTACATTTTTAACATGGATTTCTAACTTTTCTGGTATTACTCCACATTCCATTCCACATGCTTCCCAGAAAGAAGGGGGGGCTTGAGTAGTCCAATTCCCTCTGACCATATGCTAATTCCTACATTGATACCATTAAGTAGAATGTGTATGAACAGTTCTTTTCTCTGTCTTCTTTAGAGAGAATATTTGTTTTGTTTATGAGTAATATAATCTATATGATACATCTACGTCCATTGTTCTGATTTTTATTTTTCTCTCTATTTAAATTCTCCACAACTCTGTTTCTGGAAGTAACTGACCAACAGAATTTTGTATCAGGCAACAAAATTTGACTATTAGTTACTGTATGTGGCTTGGTTTTACTCATTCCATATGCTTATCTCTCCATATCATTAAAAAAAATGATAAATTTAATAAAGAAATTTGAGGTACCTCTTACACTTTTTCCTAGAATGAAAACCTTTTAGCTAATTGTTGATTCATAACAATGCTTTGTCTTTCTGCACATATCTTAGTTTATTCTTCAACAAACTAGCTTTAATGAACAGGTCCTGAAAATTTACTTAACATTTCTGTAAGGCCAAATTTCACATCTGTGAAATCCCCTAGCCTGAGATTTGAATTTTCAAATGCTAGATAATTCAACGATGCAGACTATAACCTTACATTTTGGTTAGGCCTACATCAGCGCCTGGCAGTGACTTTGAGAAAAGAGCCCGCAGATTCCCTGTTGATGTATCACTATTTGCCTCAACATGTTGGACATGCTCAGCAGTGGCAATTCCCTCGCTACAAACTGTTGTGCAATTAAAAGAAAATATAAAAAACACCAAAAGGAAAAATGTTAATATTTCAAAATCTAATGTCAGAGAAAGTACAGTTAATCAGTCTGCGCATGCTTTTTACAAACTGTTATTCAAAAAGAATTACATTAAAGAGATTGTTTGAGTCTTTTCTTTTTGCATTAAACTCAATAAACTCAACTCAGCATGACCATGTGTGAAACGATCCATCAGATTTCATCAAAGAATCCCATATGGCTTGTATTACCACAGCTTAAAACTTCCCGTGTTTCAAAATATGTCTACACTGTTCCTAAAGAAACACTTGAGCTACATTACAACTTGCTTGTTTGGTGTAGGTACCATAAAACCTACCTGAGAAACTAGATGAAGGCTTAGGCTTTGTGTCACATGGGAAGCTCTATGTTGCCACACCTAACAGCAGGTCCTTGAAACTGAGCCCAGGCTGGGTGAATGTATTTGAGCTGCTTCTTTGATGGTAACATCAGCCTACCTTTTTTGACCCCCTAAGTGTAAATAATTGTTACTGTACTGAAATAGCCCATGAATTTGAGTTATTGCCTGTGTATAGATATTAACACACTACAAACAAGTATTTCTAAACATTCAACTTTGTACCCAAATTGAGTTCTTTTTATTTTTTTCAGTTCTGTTTAATGACTATCCTTTTCAAAGGAAACCTACTTTCAAAACCTCAAACAAGTTTCAGTGTTTTCAGATTAATATCTACATCTTTAAACCTCTGTATCTGAAAACCTTTATATAAGATGCACTTGAAAGTTTCTTTTTTTTTTAATTTTTATTCCATGTCACAACTTCCAGGATTTAAGTGATAAAACACCCACTTTGAGGAGTTGCTCCTGAGTGTGTTTTATTTCCTACCTAATTTTGTCAAAAAGCATAATATTCTACAATACGCTATGAGTATATACATACTCTACAATACAGTATGCATCCCAGCCATTTAGGATGCAACTTAAGATCCAGAATAAAGGAGATAAAAATCTCCAGTAAGCAATTCAGACATTACAACTTAAAATGTTGCAAGACTGTCAATGATTTAGTGAGAAAAACTTTCAGATAAACTCACTTTTACATCTCTCCTTCAAGAAGTCTTAATCGTATTTCCAACAACACAAAACTAATAACAGCATGTCTTCCTTAAACATATCACATATTCTGTAAGTAATTTAGAATCAAATTAACAGTAATTGAAATGATTGAATATTGCATCCACTAAAATGGCTGTGCTTAATATAGCTTTTATCAGACTGACAATGCGTGTTTGCTCACTTACACTCTCAAGGAACATTTATTCTACAAAATCATATATTAGAACAAAAGAACATCCCCTTTACCTCCCGAAGTGCAGTCCAAAGTACAAAATAACATAAATGAGAATTCAAAGAAAAGGTTTTCTTGAGAATAGATTTATAGATTATAGAATAGTATCCCTTGTGTTTCAGAAAATGGCAGCTACAATTGGCATGGGAGGTTAAAAATGAGTATGTGAAAGACGCTGACATACCTGATCAGATCTGAATTGTGCATTTCTTCAACAGGCTTCAGTGAAATGTGATATGGACAAGTTATTCTAAGATGAAAAGGCCTTGAAATAAATAATGCATGTAAAGTTCACATGTTAGAGTAATGGAAAATGCAAAACTATTTGCATTTTGTTTTATAAAATAGAAGTATTAATTACACTTCTTTTTCACTACACAAAATGATAATAAACTATTTTCTCCCTTCTTTTCTACCACTGGTATTTACCTCCTCTTCAAAATTTTGAGGAATAAGACCAGTTATTAGATGGCCATTCTCCAGACAGAACAATGAATATGACACAATTAATTAATAATTCATTAGATAACGATATGATTAAAGATGAACTAGAGTAACAACAATCTTTAAGACTGCCTGTTGTGAATCAACTGGTTTCCAGGGAAAAACATTCTTTTAAACCTCCAACGGTAGTTTTGAGAAATATGAAATAGAAAAACAGGGTGGCAAAGAAAACAAAAAGATTAACTGCCATTAACTTCAGATTATGTGGCATTTAAAAGACCTTTCAAGTATCATTTATTTACATCAATCTCTCTTACATTAGGAGATCCAAGGAGATCTCTCACAAATTAGGAGATCCAAGTCCTATTTTCCACAGACTACCTGTGAAAAAAACACAGGAAAATACCTAACATCTCTTGTGCGTCCATTTCTAGTTTCTTATCTGAAAATGTGGATGATACCTAAGTGCTACCTTTACGAAAGTGTTAGGAGGGTTAGATAAGTACCATCTATAAAGCCCTTTGAGATCCTGAGATGAAAAGCTCTGTAAACCGCAAAACAAGCTCTATAAGTGCAATATTATTACTGTAGTTCTTACTATGTTTATTTGTTTACTCTCCTCCAGAGAACATAATAATTCTGAAGAGATTTACATTTGAACTTTGTAAGAATTCTGTTATCTGTCTTTAGAATTGCTCTTAAGGGCTCTGTAGAGGAAAGGCAAATGCTCAAACAAAAGCACACTCAAATCTTTCCAAGGATCCCATCCTGCAAGATATTCAGTGTCTCTTGAGCAGCACAGAGCACTCTCATCTGACTGCACTCATCATGTTGCAAAATTGGGCCTTGGATTTCAGGTGCCAGCATTGCTATGAACAAGAATCCCAGCACAGAAATAAACATAATTCCACATTTTTTCTTCAGTTTCTTGTTAGTCTCTCATGGATCGGGTGAGCAGATACAGTTATCGAGTCCACTGTGTCTGTGCTCAGCAGAATACTGATGCACTCGGCAAAGTACAAAGAGCAGGGCTTTTTCTTTTCCCTGTCATTGATGCTGCAAACCATCATGGAGAAAAAAGTGCCCAGGTGTCACTGGAGGTATTTTTTCATTGCTGGACATTGTGGACAGACTGAACATCCAACTGCCTTATCATAATGTCCTTTTTCCTTTTGATTTCTGAAAAAAACTTTAGGACATTCAAACAATTCTGTGTGGTCTTTTAATGCTATTCCTATCCTGAAGAATGAGACCATGGAAAGTGGGACGTGGATAAGAAGGAAGAATGGAAGGAAATAGAAAAGGAAGCTGGCATCAACTTAAACATAAGATTAAGAGAGTCAAAACTTTTCTAAAAGGGCATGCTATTTTAGAGATGAGTCTGGTAGCCTTTGACTCGGGTATTTCCTGAGGCAGTGATGGAAGCAAAAGGACTTCCAAAAAAAACTAACTGGAGCAGTTATGCAGAAGGAAGAAAAACTTTATTTTTGGTCTTGAAAAGGAATCTCCAAATACTTTGCATGCTGTGAAAATAATTGCTTTGAGTTTTACTTAAAGAGAAAATTGCTCATTTCTAAGGTTCAGTAAGCCAACATAATTGAGGGGCTTTATTTTCTCCTCTATTTCTATGGAGAATTAGGCTATTTTGACACAAATGAATCATATGTATGACAGACTTTCAATTGTACAGAAGGAACTATAGTCTTCTGAGAAGACTAGAGATCTTGGAAAAGTAGAAGATAAGGTCTGTGCTAAGAGCAGAGTCTAGGACACAGTGAATGTCTATCACCTGGACGATCAGTGAAGATGGGAAAAATGTGTCTGTCTATAAGCAGCATGTTTATAGTTCTTTTTAGGGTAATCTTGTCTCAACAATGCTCTAACTTGGGCCCTATGCATTATTACACTTTGTTTAAGGTCTGGTGGATCAAGGATGTATGAGAAGTGGAGTAAATGAAGCTTGCAACAGGCAGTAAAATAAAAAAAATGGTCATAATTCAAGATTATTACTTTCAGGAAATTGCTACTAGAAGTTGGATTTTTAAAAATAACTCGTGACTTCATTCCATTTAATATTTGCTTCAAGTTCACCGACTTTCTACAGTCTTCCTTAGCTTCTTTCAGACTTATCTTTGGTGAGTAATTGCTTCCTAAAATCCACCACTTTGCTGAAAGTTTTTGGTTGTTTTTTTTTTTTTACACATCTCTATTGCTTATTTTTTCTATATATATTCTGATTTCACTGTGAGAAAGGATAATAAAAATTGAAAGGAAACAAAAGGAAAAATCCACCCTTATACTGGTTTTCTTTATTTCATTAGGATATAGATGCTACTGGATAAGAAATATGGAAAGTGAAGTCATTCCAGGCAGTCAAAAACCACTCTTCAGTCAGTAAATCAGGAAGATACAGAGCAGGTGAATGGTACCAACATGCACCAACATGAAACCTCTCCAGCAAGAACTGGCAATACTGTTAACTACGTCCTTAAAATTAGAAGCATCCATATTTATGGAGTTCATATGTGGTTAAAATGTCTGATTTAAGAAAAATATATAGTTGACAATAACAGAGTAATTACAGTCACTGCTTCAATCTGGCCATATAAATCATCATGATTCAACCTACAGTAGTAATAAAAATAAATGATATTGGTTTTGGTTCATTACTGCTGATCTAATAAAATATAATGAATTAAAAAAATTCCTGAGTGAAATAGTCATAAAAATAACAATTTACTAATGGCTTCTTAACAACTTATGAGAATGCAATACAAAAGAATTGTATTTTTAATAAAAATAACCTTTTGGTAAGTAATTATTTTAATTTTATTCCAGTCTTCATAATAATTTTGTCCAACATATGTTTTCCCTCAGAGACTGTCTCTTCTCCATAACGCAGATTTCACTGATTTAGTAATTGAGACAGGAGGGGGAGTTTATTGACATAAAAATTTAACTAATGAGATTAATCTGAAAATAGAGGTCAGAAATTAGAGAAAACAGTGAAACATCCATATAAAACTTCCCAAAGCAAATTTCTTCACTATGTGTACCTGTACAAACAGACTTTGAACAGTAGGTTGCCTGCCCACTCCTATTACCTTTTCAAGTTTTACCAGGAGAAAACCAACTTAATTATTTTCTCCACCAAACACAAATGGCAAATTGTCGATGTATCATTTTAAAAAGTCTCCCTCATTAACTAGACCCATTAGCTCTTCGCTATGACACCAATTTTAGGTGAGATTATGTATGCAAGTGTTTTCTTTAAATCCAGCATTCGAACAAGGTGCCTGGATGTATCTGTTTGATGAACAGCACAGTGGTCACATCATCCTACAAGGAGAAACACCCACGCCCAGATATAGTAAACTGGAGCTTTACATCAACTTCAGCAAAGCTAAAATGTTTTGCTAAGAATCATGCCCTCCACGCCCTGTGTTGACAGGATTAGGTCAGATTATCAACCCATAAAAAAATAACATTGAGGTTAAACCCTAGAGGTTTTCCCACTCAATTCAGTCTCAGGAGCTAGTAACAGCACTTGAACGTTTTGATTCTGTTGGAAAGCAGTATTCTTTCTGGTGTTGCCTTTATAAATTGCCTTTCTGGTGTTTCTTTATAAATCACGTTACTGTTGCAAGAAACAGCTTTTAGTTTATCTACATGTCAAGACTCAAATATTCCAGAAGCACATAATCACAATGTGAATGTAGGTGGCAGCTTGCTTCAGTAAAATCTGTAGAATCTGGCTCCAAAGCCTAAGTATTCATTTCCAGAATTCAGTTGCAAAACGAGAAATCACAGATGATAATCCAAGCTCCCAATGTGAGAGGATATTATAACTGACTTTCACACTTAGTAATCATTGCTAGCTAGTAATGTATATTTAGTAAACATTACTAACATTATTAATTAAAAAACTGAAATTAGTTGGTTATTATTAGTTGGAATTTTTTTGGTTAAAGAAAAAAATATAGTCTAATACTATGGAGAAATGCCGAAGTCTTTGGGGGTCCATAGAAGACAAAGCCACTAAAACACCAGAGCATTTAGAATTAGTTGGAGACTTAATTTTTTGTAGAGCAAATGAATTGTTTGTTTCCTGCAAGGAGAGATTTAGAGACTCTCTGGATTAAGCTAAAGCAGAGGATCAGCCTGAGCTCTGTAACCACAGATTTCTGCATGTTTGGAACAAGTTATTTCCCAGTCCCTCACTGACACCTAGTCAAGGATGAGGGAAAGATCAACAAACAGTAGAAAGGCAGAATAAAAGCAAGTATTTAGGAGACCAGTAAGAAATCTATATTGGTGTAACAGGCCAATCCATGAAGACCTTGGCAAAATTTCTTTCATTACCAGATAATGTGTATGCAGGACTGGGTAGCAAACTCCTGATACTCACTACTACCAGCAGCAGTTTCACTATACCTGCCATGGTAAACTGCTTCACATTTTCATTTCTGAAAGGACAAAGAAGGCATATAAAACTATATAAAAACATGCATATTCTGCATGAGGGGACACACATACTCCCCAGTTTACGGGAAGACTCAAAGTAAAAATGACAGATACCAAATTCAGATGGCTACTGCAATAACTGCTGTATATCACATGAACTGTGTATGAAAAAAATGAGGGAATTACAGTCAATGAACAGTGGAAGAAAAGAAAAAAATAGTAAGATATCAAAATTTATCATGGGAGTGCACATTAGATTGCGAAGGTCCATTCTTTCAAACACCTCACAGTGGTCTCATGCAAACGTGGACAGGGTATATGGCATAAGAGTAATTTTTTATTTAAGAATTTGGATTTGCTCAAATTCAGAAATGCTCATGTATCTTAGCAGTAAACTATGAAACTTACAAACCCACAGCATATTCTGGGTATACGAACACTTTGCTGTTTAATAGAGATAATAGAAGTGTTGGAAGCAACAGGATCAAGGGAATTAGAGGAAATGCTCATTAAAACAAATTTAAAAGGTCTAATGATTAAAATATTGATTAATTAGCCAAACATTGATTAACAGTCACACTTTATCAACTACAAAGGTTCTAATTACTGCACCATTATTCCATAGATTGACCTGTTCTCTCTTGTCACTTACGATGAAGAACAATTTTTATTAAGTGGGTTTTGGATTTTTGACCTGTAAAATTTTAATAGGGAGTGCAAAGAGGGTGTCGTGTGTGGTTTGGCATTTTAGTCACTGAGGGATTCATAGTTACTGTCTCTACTTAACCAAAGGCACAGAATTGCAAGAGGGATATGAATACTCAGGGATTAAAGCCCCCCCAGACTCAACGTCCCAATCACGTGAGAGAGAGAGATGTATTTGAAAGTCCTCTAAGTGTGCTTCAGTGAAAGGAGAAACTTTATGATGCTAAACTGTACTGATGAATAATAACAAAATGTTTAAATGGGACACCAGGATATTGACCAGTCAAATCCTGTTTGCTAAGACACACAATAATTTAATTGCAAGTATAAAATGAGAATATCTTAATTTTTTGCCCCTAGAGAAAAGCACCCAGCCTACCCTGGAGATGTAGCCATGTCACCAGAAGTAAAAAAAAAAAAAAAGACAGAGCACAAGCAGTCAAGACCAAATCCTTGTTATAGTAGTAGTTCATCTACCAAATTTTTTCCAGTTACAGCAACCTAGGTCTCAGAAAACTGCCTCACACTTGAAAAATATTCTCCAGAAAATTTATGGATGTCTCACATAAGACTATCTTGCTGATTTCAATAACTGTCCATTTAAATCTGTTGATGTAGCGTTTAAACCTTGCTTCACAAAAGAAAGAGGCTAATACACACATGGGGTTACACTCTCAATATAACTGTCTGAAAGTGATGGTCTGGATTTACTCCTGGTGAGATCAGCTCTAAGGCCAGAAAGCAGATTTATAGTGTGAACATAAATGAGCGTGGAGGAGGGGGACCTTTTCGATCATACATATGCTTGTCAGGCAAAATGTGCTCAAGACCTCATTGCCAAATAAGCAACAGCAAGTAAGTCCCTTGTAGCCAGTGGAAAATGACATCAGGAGGACAACTCTGAACAGACGCACCAGGCTGACAGGTTTGATAGCCAAACCCTGGTAAAGGGCCAGGAAAAAACTGGCACTCGGGTGCTAACATGGGGGCTGGGCTGTATTTCCTTCAGGCTAAACTTATGGGTCTCACAGAGGGGCAACAGTTTAGAAATAGCTGTATCATTCTTCAGCAACTTAAAGGAAAAATTGGAGCTAGTGCCATGCCAAGGTCTGAAATATCCTACTACCTCAGCTCCTGCATATTGAGGGAATAACTGCTTCACACAGATAGTGGTACTCAACAGCAACAGAAGGAATTAACACTGTAGTAAACAGGTAGATGTCCTTGGCCTTTCCGCTCCATCCTTCTGTTACACTGTCTATTTTAACCAAAACAATTCCTTTACTTCTACCCTCCACATCAGCAAAATAAAAACTATTTCATTTCTATTATACACCAGATGGCCTCCTGATCTGCCTTCTTGATTTTTACACCACAAAAGCTGTTACATTTATAATACAATTATAACTTAAATCCACAAAAATAGTCTACAGCATAATCAGACAAGCCTGCCGGTGTGTTATCCTGCTATACCAAGGTTTATGGGTTTTCTCAGGTTACTTAACAACAGAAAAAAACCAAAACAAACAAACAAAAAACACCCACCACTTTCTTTAGAACCCTCCTCCCTCCTTGCATTTATACATACCCAAGCTTGCACCAATACAGTAAAGAATTCCATGCAAGACCAACTAAAGGGTGGTTTAGGGTAAAAGTCAGAAAAGTCCTCTTCCAATTAAGCTAAGTTACAGTGTTCTTCAATCCTCCCTGAAGTGACACCATTAAACAGCAGTTCAATGACTACCATAGTGCAAGTCAAATCATCACTTGCTTTCAGTGTTGCATATGGAGACCAGACTCAGCTGTGGCAATGATGTCAGACCAGAGAATGTTCCTGAGGCCACATGAGAAGGTTCACCTCATCAGGTGAACCCAGACCTCCAAGTCCAGCCCTGGCTGATTGCTCCTGAGCATGCTGGTCACTCTTCCCCCATCCACCCAGATGTTCTCAACCCCTTTCATATCATGCTCCGGATTATGGCAGCCTATGAGGCAAACCAGCATCTTTGTGAGATTCGCAGAACTTCACAACCACTCCTGACTGGTCTTTTTCCCTTCAGGATATCACTTCCCAAGGTTAATGTTACTTAGTACTTGTAAAGGATAGTTTATGTGGGTGTGTTACTGCTTTTCTAATTTGAGCAGAACAATTTGCCCTGGCAGTGATGAAGCTCTTCCTCACACTAAGAACACAAGAATATGGTCTTAACTGGAAAGAGGCCCAATAAAAAAAAGGGTTTAACAAAGTATCCCTTTACCATCATAACAGGATTTGCAGTCTATAAGGTTGATTTTATTGTAACAACAAAACACAACTATTGCTTCAGTGTCACAGCAAATATCTAGACTCACATGTGTGCAGTATTAAAAACTTAAATTCCACATTTAATGAAATATTACCTGCTACTTACAGGTAGCTCCAATATACAAGCCTTTACAGAGTTTTTATAAGCCAAAGTGGTATACTGAATGTATACCAAATTTAAAATACTACTAATGCCCCAGTAAAGCACAGAAAAACTCTAATGAAGAATCAGCAAGACAAACTATTTGCCTAAGGGTGCTTCCAAAGCAGAAATATTAGTTTTTTTCTGAGGATAATAGGGCTGCAAAAAAATACCTTAATAATAAGGAACCTTTTGATTATTGTTGATAGTAAGAAAACCTTTGTAAGATTCAATTTTATTTATTCATTTTAAAGATTCTTGACTTCTCTATTCCATGATGAAATTGACTTTTTACTGCTAAAATTCCGCTTTCTTCCACTTCCTTTCCTGACCCCCTTCCCCAAGAGTACACTCTTTGCATTCTGTACCTCATAATTTTAAGATCTCCTACTCTTCTATTTAGCTGGTACCTTCCTAACTAAGTTCTTTTCCTCCCCTCCACTCCTCAAAGCCCATTAACAACAAAATTCTAGTGAATAACATGAACAGTGGGTACTTTAAGGCAGAACCTATTTTATGTATGAGTGTTTAGTCCAAAAAGATCCCACTCTTTCGTGATCCTTAGATACTATTGCTAACCATGACGGTAATGATAGTGATGCTTTGACACTAACGATACTTCTAACAATGTGTTAACTTTCTCTAGTAAGATGCATTACCCTGTCCAAAACCACTCAAATATATGCCATTATGAACATTACTGGTGTCATTTCAGAAAAAAACACAAGTGATATGCATTTATACAACCTAACAGGTAACAAAAATGCTGCAAATATGCGTTCCTGGTTATATTTCACAAGCCACCAGAGTGATTTGAGACAAACTGCACTTAAAAATTTGTATCAAGGTAGCTCTACTGGTTTAATCCAGAGCAGTTCTTTTAAAAGCAAATAAAAGAATCAGTGAATTGTTAGGCCACAGTTAGAAATTGTCTTGCAAAGTCACCTTTGCATTTCAATCGGTACTGTTTCCACCTCCTCTACAAAAGGGCTGCTAGAAGAAAACCTATAGACAGAGGCAACATAACTCCATATTGTATAGCACGAGATTGGTTCAGAGTCTAGGACTTTCCATTCACCTGGGACTGATACTTGCAATTCCTAAGCATAGGGGCAGGGCAGGCATCACCTTGGATTCAGCTCGGGAAAATACATAGCTATACACATATTCCATCAAATCCAGAAAATACAGCTACAGACTCCCAGCTCCCAAAAATTACTCTGGACAGAGTTGCTACTGCTTGGGGTAATAGCTGCCCAGCATATAGTTGAAAGAAGAATGTCTCCAATTCCTTTTCATCTGTTTTTAACTAACTCCATTTGTTCTACTAACCACTAAATCAGACGTGGAAAACTTTGTCTGGGCATGTTTGAGATTTCTTGCATACAAAAATGGCAATTCTTTTTCCTGTCTACAGATGCACTATTTTAGATTTAAAATACTGACTTATAAAAGTAAGTTTCTGTTTCACATTCCAATTATTTAAGAATACATGGCTTTGTTTCTGTGATGTTTTCTTTAAGTATGCTATGATATCCTTAGTATTAATTTTCTTGAATATTATAGACATTTTTTGTGTTTAAGAAAATGGTTTGTAACTCATGCATGATTAGGGAGATTTAGCTGCTGGAAGGAAATAGTTCAAGCCCTTCTTTTTAAAAATAGGCACATGTGAAAGCAGCATTTACACGCGTCTCTTCAAGCAGACCCTGGTGAAACATAGTCACAGAATGAAGCTGATCCCTGTGTGCAGTGAGAACATAAAGCTTATGCACCACTTAAGTCTTTAAAGTAGGGTTTAAGTAGGAGTTAAGCATATTTTTTTCAGGCACTCTTCATGGGGTAAAATTTACCAACAGAAGGCTTGAATAACTTGAGCAGAGGGCAGTAGGGGCCACACAAAAGGAAGGAGGAGGGAATCATGCTTCAACATGGTAACTGTTGGTAAAGGTCAGCTTCCTACTGACAATAAAGTGCACTCGCTGTATTTATCTGGCAGATCCCTGTGACAATGGCTGGTAATCTATGGATAGCTTTTTAGAAAGGTTTGAGTAGCAGCCTTCGCAAAGCATTACTTTTATTCTGTAAAAACTTTCTGTATTCCGTGTTCATTTGCCCCGAACAATACAGTAAAGAAGGAACATTAGGAGTCCATAAAATGATATGCAGTAAAAATAGAAGATCCAACGTGAAATCTTAACAACGTATAAATTTTACATTTTTAAGTTGTGTGGCTGTCAGTGCCTAAAATCATATTTCCTCCATTATCAGTGGGGAATTTTCTCTTGAGACAAAATCATATAATCACTCAGAAAAGATGTTGCAATCATCTGCCCGAAAAATATCTGCAAGAACCAACAGGAAACGAACAACAAAATGAGCTAAGAAACACAAACTGATCAAACTGTATTCTGGTTTAAACATAAACCTTCAATTGTCAGACTACTTGCTACCATAAGCTAAACGACATGCCTCCTTTGGCTTACGGTGTGGGTCTTACACTTTTTTTGCTCATATTTGACTTGTCATCTTTAACTTTGAACCCTCTAGCTTTTATCAGTTTGCATCATAACCTCAGTGTTGCTCAGGTTTATTTTTTTAGCATGAACACGCACCCACCCACTCCTAGATACACACACAGACAGAGAAAAATAAAGAAATTTTTATCATTATAGTATTATAGCATTTTGGCAGTATAATGGGAATAGACAGCAACTACTTTGTGTTACAAATTTGAATGTGAAATTTCAGAAAACCTCCTTGCATTAAAAATGAATTAACTGTGTGATTATTAATTGTGCATATTCCAATCCCTTTGTGCTGTACTGCATGTTTCTTGAATCTCATTTGAATCCTTTGGCTAAGTAATGTGTCAAGGGGGGTACTAGCCTGAATGCCTGAGTTATTTAAAAAGCAGGACAGCACTTCCAGATTAGAATACCAATGAGTGGGGTTAAAAAGGCTCTACTGTAGTTGGAGGGCAGCTCTCAGTCTGAGTAGTACCTGAAAAGGACCTCTATGGACTAATTTTCAGAATCACATTGTAATGTGGGCTCATGTCAATCATCAGAACAGACAGCTTCATCCCATGATATAAACTAGTTATACATTCAAGAGCTGCCAGAGGATCTTCATTAAAAAGGGACTTAGCATTAAAAGAAGAAGATTGTTTTATTATAATACTTCAAACACAGTTTTTTGTTTTATATGTTCTCAGAAATCTTTTTTGTTCTTCTTCACAATATCAAAAAAGTGCCACAGAAGAAGCAAAAACATTAAATATTCCAATTTTTAATGGGAATCAAGGTAGCTTTCTGGTTTAAGGCATTAAAATCATATACATTTTTCTAAATATATTCATGTCTTTGAATAACAAAAAGAAGTCTCTAGATGTAATAGGAGGATGTTTTTAATCTTTTGTGAGAAGGGATTTGCAGAGCTGACTACTCAAGGTACAATATCTACTGGCAAAGTATATCAGTGAGAGCTTTATACATATAAATTTGTATAAAACCTCTGGGCTATCCACAAGCTTCCAGATACCAGTTAGATATTACAATCCATGTCATTAAAATTTAATATGATTGTGTTAAGAAGAAAACATTAACAATATCCATGTAAGTAAATCATTGACACAGTACTCTAGTATTTCAAGAAACCTTAAGAGGGGTTTATTAAAAAATAAATAGATAAATGTATCTATTTACTTATATGGGTGTCATTTCAAAGAACCTGATTTAAATATAATTTCACAAGTTATGCAACTTCTTCAAAGTAGCTGGGAATATTTTAATCTAAAATTGCTGTTACCTACCTACTTCATACCAGGATAAATAGTCTATACGAATCTAATTGAAATGAGAATGTGTTCCTTTATGAGAAGAATACAGTGTCCAATCTAATATGTTTTCTGCTATTCCTTTTTAAGCTATACTTGTATTCTGCATTATTTTCTCGCCTGAGAAGAGATCTTCTTCTGCCTTTTTTTAATCAGCCTGACAATCATAAAAAATAAGACGCATTCTTGGGAATAGTAATACTGAGTATTGTATTGTACATTGCTTTCCATTTTCTATTATTAACTTTACAATTATTAGCTAATTAATTATTAACAAGTTAATGAGTTTTCTTATTGCTCTCATTACCATAATATATTTAAAACCTTTCAAACATTCAAGAATTCCACTTCTGAACAGCCTGTGAAGCAGGAAATACTGACACCCCCATTTTAGAGATTGGAGACTGAGGCACAAAGGTTCTCATTCCTGTGCTCATGGTCTGTAATGATGGCAGCATTAAAAGGATTGCTTTTAAAGCACAGTTATTCTAGTCATCCTTGGCAAGAAGATTAAGAAACCTCACAAAAAGAGATTTAAGTAAATTTAACAAGGTTACAAAGGAATCAAACTCTTAATTAAAACTGAGATGTTCTTGTCTTCTATTTCTCGGGACAGACCAGTAAACTTTTATATTTATTTTTCATGTAAATCAGTTATGATGGGTTATAACAGTAACAATACACAATATGATATTGATAGAATAATACAATATATTGCATTTTTCAGTTATTCTCTTCAGACATTTCTCTGGAAGTAGTATCATTAAAAATGAGTTTCAAGAGCTTAGAAAACCCTCCTGGTGAGTGAGCTCTAGCAAACTCACACTAACCCAGGGATATCTTAATTAAAGTCTTTCTGATGTTTAAAGATAAAAAGGATATAACAATCCTTGCTCTTTTGGGTTCTTAAAAGAACTCTTTTGAGGCCACCTTCTCTCACTCTCTCTACCACACTCAAGCCTTGAATTACACATAAACACACACAAAATATCCACCTCAAAAAACACTCTACAGAATGAGAGCATGACAATTACTTTGAAGTGCTAGCACCTTTGCTAGCCCCCGTCCTTGGAGCAGTTAGCAGTTCAATCTTTGATTCAGCCTTTATCACTGCCTAACAGGTAAATGGCGTTCCAATCTTAAACCCACAGTACGCACATTTGGAGGATTTGTTCAGCATAGTTCAAATCTCTGGCACAGAGCTTTTCACAGCACCATCAAAACCAAGAAATTAAGGGAACAATGAAAGTCTGCATTGCTGCAATAGATTATATATAAAGAAATACACAGAGGCAATAAATTGGAGTGTAAAGGACTCACACACAAAAATACTCATTGGGACTGCAATTGCTGACAACTATCTGTTGGGCATCCATAGCTCTCACTAAACTCGTGGAATCTCCAAAGATACTCTGTGCCTCACAAGATCAAGCCTCATATTAACAACATCTTGTACTGTGCATGCTTTATAAGTACCTTCCAAAATGGTACAACAGCTGACAATATCAGTCTTATTTACTACAGGTGGTATTGCAAGATGCCTTGTGTCTCAGAGCATTCAGAATTATAAAAGAAAGCTTCCCGCAGGGCCAGTACAACTTTCTAACTTTGGGTTTTGGAAAGCTAGTACACTTCATGTAGTTTTATATTGCTTGCAGGGGTTTCCAAAGTTTATTCTAGAAGATGATGCTTATTTATTACCAAGTGAATTTTTATTTTTGTTAAACCATGTAGATGCGTGACAGATTCCCATCAAATTATACATCTGGTTACCCTTGGCACCTCATTTGAGGTACAATTTATTCTGTGCATCATCTTCCTTTATGCTCATGCTCACCCTGTCTGTCTTTCCCCCATTTTCTATATGCTGATTACAAGAACTTGTATGCTTCAGCATCATTTTAAATATAGAAATCCTTTTGCAAGTGACTTCCAAAGGTGAAGAAGTACTTGTAGTTTAAGATTTAACTCTATTCTTTTTAATTTATATTTGGTTTACATTTGTATTGTAAAAGATCTATACTGAAGATGAAAGTTACAATGCCATCAGTCATCCATAAACCACGTGATGCAATCTCTCTAGTAACTGAAAGAGATGACATGCAGGTATACAAGGTAATTAGTTTGGACCCAGTGAACAATTCTGAAGAGAAAGGAATAAGACACTATCTTGTATGTCACCAGATCATAAGAAACTAGTTTGTCTTAACGCCTTCAGTTATATTTAGCAGTTTATAAAGGCACATGCAGTCTAAAGCATGTGCAAAAAATACAGCCTTAAAATAAAAAAATATAAGTTATGCAATCCATCAGGTCTCGGACTCGACTTGAAGTGAGCACTTAGTGAGACTTACATGAAAGGAGATTATCTTTTGGAAGGGGAGTATTGACACTGCTTAGAGCACAACACTGGAAGAGGCCCACCTGTTAATAAAAAAGGAAAATCCTCAAGTACCCTCTGTGCAACACTAATTTGCCTAAGATAAATTTAGGTAAAATTCCTAAATTTTAGGAATTCACAGATTTTCACAGATAGACACTAATAGACATCCACAAACTGCAGGTTCCCTGGCGTGCACTGATGGACAGTAAGGAATGCTTTGCTACAGAGACCAAAAGCTTCTTTGAGGGAAATAAAGGCAAAAAGTGCATCCAGAACAACCAAATGAGTTACATGAAACAGCTTAAGGTAAAGGTCCTGGGAAGACTTAGCTAGCACTTTGTGCTGCCCAAAAACAACTGCGAAAGGCATAAAGACACTGTAACACCCATGCTATAGAGACAGTCATTAATCAATTTTGCAAGAACACCTATGCCAGCATTAGTAAACTCAGCCACTTTTCACTGCTCATTGCAAATAAAAGCCAGCTTTTGTCAAAACTGCCTCAAGGAAAGTGGCAAGTTGACACATTCCTGAAATGAAGGTTCCAGTTCTCAGATAGCTGAAAATTTTTAACACCATTCAACAGCAGCTAAAAAGATACATATGACGTTATATCTACTACTTAACCGGTATTTTATACTGTAGAATATAAAACGTTCCCCAGCTCCATATATGAGATTGAAAGATTGATGTTAGAATTATTCTCTTCATATGACATGAAATTAACAGTAAGAAATAAATATGAAAATATATATAAATATGAAAATATAAACCAGTTATATCTGGTTCTACAGGAGCTCCAAAATAAAATATATTGGTCTTAATTTTTTACATCTGAATTACATTAAATTTTCATTATGGAAACAAACTCTCAAATCACTCATCTTCTCAGAAAAACCAATAAAGTTTCCAAAGACAAGTGTTTTCTAAACAGTGATAGACACTTCAGCAGCTGGAAATATCTTTGTGTCTAAGTAAGGAACCTATTTTGTCTCCAAATGGCTTAAAGGGTTTTTGAGAAACATTAGGAAATTAACCATCTGAATAAAGCTGCTTTAAGAAAACAAAATAGGGGGAAAAAAGCTTGTTTGGATGTATTTTTTACATTATTGTTCTACTTCACACTATGTAGGTGGTATTGAGTTTCCCCTGTACTTCCTCATTTATTAAATTTAATATAGTAGAGTGTTCTTGATACTATGCTTTACTACTGTAAGCTTATTGATGCATTTCCACCAAACTCTCTTCTGTGTCCTCTTTTGGAAAATCTTTAGAAAAGCTGTGACAGCAAGAGGGGGGGAAAAAGGGGAAGGGGGAAAAGAAAAACTAGGCTTGGAGATCTTAGACTATTTTATTTTCAAAGGCCTATAGCCGTCACCACACCAGAGAACCTCACAGAGTTTTTTATTTTTTTTCTTTTTTTTTTCAGAAAATGCCTTAACACCAGGATTTGATGTCTAGTCTCTGCTTCACAGGCATACCTCTTTAAAGAAGACTTTCCTCTCTATCATTAATGTGTAAGTCAGTCAGTCAGACCTTTTTAATAAGCAGTTGAAGAGCCACTGTCTTTAGCACATGAAACTAACAAAAGCCTCATTAGTCAAATGAACAAAGAATAGTTTGAATATCAATGTATTATTTTAGAGGAAAGCCTCCTCCAAGAGAATCTCAATGCAATCCTTTTTAGTGAAGTTTCTCATGTCCAAATTTTAATGCTCTGCACCCTACCTATAAAAAATTGATGAGCAAAGAAAGCTGTTAAAAGATGACATCCACTGCATGTCATTTTTGCAATGTGCCACCGTATTCAACAATAATTCAAGAAGCAGAGAACAGGTCTTTTCTTTTTTTTTTTTTTTTAAACTTGTCCAACACAACTTTTTTTTCTGCTGTGTCAGTGATTTGTTGCATAAATAACCTTGCATCAATTAGCAAGGTTATTTAAATGACCTCTGAGCAGCAGAAGAGGGCATCAAAACTATACAAAATTCAATAAAAATCTCTTACACGTGTCACAGACATAGAGTAAAATGTCTATTTAGAATGTCTATAAGCAATTTGGAAAAAAGTCACAAAAGATTTCATGAAACTAAATCCAGACAGAACAATAAGTCAGATCCTTAATTATTTATTAAAAGAAAGGAGAAATATCTGAGCACTCATTCCACAGGGACGGTGTGCAACGTGTTTTGTTTATACACTAGAAGGTTTCGTTTATTCATTTTTGTCGAGAAATTCTCACAAAACAGACTGGAAGTACTATACAACATAAACATACAGAAGGTTCACACTAAAACGGAAACTTTTGCTAGCCTACACCTTTCGTTCTATGCCTCCTGGACTTACCATGCAAATGCAGATAACTCAATGATAATATATTATTTTTTACTGGAATGCCATAATTAAAAAATCTAGACAGGTCCATCTGTTTCCAGACAGAGACGTTACAGTATCTGATCCTTAGACAATCTTGCAGTAATTCACTGACATGTGGTACCAGGCATACCTGTCTATTAAAATCCTGCAAAACATAATCAGGATGTTTCTCTCAAACTGTAGCACTATTCTCCAGACACTATTTTTTCTCAAAACAGTACCGTGAATAACTTCATATTGAAAGTGAGGACAAAAAGCCAATAGACATAAACTGTGAGGTTAGATAATAACTATAGTTAAAAAGTTAAGACACTTAGGGGAATGAATGTATAGTAACGATCCATTTAGATGTGTTGTTAGGCACTAAAATTGCAAGTGCTTTCAACTTCCAAAGTGTGCCTTTAAGGCATATTAGCATAGGTAGAAGAGCTTTTTCTTGATACTGTGACATGGATTGGCAAAGGTTAGTAGCAAATCTCACAGGTACAGGACAAAACCAGATTAAATTTGTTGTCATATCTGACTATTAGAGGAAGTCCATAGCAAGATGCAGACACAGAGAAAAGCACAAGCACCGATTCCAGAAACAAACACTAAGAATGGTAAATGACACGGTTCGTTCTTTTCTTATAGTAACGTTAAGTGTTGACTGGAGAACTTTCAGGCAAAACACATTGGAATTAAGGAACGCTTCTGACACAGAATTGCAGAAAAGCCTGCCCTATAAAGGTCAAGAAAATACAGCACTAGAGGTGGCTAGAGAACTGGCTTGGCTACCTGATACAAAGGTTACTTGTGGGGATGTAGGGAGTTGGTAAGTGGGATGATGCCGTGAGCATTAGAATTTACACTGTTGGAGGTTTTTTGTTGGGTTTGGGTTTTTTTCTTCTCCTTTCTGTGTTGATGACCTGGCAGAAGAAATGTGAAGAAAGGTGAGATAGTTTTTGCTGACACAAAAATGGGGTGGGGGGAGTCAGTCAATACAAAAGTGAAGAGTGATAGAGGTCAGAAAGTTTGAGGATAAACTAAGAATCTGAATGGATAAAAGTGAGTTCTGAAAGCCATGATAAAAATCATAAAATAACAAAGAAAGAGATGAGAAACATGAGATCAAAATTAATCTGCTTTGCACAGAAAACAATAGGAATATGACAAAGTACAATGTACCGGTTTTATAGCATTATATGAATTATTGTAGTAGTTCACCACAGTGAAAAAGAAAATTTTGGAGTGAATAAGCAGCATATGTGAGTCAAGGAAAGCACTCCATAGCAAGCAAGCGATGGAGTCAGTATGGGATAACACCAATAAGTCATCACCTCAGTGAAGAAAGAATAGTTTAGAGTTGAGCATGCAACAAAGAAGAGCAACTTTACATGGTAAGACTGGGATCTGGAAAGCTTGATTATTTATAAAGCTAAGGGAAATTTTGTGGCTTTTTTTTGAAAGTGAAGGCGATTAAGAGGAAACTCTATTAAGGTACACACACAATCCTGAAGGGAACAGAAAGGAGAGATGCTGGAGGCTATCTGAGCTGTGTTAAATAGAAGAACAAGGGGTTATGAACTTAAGCTAGGAGGAGAATTGGACACTAAAAGAATTTAGGTAGAGTTTTCTTGCACTGTTGTCCTTAGTGGATAACCAAGCCAGACATTGTAATAAGCAGTATACAAAAGAAAATATTGGACAAGTAGGAAATAAAGTATATTGTGGTATGACTGTCCATTTAAAGTGCTAGGCAGCTCCATGAGGGCTTTTTGCTCTCAATCTGTGAGAAACTTTTCTCAACTTTCCAAAAGTTTTAAGACTTAGTTCCCTTTAGGTAAAAAAATAATTAGATGGGCTCAAATGCTTGAATTTCTAGCATACAATTGAAAAATACAAGCATACAATACCAATATTGCCATACACCATGGAGTAAATTACATTTTATATTAGTTTAACTGCTGATGGTGGATATCAGTATGGAAAGTACTAGAGACTGGGAAATCCTCATTCTTAGAACAGGTGCAGCTCAGAGACTGACAGTTAAAATAGAAAAAAATAGCAATCTCTTATGTTCATATTCCTTGGGGAGAGTAGCTTTGAGGTTTAGAATACAACCTCAGTTTTCCTACCCAAACTTTCCTAGGTATCCCTCCCAAAACTTCCAGGACAGTCTCAAGGTCATGGCATTGCTATTGACTTGAGGACAGAGAGAATTGCTTCACAAAATACCAACAAAAAGCCAATCCAATAGAGGACAACACCCTTTGATTAATACCAACACATAATTAATTTAAACCTAGGGGAGATAAGAAAATGCTCTAAAACCAAATATTAGATCCTTCTCCAATTTTTTTCCTTCCCAAAGATGAGTCCTTTCAACATCTCAGTTTTAGGTAAAGCTATTTCTGAGATACTTTGTATTTTTGTGTTCTCACAGCCCTTTTCTCCAAAGACTCTTATGGCCATGCCCCTCCTCCTCCTCCTTCCAAGCACACTAAGATAAAATATTGCACTTGAACTGAAACTAAGTGATAGGCCACAAAATATCAATCCTAAATAACCTTGGGCTTCTTACAAACTGCTTCCTTTATTTTCCGTTGTACACACTTGCTCTGCTCAGCAGCACTGTTAACTTGCTTTTCTCTTTGGCCACTTTGGTTACACTGAACATTTTGTTCACTTTCCCTGAAAGGCAAATAGTCAGAATGTCCTCCTACATTGGCAGCATTATGTAATGGCATTATTATTATAAATGCCACATTAATGGGCATTAATGTGGACTTAACACTTCTCTTCTGCTAATGTTTGGGATTGTCTAAATATGCTCACATAGCAGGAACCTGCTAGAAGATAATGAGGTAGGCAGATCTTCAGGCTCACACAGTACAGCTGCTCTTAAGTTCCTACATATGCCAGGGAATTCCTTTTGGTTTTCTACAATATTTCAGAAATCAAACAATTCTTACACTAACACATTTTTAACTTCATCAGCTTCTGACAGCATTATACAGGGATTGAACTTAACGCGGGTAGATTTGACAATCAGACACCCTGATCTGTTCACACAGAGCATTTTGCAAACAGGACTGACAATTTAGAAACATATTTTCATTTTAGAGCAAAAGCCAGGTTAACAA
Source organism: Scolopax mira (assembly GCA_004320125.1). Classification (NCBI taxonomy): domain Eukaryota; kingdom Metazoa; phylum Chordata; class Aves; order Charadriiformes; family Scolopacidae; genus Scolopax; species Scolopax mira. The sequence goes on from BJBW01000896.1 coordinate 88,226, forward strand.
AAAGGCACCCATCCTTTATGGCCTCTCTTTAAAATAGGACTATTTTATCCCATAAGACCACCGCCTGAAAAACATCTACAATACATACTTTTTATAGTCCTTTTAAAAGGAAAGTGACCATAAGTGACCTCTGTGCCTGTATTAAAACACATAGGCATTCAAATACAAATGAAAGCTTTGTTACTGACTTTGGTAACACTGTTGTTTGTTACAGGTGAAAGTAACTGCTCCTAAATAACACCTATCAGGATGACCCACAAAATCACATGTTTGGAGATCATTAAGCCTAAGATTTACAATTCATATGTTCCAATTTAACATCAGAAGTTTGAGTTCTTACAGTTGGACCTACTTCATTATTATTACAGTAGTGCATTAATTATTTTCTCCTAATGAATGAGAAACTGGCAGGTTTGACAGTGCAATGCTGAAGAGCACAAGTGACTATATTTTTCTTAACTACCAACTAAAAAAAAAAAACCAAACAATAAAACACACCAAGGTTTGATGAAAAAAATGCACTCCCTAAACAATTCAAAGCAAAGAAACTTGTCTTTGTCTATTATCGCATTGATTTTTTTGAGCAGCCTTTTTGAGAGCCTTCTTGAACAGCAAAGCTGTGTCATGAAGCCACTGAATTGCCTTCTTCAATCTTCCAGCAGTTTGCCTACATGAACGCAAACTACTTCATTTCCTAAGTCAATTTGGTTAAAAACTCACTTTGCTTACAAGTCATTTGGAGAGAGATCTTGTTTGAAAATAAGTGCTTAAAAATACCCTATCCAGTCAGCATCTATTAGGTAATAAAAAGCACACAACTTAAACTTAGTAAAGTTAAGTAAACTTAAACTGTGTCTGGTTTATTGTCTTTTTTAAAATATTTTTTAAAATATTTAGAATGGTTTCTAAGGGATATCTCATAATGATGTTCAATTTTAAATGTAAATAACAAACTGGACTAGTCCAGCTTTGAATTCCCTCCCCTTGAAAAGATATCACCTGCTTGATGATTCTTTGCGCACTCAATTTCATACTACCAACAAGAACTCGCTTAAGAAGGTCTTAAAAAATATAAAACTAAAAAAAAAAAAAAAAAGAGAGAGAGAGAGAGAGAGACATGTTCATTATAAGCTGGACTAAGATCTCAGATTCATTTCACACAGACCACAGCATGGATCTACTTAATGGTTACTTTAGTTCTCTATAGACAGATTCAAATCTATTCAAAAGGGTTTCATACCTCATTATCATTTGTCTAAGCATTCCATTACCATCGAATTTACCTTCACCATATCAAGTAGAGCTCAGAATTAAGAAGGTTTAGTTACAAAAATGCCAAGAGCAGAAAGCTGACACATGCTATGCATATTGTAATGAATGACCTACTTTAAAACACGCCTATATGTCAGTTCCTACACCATTTTGCTGGTTATTTTCCACAGAAGATTTTGAGTCCTTAATTAAGCAAGGAGAAAACTAAAGGCATGGGTCGTTTGCAAGGAAGTTGTAGATGGATGGCTGGAGCATGTTTCTGTAAAATATAGAGAGCAAAGGAGAGCTGTGTGCGATGTACTGAGGCAAATGGAAGAAGGGCCATCTTAAATTGCTGAATTACAGTACAAGAGTTCTCTAACACTTGTATTTGCATAATGAAAGTTAAAGTCTATGTATCTGTGTAAAAAACCAAACCAAAACAAAACCCCAAATGTATGAATTTCAGATATTTTTAAAAAGTTTTAATAAAAAAAAATTAATAAGGAAAATTTTTGCAGTAACTTTTGGGGTAGGTTTTGTTGTTCACTCAGGGCACACCTTCCAACAAACTAGGTCTTGGGTTTCTGAGGTTTCATTAATATCAGTACATATCATCTAAACTATTAAATTTAAAAATGATGTAGCAAAGAAAGCAGCTTGTATCTTTTTTTAGGTGTTTTTTCAGAGTTATGGGACCATTATGCAACTTGAAAGCTTGGTTGCTACTGCCAGGACGAATTTCTGAAAGTAGCTATAGTTTAAAACTTTACTTTCAAATTTATTTCACCATTTAACTTTGAGAGGAAGTGTTTTTCTCTATATGAACTCTCAGAGAGCTATGCTGAGCAAACTAGGTGCTTCTTACTTTCAAGTTAAACCCTTTAGATTACTTTAACGCAGTTCTTTGTGGTTTAATTTATCATATGTTCTGGCACCATTTATCACTAAATGCAGAATGATGAAGAAATGGCTCTATTAAAATGGAATAACTACTGAATTAAAAAGCTGTTAAATGACTTGGAGTGAAGACTCCTGTTAACAATATGTGGGAAGGGTGTTTGGCTGAAATAAATTACTTTCACAGTAATAATTTGAGAAGTGCACCTTTGGAGAAACATGTTCAAAAATTCACATCTTGATTTCCTGACTAAAATCACATTCACTACTAATAATATTTTTAAATTAGCTTCACAGCTAAGGTGAGGAAAAATTTAGTCTCAAATACTTTGATTCAAAACCAAAAAACTCTTTATTTAAAAAATTATGAATGGCAGTTTTAAAAATATACATGCAAAATAAAACAGCTGATTCCAATTAAGATATATTTCTCATGGTCACCCTTAACTTTCAGAAAATACTTTTATAACCCTTCAGTGTAGTCTGCCATATAAACTTGTAAATAATATATAGCCCTGTAATTCAGAGTAGTCTGCATTGTAACTCTCTGAAAATAGTAAACAGACAAGTACCTAATGAGTCTAGATATACTTTCATTTTATTGATTGTAACGGAAAAGGTAGGTAAGAGAAAGTACTGAACAGATATTCAGTAAGTCCACATTAATTGACATAAGCCATTTCAGATATACAAGTACTTTTTTATATAATTATTTTAAAAGAAATTCAGTTAGACACAATTTGCAGTATTTGTTAAGTGTTTGCAACAGCCCAGTTCCAAACAACATTACAGATCACTGCATTCTTATTCTGTGCTTAATCAACACATTTCTTGTGGTTAACACCAGCATTTATTCAACCTTTATTAGGAAATTATTTAGCTCAATAAAAGAAAGTGTCTATCCATCACTAAGGGTCCTCTCTTGCACTGATTGATTTCACTGGAAGCACAAATAATTTCCCAGAACTCACGAACATCATTTCGCCCCTTTGAAATGACATTCTAAGGGATATCTTGTAGTCACAGAGTGGCATCTTTGTGGCTTTAATAGCAGATATTATTTTATTTCTATGACTTGTTACTAGAAAGCTGCATTCTGACTCAGTTTGTTTTCAGACTCTAGAGGGGCACAGAAATGGCTATAGCATTCATCTCTCTGTCTACCCACGGTATTGACACACACAAGACGGCAAAGCAGAGGCATGTCATAGTTACACACTCCCAGATGTTTTTAAAAAGTTAACTATCCAGCACAAATCAGCATTAAAAAAAAACAAACAAACAAACAAAAAACCCCAAAACCAAAACTGTATTTAGTATGAGGCAATATATTACACTTTGGCAGTGTACACTACACTAAAATGACAGATTATGTTACCTGAATATTAGACAGTCTTACACAATGGACAGTAATTTACCAATTGCAAGAGCCACTCAATACTTCTACAGAAAACCCAAATAGAGGAGCTTTTCACTTGTCCTGAAAATATGAAAATGGTTGTTAAGTTTACCTCAAATCATTGTATAATTAATGGATCATAACTACACAGGCCACAAAGAATACAAGGGTTCCTATTTGGCTTCAGTCTTCATTGGCAGAAAAACTCATTTTTACCTCTAAATCTGTGTGATTGCAAGGCCTGTTGTGAAATCCAGGGCATAATTATATACGTTAACCTTTACACTTGCCCTCCATAGTCATCTGCATATATACCATCTTGCTTCTTTTTGCACGTACAAGAACAGAAGGAGTAAGAATAGTAGTGCAGTGACCCACTTTCGTACATCCTTCTTTAGCTTTGATATCATATACTGTAAATTTTTTTCCTAAACTAACGGAAGGTCCCTCCATCTTTGCATGCATTCGTCTTGTGCTCTCCTTTGTACACACATTACTGTGTACTGTGGGCATCTGGCCCAGCACAGTAGCTAAGTCTGCCCATGTTCAGGCTGGAATTAATACAGATGAAAACAAAGATCACAGTTTCTTTTCAAAGCACTGTTGAAGTTAAAAGCAGGTTTGGGTTTTTTCAGAAAATTATAAAATTGGCAAGTTAAGAGCAAGCAAGTGGTACCTTGGAAATTGTATTTAAGAATGAAAGATATATCCCATACAGTATTTTCCAGTGTGATACAGGATGGATAAACAAAGTGTTATTTTAATCTCAACTGTTTAGGTGGGTTTTTTTAACCAGTAATCTGTAGATAATTAGCCTAAATTCCTTTATATCTACTAAGAAGTTGTTGGATAGTATAATATATTATAAAATATATCTGATAAAAAATTACTTTTTCTATGTTTTACCACATTTTTAACACAGCATATAAACACATTTTTTTACTTTCCGAGGGTCCTGCAAAATATTGCCTGAACATTTTATGCTTGTGGCTTTTTTCCCTTTATGTCCCCCCTGCCTCTCCACTTTGACACAAATCTTCCAGTCTAAGGAGAAACATAGTAAATTTTATTCTTACCCAATCAAAAAAAAAAAAATCACATATTCTAGTTTGAACAAGTGTATCTTTATTGCTGCTTATTGTATACCATGCAGCATGGCTGCTTTCTAAAACACACAGGAAATTAAAGGTTTTATTACATGGAATGATATCTTTAACAAATACTAGTGAGTCTGCCTGTCCCACCAGTAACTTCAGAACTTGTGGACCGACTACTGTCAAATTTAATTTACAGATAGCAATTTCAGAAGGAGTTTGGTCTCCCATTTGGATGGTGAGAAAAAGTGACCAGGCAAAGAAACATCCCCTCGCAGCACAGCCCTACAAGGAGCCTAAGTGCCAGTCATCTCCCAGGGCTCCATGAGAGAGGGCTGACACTCCCAGCCACATGGTGCACGGCAGCAGGAGCTCACGGCAAGCCCTGAAATACAGACCACAACCCACAAATTTCAGTGCTCGCACAACCACGCAGTAAGCACAGATGCCCTTCGCTTAATTAAATAAAATAGAATTGCTGCTCTACCTGTTCTGTTCTACTTGGCTCTGGAGATTCCTGCAGATTCAAAATGGATTTAGGGAATAATTATTAAAATTCAAACGGCTGTCATTCATCAGCACTGAAATCAGAACTCTCAAATCCTGAACCTCGTTTAACACAAATCCTTAGAATGGAGGAGCTTTTTACAAACGCTCTACTGGGCATAATCAAACATCTTAAGCAGGAATAAACAAGGTAAGCTACTGAACAGAGGTAAGCAGTGAAATGGGAGAATGACCAGTTTCACAGCAGTGAATAAAATTCAGTGAAGCGTATATTTGCATTTTTTAAAAAAGCAAGTATTTTACCCTCTTTTATTTCTTTAAGCTTTCACTTATGTCCTCATTTCATTTAAAATACACACAACAGTTCTTTTCACTTAAACTAGTCATTTTGATTTCTTTTTTTCCCCCTAGAATTTTCAGTCTCTTTTTTCTTTATAGATTTAGCCCTGTTTTTTAATATTTGGGAAAAAACAAACAAATAAATCCCAAAGAAACACACACTTGATTGGGAAAGAATCCAAAAGACCTTAACAGCTCTGAATTAACACAGCTTTTTAACAGTTAATATTCCATCCATTTAATATCTCTAATTATTTTCCCTCTGCAGCTTTGATGGGTAGTTATAGCCTGGAATAAAAACACTGTGGTAAGGACAACTGCACAGCAAGGTTAAGTGCCTTCTTGTCTTCAGTACCAATAATTACCTTTAAACAAAAAAAAAAAAAAAAAAAAAAGCTGTTTTCAGGTTTGACAGTTAATTTACTAATGAGTATGTGGACCCAATTTATAATAAAGTAATATTGACCAGAAATAATCCTGCATTGGTACTCATCTGAATTATTTTATTGTTCAAGTCTCCTATTAAATAAATTGGAAAGGATTAATTTTGCAAGATGGATCGTCAGAGGCTGCTGTATAAACTAGATGCATGTCAGCACTAAATTTAATTATTGATCACAATACAATAGTGCTGAGTATTCCAATCCCCAAACAGCTTCCAGTAACTATCAGCAAATTCCAAATATAGAAACTGAAGGAAAAAATTTGATTGCAGATGACTACATTTTAAAATAAATAAATAATTCATTACCACCCAATAAAAATTTAATTTTAAAGTACAATTCAGATCACTCACTAGAACGTATAACAAGTAATCAGAAAATGAAAGTGCCTCTCTTCAAGTGACAAACTCTAATGAAGTAGTTTAATGTTATTGTGACTGGGGGCTTTCTTATGATTCCCCAGTTCTATAAGAGAAATTATATTTGGAAATTGAAGTTCATTACAACAGAGTCACTCATCACAACCCTCCTCATTGCAAAACAAATGCAAATATTGCAGAATGTACAGTAAAACACTGTTTACAGAAACATATCACAGGAAAGAGATAAGGATACATATTTGGAAAGAAACCCATTTTCCAGCTCTTATTATGTTCTTTAACTGAAGAAAGCAGTCTAACAGGACACTCACTGTGCTTTCTAGAAGTAGTCAGTAGAGGATAGTTTTTCTTTTCATATTAGAAAGTTCAGAAGATGCACATGAGAAATGTCTAGCTATTTCAGATTTTGCATTTTGTCCTTAAAATCTCTCAGGACAGAAAAAGAGATTCAGCATGATGACACACTGTTCTGAATTACTTTGTGAAGAGTTCCAATTCCAGAGTAGCAAGTGATGATCAGAGCTATCTTAGGTATAGGAATAAAGAGGTCTAACAGCAGGAAAGAAAGCAACAGCGTACAATTTTTATTTTTAAACACAATATCAGATAGTAATATAATATTGGTATAGTCACTGAAAAACAATTTTACCAGCCTTATTCTATAGAGTTACTGTTTAAATTCATAGACTTTTTTAATTTTCATATAAATAATATTAATGAGGCCAGTATTTTTCTGGTGAAATTTTAACATGCATTCTGACATTTAAACTTCCTCCGACCTTTTAAACAATTCTTTCATAGTATAGCTCTGCTTAGTTTACAGTAAAATTAATTTTCCAAGCCAACATCAAATATCACAGTGTACAGACAGTCAGAGGCTACTTTAACATTATCATCAGAAACATAATAGAAACAACTCGAAGCTAATTAAAAGATTATTCCGAAAATAAACAAGCCCTTCCAAGATATTTTTTTTTTTAAGGCAGCTACAAAGTTTTAACTTTTACTTACTGAAACACAGATCAATGTTAACTCATAAATCTGGGCTTCATCCAACACCTATTGAAGTGAATAAAATTGCCCCCTTGACTTAACCATGTGCTGGATCACGTCCTTTGTGACAATTATAACACACTTGCCAAATGTTACATTCCCAGACCAGGAGTGTTTTAAGTGAGCATTAAAAGTTTGTATTAAACTTTTGCTATATTCCAAAACCCAAACACAGCTTGTCACTAAGCCCTGCTTCCTGGAGAGTCTCCCAGGAGCACTAAACTCTTCTGATGAGTCTAAAAGAGCGCTTGGCATGCTCACTGGTTTTAACAAGGTCTGTGACTGCTTTTGGCAGCCATTGAGCACCTTTCAGCATAAATAGCCATGCTAGTTTAGGAGTATTCCACTAACTCAGAGAAATTAATTCCTTCAAAAAAAAACCCCTCAAATTATGAGATTATGAGGTTATATATGGCCATATGCTGGTTTTGGCTGGGGTAGAGTTAATTTTCTTTAGAGTAGCTAGTATGGGGCTATGTTTTGTATTTGTGCTGGAAACTGTTGATAACCCTGGGATGTTTTAGGTATTGCTGAGCAGTGCTTACCCAGAGTCAAGGCCTTTGCTGCTCTACACACCACCCCATCTGCGAGTAGACTGGTGGTGCACAAGCAGCTGGGAGGAGACACAGCTGGGACAGCTGACCCCAGGGATATTCCATACCATATGACTTCATGCTCAGTATATGAAGCTGGGGGAAGAAGGCATCGGGGAGGGAATGTTTGAAGTGATGGTGTTTGTCTCCCCTGTTAACTGTTATGTGTGATGGAGCCCTGCTTTCCTTGGGACGCCTGAACACCTGCCTGCCCATGAGAAGCAATGAATGAATCCCTTGTTTTACTCTGTCGTGCTGCTTTTGCTGTACTTATTAAACTGTCTTTATCTCAACCCACGAGTTGTCTTACTTGTATTCTTCTGATTCTCTCCCCTGTCCCACCAAGGGGACTGATCAAGCAGTTGTGTGGTGCTTAGTTGCCAACTGGGGTTAAAACCACAACAGCCCTAAAGCCAATTTGAAGCTTAAAAATAACATTGCACCGGCCTTTACACACTCAGCCACTGGGGAAGGACATAGGTTCTCAGCTATTCCTCATGATACTGAAGCTTGGATACAAGATAGATAAAATCGTTTTGATTTTATGGTTCTAATAACAGAAGAGATTCCAGTCCATTCAATTCCCTTCTCCAGCTATAGCAAGTTGTGGAGACATTGGACACATAAACCAATGTCAGCCTTTAAAATAATGACCCAACCACCTTAAAACTGAGTTACAGACGATGAAGGCTAGAGAGGTTAACAGACTCCTTTATGTATATTTAGGCATTCAAGAAAATATTTTGAGATATAAATTAAATTATTTTCAAATTCAGAAGATATTTTTTAAACTGCCTTTATGAAAGCATAATTTCTCAGATGGTTGGGTAGTCAGTTGAAATAGATTAAAACATCCCTCTTGTCATGTCACTCCTACTACTCCTGTGAAGACGTAAGTACTTAATTTTAAGCATGTTCCATGGGGGAAAAAAATTACTATAACTTGCTTAAAGATCATGTATGAATCTTTGCTACTTTAAAAACAAAGTCTTTTGAAGTCTCGGTAGCATTTTCCAAACACTGTAAAACAACTTTTAGAGAGGCAGTTTTCTCCTCAACGCAGTTCACTTAGCACACAAAGGAAAACTGTTTATATCCCAAGAGATTCACAACACAGAAAAATAATTATTCGCCGACAAGACTGTAATTTAAACCTCGCAGATGAAGGGGGGAACCAAAGGCAGATGTTTTCAGCAGGAACTATATGGAAAAAACAGTCGTCAATCAATATTATTCTTTCATATTACCATTTCAATGATGCCTAGAGGCTGACAAATGTAAGGAAATTATCGTGACAGGTCTGTGTTTACAATTACCTGGGTCCACACCAGGATACTCTGGCCTGGAAAATCTCCATAGCAGTTGTGCCACTCAGTTTCTTATTCTCCTACCTGGCATCTTCGGGTTGTATGGATGCCTCTAACACAGTAAAAATCTCTGTGACTTTCATCCACAGTAGTCAATCTCATCATGGGTGAGAGCCACATTTTTCATCATCATCAGGAAGGCTGTTGAACTTCTGAGAGTTGGACAATTATTTTTTGTTGTTATAGGTAAAAACCAGACTACTACTGCCCTCCACAAACTTCCATATCTAGGAAGCGTGCCATGGGCTGAAGAGTTAGAGTGATGTCTTTAGCCCCCTGCATTAGGATTGTAGGAAAAATAGTTCTGAATTACAACTCAAGTGATAAGTGTTTAGCAATTATTGGATAATAACCTACTATTGAAGATTTGCCATCTTTCCAGAAAGGGGATTTTAACATTTTCTGAGGTTCTGACACTAGTCACTGGCTTAGAGGCACACGGAAAGGACTGCACCACTAAACATGAAAGCAGTGATGTTGTAAACCAGCAAAGAGGGAGCGTTGCAACCAGTACCACAGTAGATGACAGAGTCCCCACCCTGCCTCAGGCAGTGGTGGTGAGAAAGTCATACCACTGCCTATCATGAATTGCTAATATGGAATGTTATCAACCCTTTCTTTCCCCAATAGATAGAGATTTGAATCCATAACTAATATGTATCATAAATCAGATTATGCGAGGAATTTCATGAAGGTTATTTAACAGTTTGAAGAAGAATACCATAATTTCCAATTTTTTCCAGAAAAAAACCCCAAAGTACTTGTATGCAGAGCTTCATTTCACAAATGTCAGAATGACAGCAGACAATATTTATAAGGCTTTAATTTGTAAATGCCACATTTGTAAAAACAGTAAAATAGCAGCAACTGTACAGATCAGATAAAAACAAGAAGGCACTTAAAGTAATAAAATACGTATCTGTTCACGATCAGTTTCACATCATGAGAGTTAACTGTTACCTTAGATTCAGTTCTTATTTTTAACTCAGGAAGAAATATCCAGATTTAACCCGGATACAGCCTTTTCCATACAAGCCACACAGAAATACATACTATAAATGCGTTTGAAAAAGTAATAATCATTACTTGTAAATATCCTGTAAATATTTCAGTATGACCATGCTTTTCAAACATGAAAAGCATGAACTTCAAATATTTTCATGTTAAAGTAAATGGTCAAAATTTCAGCCCATACGGCTCAAACCTGAAAGCCAGTGTTGACTTTTATCATTGCTCTCACTCAAAACAAAGCACCTTTAAGGAAAAAAGAATAAAAGTGGTAAGTTTCACCTTTACCATAATCAAGGGCATCAAATGAATGGCTTTGCAGGGGCTCCAAGACTGGTAAAATTGGCCTTACCAAGTTTTTTTATTCTTTATACCTCTTTATTTTTCTCTTCAAATATGAACAAACTAAAAAATCCTACATGGAAGAAAATGATGAAATCCACCCAGAGAGAGTCATGGAGAGCAGCTTAGAGCTAAATAATGGAACAGCTTTGTGGTTACCATTCACACAGCTCTCGGAGTCGGGGCTATCAGGCAATGAAGGAGAATAATGAAGCTACTCCTTCAGATAAGAGATCGGCTTTATAAATATGATCTTTTGTACAGCAGCTGTAGGAGAACTGTACACTTGAAAATAAGCTTGTCATATCTCTGAGAGTAGGTGAAGTGGTTCAGGTTTGTGTATGCTTATGAGTTTCTGGGAACATTAGTAATTTTACAGACATAAAAGCAGAACAAAGAAATTCTTTTCGAGAAAAAGCTTTCCAGTGAATACAATCTGGTGACTGAATACATACATATATGGTCAGTAGCTAGTTATATCCTTGTGGCTTGGAGAACAGGGCTCACAACCTTCATTTCCAAAAAAGCACAGGGCATCTTTTTGCTCACATGGTAAAAACATTCCTTCTGTAACAACAGCATAGGGGTATATCCTCTTTCCAAAGTAGCACTAGGTTAACTGGGCAATACCTAATGAAATACATAAATAGATATGACAAGCTGTCCACCAGGGACCACTGGGCAGTAGCAAACACACAAAATATCACATTATGGGCTCAAACAGTTTGAGCATATGAGCATTTGCTAAGTCTTAATACTGGAATGTACATGTACTGAGCAATTATATTTTTTTATTTATTTCCAGTTGTACCATATAAATACATTCCTAAGAAACAGTGAGAACTAATTCTTGAAATTTTTAAAATCTTATTCCACAAAGTCTGCTGCACAACTGTATGTTTCTTTTTTTTCAGGGCAGGGAGTATCTATTTTCTGTTTTCGTTGGCTATTTTTGCTAGTTTAAAAAAACCCGACTCTTCATTTCTCCAATTTCTGATATATGCTTTTTGCTTCTCTTATAGGACTACTCCAATTCTTTTATTGCTATTAATCAGAAAAAAAAAAAAACCAAACCAAACTAAGACCCACAGATTATTGAAACAAACTTTTACATTATTAAGGTAAGGCAAAGCACGAGTTTCCTTTCTTCTATAATTTCTCACTGCCAGTGGAGTAAACACATCACGCTGGTTCTCAGTTCAAAGATTTAATATTCAATTTTAGGATGAGAAGGTTTTGCTGCTTCAACCACCACAACTCTGAAACCGATGGTGCTACAGGAGGCAGAAACCACGTGAACAGCAACGCCACAAGCCCTGTCTACACTTAAGGTGGCAGAAAGGCTACAAGGAGCATCAGCAGAAGTGCATGATGTGAGCAGGGGGCTCTAAATAAGCTTGAAGAAACTAGGAATACAATGACCAATATTTCAGACACAAAGAGAATGTTATGGATCCAGTGTAAAAATCATGAGGTTTCAGAAATGGAAAAACAACTGGCACTTGGAAAAATACAGTGTTCCTGCATCAGAAGACTAGATGTGGTCAGAGGTTATACACTAGACAGATTTAAGAAGACAGATCATGTATCCTCAGATCACAGTCCTCTACCATTGACTTGCTGCCAGATTTTAGGAAAAAAACAAAACAAAAACAACAGTCCATTATTATGTGTGCTTATTTCCTTCTCTTGTTTACCTCTCCTATTTGGATAATAAATTCTCTGTGACAGATTGCCCTTTCTTGAGTATTTGTGCATAATCTAGTGCAGTGAGATTTCAGTGTCTTCTCAGACAATCTCTAGTAAAACTACAATAGAAATAACACAAAATAATAATGTGAAGTAAGCCCCCAAAAAAGTTACACTTCCTATTATATTTTTCATTATTGCCTAAGAGCCCTGAAATATTTTGTGATCAAGTAAGATTTAGATCTTAATGCAACAAATAAGATTTATTCCACTGCATAAATAAATCTTAATTTCTATCGCAAAACAAATACAGAGTATGTTAAGGAACAACTTCAAAGGCTCCCTTTGACATTCAGTGAAAATCTTCAGTGGAAGACTATCGTGCAAGTCTGGTGTCTCTAAAAAGAGTGTTCTGTATCGAGATTTGAAGAAAAAGAGAAACCACAGCTAAAGAAACCAACAGTAAAAACACCTCTACAGTACTTCTGCCTTTTCTGTTATTTTGGTGCTGCACCAGTCTCCAATATTTTCATCATGTACTTCATAACATTTAAATAACATTGATACAAAGCAACAAAACCTCAGAAGTAACTACAGTCACTGAATAATTATGAGATCAATGCACCATTCAGCAGTTCTGAGAACACAGTCAAATGACCTTGCAGAATGGATCTCCACTAGCACAGAGCAAGTGCTATGACAGGGAAAAAAAGAAAAATAAACTAATAAAAGAGGAGGAAAAAAATGCCAGCCAAAAGAAGCCTACCAAATCTGAGTGAATCTCCTGCATATTCTTCGTTGTCTCCAAGTTACTTCTAACCAGCAGAAGCAGAAGAAGGGAGGAACAAAATCATGCCATGGGATCTACAGTCCTATCTTTTCTACTGTACTTTCTACTGGAAGGTTTCATCAAATTGGATTCATTTAGATTGTCACTCTTTTCCTCCTCTCCTCCTTTTCTCATCACCATCTCTTCTCTCTTTCTGTAATCACTCTGGATTTCCCCTGGTCTCCTCCCAAATATTCTGTTTTTCTTCATTCTCCTAACCTTGACTGGCCATCCTTTTCTTTCGGGCCAGTCATTTTAGGACACTTAATCCATAACCTTTTTCCTTACTCTTCTCTACTCTTTAATAGTCCTTTTCAAAGTGAGATGAAACTGCTGCATCACTAATGAGCGGTTGTTTTGTGAGGCTCTCTCTTTACCTCTTATGCAAAGAGGCACTCCCAGCAATAAGGGGGAAGGAGACACGAAAATTAAAAAAAAAAAAGTGTGCAGATACAAGAACGGCTTCAAGGAGCAAAACTGGAATCTAAAGGGAAACAAGAGAAGGTAGAGCTGGCAAGAAAAGGAATTTAGGCCAAGCCAAAGGGATTTAGAGAAAAGACCAAGAAAAGAGAGATAAAAGCAAAGGGGATAGCTCACAAGCATCCCCTTACCTACATTTGTGTCAGAGGAAAATGTAGAGGAATTGAAAGGAAAGGAAGACAACCCAGAAAAACTACTCTTATTCTAGAGCACAGATGGTTTGGAAAGACAAGACTCTGCATGTGGTGATAAAGACATCTTAATTTCAAAAAATAGCTGCCATTGTTAATGTTTGGTTTTTTGTAATTCCTTAGGCATCGCTGCCGCATTAGTCAAATTATCACATCTTTTGTTGACAGAAATACTTTTCAGAAACAATTGGAAAACAAAATTTGTTTTTGCAATATGCAGCTTTTCCTACCTCTGAAACTTGACACGAGTTTGTTTTAAAGGTTAACCATATTTTAATTAATACTTGGTATTAAACCTGAAAGGAAAGGGAAAGCAACAGTCTGCCTCTCCACTTATCAGTGAAAATGGTGACGTAAAACCAGAAAGCAACCCACCCCCCACATGGTACATGTTATAATGGGAAGAAGTTGATAGGTTCCCCTTGATTAAGATATACTTACCTCATATAAGTTTTTTATCCTAAAATTGAACATTAAATAAAAAGATTTTTTTTTCCCCATAACAGACTGTTTCTGATTCCCAAATCAGAAATATAAAAACCACTTTTTTCATAAAAAGCAACAGAACAAATCTGCTTTACCTTGAAATGTTTCTTGGTTTGCAATCTGAAATGTCTAGCTTGTTTTTGGTTTTTTGCTATAAAATAACTTATAAAAAATATGTAATTTTTAATCCAAACTGAAATTTGTCTTGATAAAATATTTTCTCCCCACAAAGCCAAGAAGGAAACATTAAAACTGATCCTTTGTCACAAACCCGTTTGAGTTCAGCAAAATGCCATCTCCTGACGAATTTTAAATGTGATTTTTGACCAAGAATAATCTTTCCGGATTGCTACTTCACCTCATGTGAAAACATCCAACATCTAGTTATTTAGTAGAGAGTAGAGGAAGGTGCTCTGAGGAGCGTCACACACTTCAGCACACAAGAGCTCCTGCCGGTAAGGAGTCAGGTTACCTGTCTGCTAAGGGAGAGTGTTTGCAGATTATCTCCTGCACTTCGGTACCTGCAAAACACCCACATCCTTCTGTTCCCAAAGGCTGCAGCGATGCAATCCTGACATTAACTTAAACGATACCTACCTTATACACAGAAGCAGTTCAGTATATTTCAACTCTACCATAACATAGCTGAAACAAATTCATAATCCATGATTCATTTTCTGCTGTGGAGAGTCTGTATTCTCTAGCCTGTCTTTTATACTTTGTTCCCCCGTCTTTACTGCATTCCATTCGTTTAGTTTATCTTTTTATATTTACTATATGTGAGAAATATTCAAACAAGGGAAAAATAAAGACACTTTTAGCAGTGATTTCTATTCTTTACATAATGTTCTGAAAGGTTCCACATGACAATGCTGGCAGATGTTGATGCATGCAACATTTTAGCTAAGCCAGTGATTGACAGGTACACCATTATTTCTGCAATCTGGACTGACTGTTACACAGAGTAAATGCTAATCCTTTTCCATTCAGTTGTTTCTTCACATTATTCATTTTTTTTTCTCTCCAGTGTAGGAATGACTTGTTTTTTGCACTACTAATCCTGTGCCTTTGTGCCAATGGACACCAGACCGCAATGAACACACCTGGACAACTATTCTCTGATGAGACTATGGAAATGATAGCCATCATAGCAAATTCCTGCTAGTGAAAGCCATGATATGCTACTCATGGGGAGCCAAAGAACAATTCTAGCTTCAATTAATTGAGCTATACCTAGAGATTTTGTGTGCTTATGTAGGTATTTCATTTTATCAAGACTGCTTTGCATGCAGAAAAGATGCCTCACAATATAAACCTATACTCTAGCCTGTTTTAAATTAGGTCCTCTATGATATCTGCACTCAGGAGATGGAAGCCTTTTCTGGTTTTAATTGGACGTTAGCTTCTGAGCATTCCAAGGGTTGAATTGTGGGGGATTTTGATGCCATGACATGTAAGGTTGGATTAGCAATAAGAAGAGAGCGTATTCTGAGTAAGCTACCCAAGAAATGCATTTGCAGTAGGAAAATTACCTCGGGACAACCAAAAGCAACTCTAGAAGGGGTTTTGATTTGAGAATATTTTTCATCTTAAGTTCTGCCCTGAACATGTCAGTTTCACGCAGCACAATAGAGAGAAAGCTAAGTTTAACAAGTTGTATAAGACTAACCAATTTAAGAAGGTATAAGCTGTGACAAGAAATTCTTACATTAAATGTTGTCAAGACATTTATGCAGAAGACAGACATGCATTATAGCCATCATCAAACAAACAGCCAAAAAAGTGGTGAGTAGATGACGATCCCATTCCACTCTATTTCTAAATTTTGGTACTCCTCTGAAAAGAGTGAGCTGGACTGACAACAGGTCGTGGATCTGGGAATTTGCACTTCCCACTGTTACACTTTGGAGCTTGGGTTCCTTTGTAAGGAAGAAAGTAGCAAATTCAACAGACTGGAAACAAAACTATGAAGGTGACATTTCTTGTGGTACTCTGGGCCAATCACTGTAACTGCAGCTTTGCTGAAAATCTATGCTTTTTATCTACTGTGTAGAGAGCACAAATTTTCAATCATTTTAATGAATCAAATAGTTTATGTTTTCAATATATTTTATGACAATTACCTATCCTACATAACATTACAGAATAATCGCCAAAAGACAAACACTTTGCATCTCCTCATCTGTTCAAAAGGAAATAGAGGCTATTCCAACTTCTGTCAGACTTGATTTAAACATACAATATCTATAAGGTTAAAAGATATTGCAGAAGGAATTCAATGGCAGATTGCCATATTAGGAGATCATCCATGCACTAGTGATCTAAACATTACAATCTTAAAGATATGCTCACTAAATCATAAGAAAATATCAGTCCATATTTCTGAATGAATATATTTCAAATAAAAATGTTGGTGAGTTATTCTCTGACACTCCTTTACAGGTTCTGATTTTGCTGCTTGATCCAAAAAACATGCTACTTGCACACCACTAAAGTAAGGTTTGATGTTTAGGGTAGTATACCAATTACTAAGATACAAATGAGATAAACTGTGTTACCTCTTTTTGATATGTTTCGAAGTGCCTCTTCAAAACAGAATACTTGGCTGTCTAGAAGCAGTTAATAAAACAAACTGAACAACTTTGCAGGATGTATATTTAGCACGTATTTTCTCCCAGAGCATAGATATGCTAAGTTGTAGATTCAGGGTGTAGATAAAATTTGGAGACTAATTCAGCGAAAACCTCCCAGCGTAGCGTGTGCAAAAATCATGTAAATCTAATATAAACAGATTGTCTTCAAAATGAGATGATCTAGGCAGCATTCCAGAATGTAACTGTAGTGCATGAACCTGAAGTGGCCCTGAAGAGAGAGATTCTTTGACCAGCAGTTAAATCTGTAACAATCCTTTGAGAAAGTTTGATTCAGCGGGGTAAGAAAAGAGAGCAGCCACCTGGCAGATGGCAAGTTGAGATGACTGCAAAGCAAATTTCTGCTAATGCCAAATGACAGCATACTTTCAGATTTAAAAGATAAAGGATCTTACAATCAAAAACTGTACTGTACATATCTGCCAGGTGTCCTGGGGTTTCATAGTGGGCATTATTAGAGTAGGTGTCATCAATCCAGCAGCTACATTAGAAGCTGACCAACATTCACAGCAGCCCAAACCGTCCTGTTGGCTTGCCTGTGAAACCTATGCAATTGTTACAATTCTTGTTTCTCCTGTCTTTAAAAGTAATCCTGACACTAAGAAAACTGGTGGTTAAAAATACATCTTTCCCCCCTAAAAGAGCCCTGAAAAGATGGCCTAAAAACAGGTGTCTTTCAACAGATATGTCCTCTAGAACAAATCTTTTAGCAAAGTTCTCTGAAACAGAAATAAAAGCAACTCTGTATGATCAGTGACCATCTGGAGTTGCCAAGGAATGAAGCAATCTGTGACCGCTATGAAAAGGCATCATGGTGGCATGCTCATCTTGGAGGCACCATGACCCAAGCAAAGGGATGCCTATATATTTGTAGAACACATCACTGATACCCAACCCATCAATATTTCTGTAGCTTTGACATAAATGAAAGTTTGCTTGAAAGCTTTCAGACACTCTTAATGGGGAGGCTTATCTGCTTTGGAATGATGTCTCCCGGGCTTTTAACTTAGCCAATACCTGCTAAATATTTCATAGTCCAAATCTCTGTTAAAGGAGAAACAGAGGTTCCTTTTTACCATGTTTCTACATTTCTCTGGTGTTGGATCAAGGCTGTGAAATAGAATCACCTAGAAGCCACATACTATTACAAGACAAAGTCCCATTTCTTCACCTTTGTGGTTTTCATATAAAAGCATAACAACGTGTACAGCTGGTGACAAACAGTATTTGATACTCCTGTTCTTAGCAGTTACCTAACTACTAGCTGTGATCTAGCTAAATAAAAGCTGCAAGAAAGGAGCATCTCTATTCTTCCAATTCGCCATCTTTATTCGACAGGGGTCTGTATTTTATTTTTTGCACTGTCAGTATAAAAGAAATATATTTAAACCTTTTCATCAACATCAGATGCACCGTCCAATTGCCAGGCAAATGAAAGAAAACGGCCAAGGTCTGTCATAAGCCTTCACCGTAAGACAGTGATGCCTGCCTTTTATTTTTTCTCAGAATATGAGAAGATTGAAAGCTTTCCTTCTATAAGGAACATTATGTCAATGCCCAGAGCACCTTAAGACAGAGAAAGGGGACATTTCTTGCTGAAGATGGTGATGGAGTCACCTGTGCTACTTTATGACTTTTTGTGATGCCAGCTTAACACTTTTGTCTCTCAGTGCTTCTATATGACTCTCAACCAGTTACTAACATAACCCCACTGCACATTCTGTGTTACTCGTCCCTGGATTTTGAGTCCAGGAAAGGAAATCAGATTTCAAATGAAGTTTAAAGTATGATGTGGAAAAAATAAAGTCCCCAGCATGAGCCTTATGGTGCATACCAACAGACCCCTTAATTCCTCACAGCTCTTAACCTTTTGGTATGCTGCTTTGAACTTCTGTAAAACTAGGATGATGACCTGCTTCGTGGGTGGGTGATTATAACACTGAATTAATATTTGTAAATCACTGCAATACATTTGAATGAAAAAAGTAGAACTGTAAAGAATGATGATTATGATGAACCTTCAATTCTTTTTTAAGTTGGTCCATCTGTCATTATAAACCATCTTGAAGTATGCTATTATTCAAAAAACTTAAAATCTGTTGTGTAACACTAGTTATCTAGACAGACCACTGCTTTAACCTAGCAAGTAGCTAAAGGAAAAAAAAAATCTTCACTTATATTTTACAGTCCTTTTCTATTTATATGGCTTTTATACCATGGTAAATGGTACAGCTGTTCTGTAAGATACCCCTGTATTGTTATATAGAAGAACTTCAGATTTAACCTGACCTACTCAGAATGGATATCTACACTACAGTATGTTATGAGACCTTTGTGATACTTCTTTGATAATTTTTTGTAGACCTCCATTAGAAACACAGAAAAGCTACTTCAAGAGTGCACACTTACAGCTTACTGTTTACCTATACACTCATAAGATCAAAAACCCTGGTCTTACTGTTTTTGTTAACAAGGAGCACTAAAAGTCTTCCCACATACTGAGTTTTGGTTTCCATTTTACAATCTGAGATGACAGACGGCACAAAAATGATGAGAAAACTGTGGGGAGGCTTCCAGAAGATTGATTCTCTCATCAGCTGATTCTTTTCTAGTTAGTCTTTTATTGACTACAAAGGTATAGCCAATGCAGAAAAGGAAAACCGGACTGCCCTGTTTAATCCTGAGGGCATTGGCAAAAGGTGATCACTTTTTGAGAAAACAGAGGCCTACAAGGAAATCAGCACACTGTATGAGCCGTTAAGCTGATTTAAACACACAGGGGATGCCTGGGGTTGAGCTCAAGTTCTCTGAGGTGTGAGATGAGAATGAAACCATTGCACAGACTAATATTACTGAGCTTTAGTAGCAGGTGGTATAGTTGATCAGTCAGGAACCTGCCATTTAGAGAATAGGCCAATAGATCTGAGAGATATGAAAAATCCTTCGTTTTCCCCCCCTCTTCCTCACTAAGAATAAAAATATTGCGATTGTGAACTTTAGCAATTACTGGCTAAAACTTTTCACACTTTATGCAGTTATAAGCAATAGAACAGAACCAAAATATGGTTACAGCCTGCACACCAATAGAACGCACAAAAAAAAAATTAAAATGACATTCATAAGCATTTGTATCTATGATTGCAATAACACTGTCCACAAATCTGACACAAGATTCCAACAGAAACTACGATCAGATGACAGAAATAGAAAAGCATATAGAAATATATGATGCCCCAAGCACAGTGATATTTACATTGTAATAAAATCTGTATTTTATCACCTGGAACACATACTGCAGCACTTAGATTGTGTGCTTGCTTGGAGGCTGTTCATGGCAACTTTAGGGAACTTGCAATGGTTTCTGGTATGTGCTTCTCCAGCAAAAGAGAACCGCCATGGAATGGATGAGACTTAATGCCCAAATGTTTCTGGGACTAACTATATGCAAATATAGACTATCATGCAAAATTTTCACCACGTATATTGTATTATTCAAGACTAAATTTTCCTGCCCTTTTCCCCCATTTTATCTTAACACTCCTCCAAATTTTTAGATAAAAAACCCATTACTGCTAACTGGTAATGCAGACACGAAGAAAAAGAAAAAATCTTTCACATTTCATAGTCCCAAATTTCAGGTGTCTTCTTGCACAAACACATTTGTAGATGCACTTCTGATATGCATGAACAAATGTTCATCTAGTTGTTTTTAAAATTTCAGTAAAACACACAAGTGTACATCATGGGTGTATCTTAACAACAACTGGCTGATGTTAATAACCAAATAATTGCAAGTTCTTTGAAGCTCGTATTTCAAAGTGTGGCATCTACAAACATTAAGAGAACTTGTATAATTTGTGACTAATTAATTTTGACATTCAAAAGTACAACACCACAAATCAAAAGGGTAATAAGTGCATAAAATCCAAAGTTAAATATTTCAAAGACTTTTTTTTTTCCTGAAGATACATAATTCAAACCCTCTCAAATAAAACAAATGTGGACACTGTACGCATACGTGGTACACTAGGTACAAATTCATAATACTTTCAGTCTAATTTTTAACTCAGTGAGTTACCCATGGCTGAGATAAATTGCATGCAAGGCAGATTATCCCATGAGAGAAAGCTGTGTTCTAGACTGCACTTGACAGAGTACCTCAATGAATTTATCTTCCAAAACTGTCAAAACTTTTTATGAGCGTTGCACAGTTTTGCTGGGTGATATTGTGGAATATTGTAATTCTACGAGTTAGATGTCACTCTACAGCAGCTACAGGCAGTCCTAGTTTTCTTTTTGGGTACTACCACTAACTAACTTTGTTGGCTGCATGACAGAACTCTTCAAATATGTTTTTTCACCAGAAAATTTTGTGTATGGTCAGATTACTGTCACTACTCTTTAATGTCATGTTGGCTAATTTCACAATCAAATAGGAAATCACAGTCACTTTTCATAATTTTAGTTCACTTATTACATTCGCTACTGCTTTTTTAAGTACAAATACACATCTTTTATTCTGAACTGAATTTTGATTGTACATTTAACGGGTATTAGCTTAAGGTCTTTATATAAAGAAAATCACATCTTCAAACTTTCTTGCAAGTGCCAAATTCACTGCCAGTGAGCTTAGAGGAAATACGATCATTTTAAATTACTATTAGCACAATAATAAACAGCATTAACCATAATTCAGCAACACCTTTGACTTGATAGGAAATACCTTTACTCTTATGAAATTATAATAAAACTCATAAATTGAGATAGTAAGAACTACTGGAGAGAGTATCTATGCTCCGAGTCTTTCTCCACAGCTGTTGTTTTTTGGGGGTTAAAAGTCAGCAGTAAAACAGTTTTTAGATTTTGCTTATGGAATGACTGATTTCTAGAACATTAGGGTGGAGCCCTAACTAGATAGAATTTCACATGGATTATATCAGTGCATCATACTACTAAGTGCTTCAAATAAACCAAAAAAACAGAACTCATATCACACTATGTCATTAACAACTTGCTATAAGAAGGATTTGTGTGAAACTACATCATCAACATGGTGTTTCCCAAAAATAATAATTTGTGGCTACATTTTTCAGAGAATAAGTAAAGATTTCTTCAAAACTAGCTCAAATGCCCATATATTTGGACTCTGTTTATGATGCAATAACTAGCTTGGTACCAATATAACTTTTTAGACATGGACAGGGAACGCTTTCTGCCAACAATACTATAAACATAGACCCTTCAAAA
Organism: Scolopax mira; assembly: GCA_004320125.1. NCBI lineage: Eukaryota > Metazoa > Chordata > Aves > Charadriiformes > Scolopacidae > Scolopax > Scolopax mira. The sequence continues at coordinate 110,475 of BJBW01000896.1, forward strand.
GATAAGGCATATAAAAAGTTAATCGCTTTCTACCTATTACCTTCCTCCAAAGATGCAATCGTTTTTTACACTATCCAGCCAAAATCCTACCTGAAACCTTCCAAAACAACAAAGGTCTTATGAAATCCACAAAGATGACAGATAAAGTGCAGAAGCATATCAGGTAGGTATAACCAAGTCCTTGTAGCCAAAATACATTGGGTATTTCCCTGTGATATCTTCATACCAATACAAAATAATTTGGTTTTGAGAGCAGAAAACTTGACAAGATGACCCATGCATCCTGCCTTATTACTCTCCTTACCTTCTTCCCAGCTAAAAGTTGTCTTCCAATTGATCACTTTTTTTTCCCCCTGTATAGTTGATACTTATGCTAGTGCATTTACAATGAGCCTCGTATTGTGATCAACCATCTAAGTAAATTCTGTAAATGAAACATGTGCTATTGTTCCTAAGACTATAGCACGTAAGTTTTACTTCATTGAAGAACAGGTAACTGATTCATGTTGGTACACTATGTGCTATGACAACTTCTTTCTTTGTGGTGCACATCATTTGCATTTGTTACAGCCAGTAACTGCAGAGCTTGGGGTTTTATCTCGTATCTTTACCACTAGACATTCCTGTTCAGTTACTGATAATCAGCTCAGGATAGCATTCCTGTGAGTGGCATTGTGGTATAAACTATATATAAAGCAGGCAGATGACACTAAAATTCACATTTTGGAAAGAGAAAGTAGTCCTTCAGTATCAGACCAGGAGAAACCTACCCTCTTCATTTAAGGTTTTCCTTAACCACCAGCCATTTTCTTCTACCTCTCTCTCCATAAAGATTAATTTACAGCAAATCCATTTTTGCAGATTCTGCCATTAGAGATAATGCATAACTTGTACATATGTATCTGATGGCAAACCTATATTTGTACAAACTTAGATTATTAAAGTGAAGTTGTAGGCTGCTTCCGTTCCACTGCCACATTTTGGGCTTTCCACTCACCCATCCGCTGGCGCATAATGCCCTTTTCTGAAAGATTAAGAAAAGCCTTTCCTGATGATTTCTTAGTCCTCAGAAGAGACATGTCAGAACAAAATTCTCCACCCCCTAACCTTGATCTTAGGGTATGTTTTATCCTACCCCTTCATGACAATGACACCAACATTAAAAGAGAACAAAAAAGGAACAGTAGCAGCAAGAACGTTGAGGAACTTAATGATATAAAGATTGTTAAGAGACAAAACAGACCACTTTTCTTTTTCCCCAGGAAATACGACAACTATTTCAGCAGGCTCAAGATGTTAACTTCATTTTATAACACTGAGAGTGATGACAAAATACAGTTCTTCAACAGTGATAACAATACACACAAGCATGCAGCATATTAACATTGCTCCTGCTCCCTACAGAAACTTGTGAAAACAGGAGAATGCCATATCCTTTTTTCTGTTTTTGTACAAGAACATTAGCTCAATTTTAAGGCCTCGAATAATCCATAATTTTTATTTATTTTTTTTTTATCCTTCAAGATATTCCATGTTTTGGCTGGTCACGGATGACCCCTCCTTGCCACAGCACAAGTTGCTGAGGCTGTGAAAGCCTGCGGGAGTAACCAGCCAATGACATTATAGAACAACGAGAAGGTCAAAGTTGCATTGCATATTGCTGTCCTTCCTCAAGCACTTTGCACACAGCATCCAAAAGGGGAAAATTAACCCTTTACTCATGCTCCCTGATCATATATCTTATTACTCAAGTAAAATGGAGCAGGATGTCCCACTAAGCCAGAGCAAGGAAAGTAGGATAAAACTCTCAGGAAAAGGAGGCTATAATTAAGGGTATTGCTTTCCCCCTCATTCTGCCTTTTATGTCAAAAAAAAAAAAAAAGTTGCTAGTGAGGAGGACATGGAAGTGTCTTTTGTTATCCAAAGAAATGAACTATAGTTTTCATCCCACTAGGGGTTTCCACAGTAAATGGAGCTTTGCTTTCTTTCAGCCTTATTTTAACAGTTCTTAGACTGACAAGCTGTTATAAGCATCAAGTTATCTTCTATCGGAACTGCAACAATGAAAAAAGTCCTATCCTTATGCTTCAAGACAAAAAGAATTAATTTTATCATAAAAGAAAAAAAATGTAAGTAGGGTAAATATCAAATACTGATTTTCAATACAGGCATAGCAAGAGCTTAAAAAATGCAGTGCTTAATGTATTTTCATAGTCACACATATGCATATAAATATATATAAATAAATTTTATATCGTATATACATGTTTGTGTATATTTCATAAGTTCAAATAAAGTGATTGCTGTGCTTTTCTACTTAAATTTCAGACATCTAATATTAGTTTCTTAAGTTAATGAGCCTGCACCTTATCTTACTGCCCATATTGTATATGCTTTGCAAGCTGCCAGCTGTGCATCAGAGCTGCCTCATGACGTTCATGTTTGCTTATAGGAAAAAAGATTGAACAAGTACTTCTTAAGAACCCTGAAATTTACAAAGTAATGAAAGAAATGCCCCTTATTTTCTGGTATCTTTTCTACTTATTCTATTTTCATTTTGCAATTATTTTTTTTTTAATAAAAGAAAAATAGCAGGAATTACCCATGTTTTCATTGGAGAAAAATAAATAAATAAATTTCAGACTCACAGATTCACAGGCCTGATGCAAAGATTCCTTCCCTGATGATATAAGCAAAACTGACTCAGGCCAGGCAGCTGCAGGCTGGTAGGGTACTACCATTGAGAAGGTAATTCCATCTGAGAGCTCCCTAGCTGAATGGAGAAGCCAACCAAGGATAGTGGAAGCCACAAAAGGAGGAATGAAGAGACTTAACTACCCAGCCCACAGTCCTTTGTTAATTATCTCTCTCATATTTTTCCCCACTGCCAAGATCAGCACAAAAAAAATTATTTTTTTCCCCGCAGTTCAGCAGTATCAGGAAGAAAGCACAAAAGCAGCTATTTGCATTGCTTTAAAATGACACCACTCTTGTTACTGCTAACAGGATTTACACGTTCAGAGGTTTTCCCACCCAGCTAAATGGAAACTTTGGGTTCATTTCCTATTTGAGTCAACAGGAGCTCTCCATTTCCATCAAGATTTCTATTTGAGAGAGAGAATTCAATAATCACTTCCACTTCTCAAAATTTGACTTGCCTGGGGAGTAACATATTTAATTTTTGATAGAAAAATAAAATATCACAGGTGTTCTATTATTACAAATTTTCATGGCAGAGGATGAAAGTGGATTTTTATATACAGTCTACATATTTTAGTAATAGTTTTATTTGTGAATTGCTTATTCAAATTTGGATAGATTAAACAGAGAAATTAAAGAAATCACCAAACACGTGTAGAAGATAGTAGTAGTATGGTGAAATACCCTGAGATTAAAAGAGCAATAAATTCATGAGTCATCTCTCTCAAAAAAAAAAAAGAGTTAATTACTATTTGTAATAAATAAAGAAAATCACTCCGGTATGCCAGTTACTCATCTGGGAGAATGCTACTATTCCTCCAATTGCAAAAGACTAGATGTTAGGTGTTTTGATTTAGTTGTATTAGGGGGTGGGGAAAGATTCCTTAGAAATAAAAACAAGGGGTTAATTCGGTAAAGAAAAAATGCACTTGCCTTTTGTGCCCTAACTTTGTTTCCTACTCACATGACCACCACTGATTTCAAGTAAGAAGAAAATGGAGAAATACAGTCTTTTTTGTTGTTGTTTTGTTTTCATTGCTCTGAACGTACTAAGGATCAGAAGACCTACCACTGACTTTAGTGTTTGGATTAGGCCATAAGTGCAGCATTTAGTTTCTCACAGCTTTAGCTGTGATATGCAAAATGAGAAAGAGATAATGGGATACACTTGTTTTTGCATTAAGTTCCCCTTGGTGCCTGCAATTTCATGAGTAAGCTGATTGTCCTTTATGTATTACAATTCTTAGAGAAAAGCAGAAAATATATATTAATTATGCCGGCGCCTATTGGATAAGCTTTTCTGAATGAGCATCCACACTCCCTGCTGAGAGATGCAATCTAGACAGATTAGAAAGAGACAGTAATCAGTGTAGGCTGGCCCAGTTCCAGAGCTAGGTGACATGGCCAAAACACAATAAAACAAAACTACCAAGTTAACCTCACTGTAATTTTATCAACATTAGAACGTCTTCAGCACAGGTGCACTGACACTAAGTGGAAGAGACTGAATTTTAATTTCTTTCTTTAATCAAATGTATCTAAATTCATCATCCCTGAATAGCAAAACATATCAATAGCCATCTAGAAGATCATGCACAAAAGACAAAAGATCACACTTCTCAAAGTCTGAGAGGTTTTATGCATACTCATGCCACATTCTTCAATCTTCAAAGGAGGTCATTCATATAAATTCAGTAAAGACAGTAATGTGTGAATCTGATGCTACCCTGACCCCTCTTCCACCTTCGAAAGCAACTCTAAAAGCTTAAACAGTAAAATTCAAGCAAAAAGGCACCTCCACTGCTGCCAAACAGATAGATAGCCTATGCCTGAACTCAATTTACAAAACAGAGACATCACTGTATGTTAGCCACTTTAATAGATTCAAGTTTATTTTCAGAATATACATCTACCTTGAGCAACCTGCAAAGTACAAACAGAATGAAAATGCTGACAGAGACAGAGACCTATAGTAAAACAGACAACAGAAAGAACAAAATTAACAAATCCTAATAATTATTTTATTGTGATAGAAAGCTAGGGGATTTTCCTTCAGAATTTGCCACAGCAGGAACAACACCACTACCTGTAAATCTACTCATCCAGAAGTCAACAAAATATATTGGACCTGTCCATGTACAATATAGTGCAGATGCTGGTCAGGAGCTCCGATATAACCACCCTCAGGTCTAATCCCATTAAATCAGATGAAACACTACAAGCATTCATACAAGACTAACCCTACCCCTGAAAGATCAAGAAAAACCTATAGTACTGTAGTGTCTGGCTTTAAGTGTTGCTAGAACAGGAACAAGCTGTGAGCAATCTATGAATCTAGAAATGACAGTAAATGGGATTGCTTTCAGTTTATGAGCTGGTAAGCCTGTTTCATAGAGCGGTTCACAGTGACTGACAGTTAAAATATTGGGTCATCCAGTAGTGCTTGTGCTACATGCCAAGAGGCATGGGGCCATGAAGACTGATGAAACTAAAACACACACATTCCCCCCAAAAAAAATTATGACAAGTGTTCATCTGATGTAGCTACCTTCAGAGAAAATAAAGAGTTGGAGAAATAGTTCTAAACCATAAGCATCACTAGAAGAGAGCATAGAAGAAAAGTAAGAAAAATGTTTCTGACTGGTTTCTGAAACTGTGGAAACAGTAGCAACAATCGCTTGTTGGTACTAAACAACAAATTCTCCCCCTTAAAACATTTCAAAAGTGCCAGGCTGCTCTTTTTGCTACTTGCTTGGAATTGATTTCTCTTCTTTTCCTCCTTAGAATTAATTGCAAGTTAAACTCAAGGAAGAGAATCTTTTCAGAGAAAATCTTTTTGGTGCTTGTAAGAAGAATTTGTTTGACATATTCTAATGTTCTTAATTTTGGAGGTAGTCACTTAATATTCTTTGCAATCATTTCATGAGTGGAACAATGCAATGACGTCTTTAAGAATAAAGAAGGGAATTTAGAAACATTTCTACTCTCCCAACTGACTGAAAGTAGCGAGGTGCAAAAGGATAGAATGGTGAGTCACTTTTCCTTCCATTCACTCAAAACAAATGCAGAGATGAAAACACACAAAAGATATTAAGACTAAACTTGAAAGAGTTATTGATGAAAATATCTCCAGAAAATTGAGAGGAAGCAAGTGCTCTACATTATTGTAAATGGATGCTAGCAGCAACTTGGCTAGAAATATTTTTATCAGTACTTTGTATAAACTGGCATACTAAAAAGAACAACAGATCTATATAAGACTTAATTATTTTAATTCCTGTTATATTCAGACTTCCAAAGAAACTCAAGGAAGAATGAGCTCCGAACTGAGTTTATAATCTCTTACTTAAAGCTGATTACCAGTTCTGCATTAGTACATCATGATTTTAAAATTGTTTAACACACATGTAAATTTTAAAGGACAACATTGCCCAGCAGCCTGCATATTTTTTAAGAAGGATATTAACCCCTACAGAAGGAGCTGGTAAAAGCTTTCTCTCCCTTTTTGGTCCACCAAGTCAGGCATAAGTAGAGGAAAAAAATTAATGTGGTCTTGTTGCACAGATATAAATTTCCCCTATAGAATCTATGTCTACCTAGCACTTAGCTGAACATCATATTTTTTTCATTTTTCTTACTTCCACAAATTAGAAGAAATTGCTTTAGAAAAAGCTAGGACGAGGCAAAAAAAAAAAATGACATCAGTAAGAGAAAATTCCAGCTTGAATGTGCTGAAATCTTAGAAATCAAGTTCAACTAAATTAGAATGAGCTCAAAGGCATGAGAGGTGAAACAGTTTATTCCACTAAATCCAGGATGACAGGAAAAGAATCATGAGGATAGACAAGATGAGTAGAATCATTTTTCTGTTGGAGCACAGCAGAGATGAAATGATTTCTTTAAAGGACTTATTTTTTGACATTGCAAGTTTCTTCTTTAAAGTACTGGGTTTGCTTGGAAATGTATCCTTTCCTCTAGATTAATCAAGCTTCTCTAAATTAAGTCTTCAATGTACTAATATATTGGGTGATAAAAGGCTTTTGAGGTTCCCCATCAGCAACAACACAAGATAAGCCACAAGATATCCTGCCTGTACCAAGTCCTCTTGTGTTTCTTTGAATTGACGAGCTGTTTTCTTTACTAATAAGATGAGCATCCAAATCCTTAGAGTACAATACCTCAAGAAAGCAGAATATATAAATTTTGTCATTCAATTGGAAACGTGCCTTCAGGAAAGCAAAATAAAGCTGTCACCATTACGTAAGGTTCACTCCTGCTCTTACAGGCAGAAGGCAACAGGAGACTGATTTAGAACATGTCCTTTTTTTGCCACACAATATTATGGTAATTTTGAGGGCGGAGAAAGAGAGTGTCTTTTGTTTCCAACCTCTGCCTATATCTGGAATTTTTAGGAAAAACTGAAGAACCACCTTCCACAAATTAAATTTCACTATTTAATAATGTATACTATGCAATTAGGCTAGCTCATGACAAGTACTGTTAGCAATATTTATTGACTAAAAACCGGCAAATTATTTACATTTTAACACTGATGTAGTTACGTATGAAGGAAGTAGTATTGCACTGCATTCAAGAACCTAAAAAGCCTCAGGGAAAAACTGGCGAACTAATAGAATGCTTTCTTGTAATATAAGCTGGAAAGACAGCTACATGCAGCTCAGAAGTAATATTTGCACTGGACTTCTGCAAAACTGTTTAAAATGTTCATCCCTCAAATAAAATAAAAAAAGGAAAAAGTTCATACCCACCTGTATTCATAACACAGTTAATATAGTACACTGTAAAGGATTAGCAACATATATGGATACCAAATTCAAATTTTTAAAGAAGCTCTAGATTTTTTAAAGGGAGCCTTACTAGACATAAACAAAACTGAACATCTTGTGAAAGCCAGTTATTCAAAATTTTCAGATGGTTTGACTGAATTGTATTTAAATACCTGTAGACAAGCATATGCACATCCAGGTATTTTATATGCAGGAATTATTAAGGTCTATGACTTCATCTTTCAAAATGTAGACTACTGTTTTTGTGTGATGTGTTGCACATTACTGAAATGCAAGAGAAGTATAATTTTCAAGTATAACTCTTCACTTCTCTTTCATTGACTGTTTGGAGATTAAATTATTGCTTACAGAAGGAGTTGCTCAATTCTTCCTAAAACCCTTTTCCGAGAGGAGGAAGAGGGGAGGCAAAAAAGGTAGAAGATTTTTCTTTTTCTCATGAAAATTCCTCATTTTTGTTGTATCCTAATATTTCTAGTAATGGAAACATCAGCAATCCAGTATTATTTCTACAGTAAGAGAGAGCAAGCATCATTTTCTGCTCTTGACAAGCTCCCCTTTAAATGTGCCTCTTAGATGTGATGCCCTATGTCACCGCCTAGCTCTGTGCAGCCTCTGTTTCCATGGCTGCTTTTAAAGGTTTTAAAGCCTCCTGTTCACCTGGAAATGTAAATTGGGAAACTCTATCAGGAGGATTGCCTAGTAAGTATTTTTAATCAAAAACTAAATTTTAGAGGGTACATTTATAGCAAGCTTCCCTTAATACAACCCACAAAAGTTGCAAGCACATCAGTTTTGCACACATAAAAACTGCATTTGTGTGAATAAACAGGGCAATTTGCAAACGTTAACTTGACCAGTCATCTGGTCTGTGTGTACAAATGCAGATTTGCTGTGTGTGTAATGCCTGAGCTAGCAAATTTCCACCCAGAAGCACAGAAACATCAGTATTTCTGTAGTCACATTGTTGAGTAAAAGCAAAAAAATTTCAAACCCAGTCTTTAACACTAAAGAACAAAAAATTACCACAAAAGATGATGTAAGGTTCAATAGGATTTATCACTTAAATGATACCCTGTTGTGAACCCTTATCTTCCAGAACTGACAGAAATTAGGATCTTACGGAAGACTTGAAATGAATACATTCAAGAGTACAGAAAAAAGTAAAAATAAATAACGCTGCACAAGACTGTCTATCCTCTTGGCTGAAAAACATCACTGAACTCTGTTATGTTTAATAGATAATCAGTTTGGAGTTCAGGGTGTAACAGAGTTACAAGCTATGGTCTGAATCCAACCCTGAAACCATTATGCCTGTGGAATACCTAACTAGAAGAAAACCTGAGTTTATTCCCAGCCTTGAGCTAAAACAAAGAGGACTTATGATCCGGAAGAGATATTTGCTGAGTGGTTTTCTTGGCATTTAGAGGACTGGTGTAGACCTGTGAGGCCCTGTATGGCTTGTGACACAATTATATCCTGAGGATCCCAAGCTTAAGCTGTTGCACTAATTACACCTGTGAAAAGGCAGTACTGCTTCAGCTTATCACACACTGGCTTCCACAGTGCCTGCGAGCACCCGTTCTCCAGCCTGAGCTTTTTTCTACACCTAAACCAAACCTACAGGGCTAGATTACGATTGCTTCTCTCTTCCTTTACTAGTAATACATGCATCACACATAACATCCAGCACTCATGTGCTGATGCATGAACAGATACCCAGGAAAACAAACAAACAAAAAAACACAAAACATCACACATAAGAGCAAGGCATAATCTTGCAAGATTTCTTTAATTCTCCAAAGACTTTCTGAGCCCTGGACCTACATCTTCTGACCCTAATTGTCACAGTGATAAGCTCCTTGGGCAATGGCTGCAGTTTGAGTTTGTCCCGAGTCATACAGCATCAGTTGGAGGGACTGGTTCTTGAGGAGAGCTGTAGCTTAGAAAGCTGAGAGAGCTTTTCATGCATATACCAAGCATCAACTGTTCAAATGCCCTCAAAGGATGCGCTCCTGAGTCTCATGGCTTTTGGCCAAAAGCAGCAGGGTTCTTAATCAGCAGCAATGGGAGAGTAAACTTTTCTTCCAACATGGGCACTGGTGTCAAAAACCAGCCAGTCCTCTAGGATAAAACAGATATTTTCAGTGGCATATGTCTCAGCTAATTCTGATCTTTCAAACACTGGGTAAAGTTATGGGGCAGTTATCTGTGGAAATCTAACCTCTCAAGGACACATGCATAGGGAAACAGATGGCTTGCAACAGACTGCCTAATCCCAAATCAAATAACAGAATCAGCACTTCAGAACGACTGCTTATATAGACACTTCTGTGAGAGAGTGTGGCCCACAGACAAGCAGTTTATGCAACAAGACCCCCAGAAAAGCTTATATCATATATTAACAAAAATTAGAAGTTCAACATCTTAAAAAGCAATTTTCCAGAAGTATGCTCTAGTTATAAACAAATCATCTGGTCTTGTCTGGGACAAATTACTACATGTTATATATTAACATTAGTTAGTACAAATAATATTCTAGAATATGTAAGAAATAAACATTTTAATTATTCCTATCTCCTCCAAAAAGAGCCATTAAGCTTCAAAACTTGTCATTTTTATCATCTTTTGAATCCAGTAAAAAATCAGCTCATGAAAAGCAAAGAAGAAACCAAACACCACAAAAAAAGATTTTTCTTAATATTTAAAAGAATTTCATGTCACAGACATGGCACACTAGGAAACCCAGAAAGCACAGAGCATAAGAATAGTTCAAGAAGCAATATAGTCTTGAGAATGTAGTCTCAAGAAAAACAATGGCTTTACTACTGTGTGAAACTCAGCATTTCAACATTACTGAATATAATCTTAAAAACACACCAAGAGAATTAGTTGCTTGCTCACATAAATATTGGATGGGAAAAAAATATTCATTTTACATTCTAGTATTGCATGTTCGCATTTAAATGTTTCAAAACATTTTATCTATTTGACTACTGAAGTAATGATCAAATCCTCAAAGATCCCTGGTCACAAGCCTGCTCTATAACTGCTCACCAGCAAAGCCAACTCGCCCTGGCAGGTGCAAGTACCTCTCCAGCAGCACAGGCTGGAGATTGCACCAGGCTCTGTACTGCCTTTACCTCACACACTTTCAGATCCTATTCCTCACCATTCTGAGGAGCATCTCACATTTTATATATTACCAATCTTACCCTAAATCGTATCTTCTAAAACATGAAGTCAGCCTGTTGCCTAGCAGAAATCCTGAGAAACTAAGAAACATTTTAAAAATCGCCCTACAGAATGAATGACTGTGTTATACTGTTGTTGAATTTCAACTTCTTGGTGTTGAGCACAATGTTGGAATGGATCTTATACCCAGAACCCTATACCTGCAATCTAAGAGGCAGAGAGTTGCTATGTTTATCTCAGGATCAGGCCCATGATTTATTGTGTTAGAATTCAATGAAGGTCAAAGTAGAAGTGCATGTGATCCATGTCTGGGATGACCTTTTAAGCCAACAGTGCGATGTAATCTAAGTATCTTTTGAACAGTTTAGCATACAAGGAATGCTGTGATTGGCAGCCACCAGGCAAACTGAATGGCTTCATCCAACTGCTCTGATTCCAAGACAGCAGCAAACTGCAGTAGTGTACCATGTATAAAACAGACATCCATTCTTAATTTTTGGAGATTGTATCATTATTGACAAGAAGTCGGTCTAATTCCTGAATTGTGGAAACATTTTATTGATCTAAAACTCCCCTTTTAGGGGTTACATTTTCTTTTTCCAATTCCTTCCTGAAAACTATTTCATGATGTTACTGAGTCATCTCAAAAGCAGGAACACTTCAGCAGTGAACAAGTCATATATAAATAATGTAGATCAATAATTTTCAACATGTGGTCTGCAGACTCTTCGGGTTCACACAACCTTGCTAGGAAAAGGAAGCCTAGTGCAGCAAGTTAACCTTTGCTGCACAGAGATACACGCCTCCACTGAAAAGTACTTAGGGATCCACAAATCAAAACGGTTACAAGCCACTGGTGTAAGTAATCTATAAGCTGTTTTAATGCTTTGTAGATTGTAAATGCCACTTCCATTTACTATTTAAGCAAAATTTAGAAATTTGAGTCCTCCCTGATTTATACAGTGAAAATATTGAAATTGAATGATTGTACCAAACTGTCAGCTGAGGAAACATCGTGATTTAGCCAAATAATGCTTTGATGAAGTAAAATGCTGAAATTTTGCACCTGTTTTAGTTTTGCACAGCCCTTCATAGATCATCTCCCTTGATATATTAGTTTTTCATTCTTGTTATTAACAAACAAAAGATTCAGAAGAAAAAAAAAAAGCAAGGATGTTTTAGTACAGCTAAGAAAAAGACATTATCTTTGAAGAAATCAGTAGAATTAAATTCTGAAAAAAGCAAAAGCATACAGAATCAGTGAGCCTGTTAAATATAGACAACACTGACAAATAAACAGTCTATATTTATTTGAAGAGCTTACGGGTTCCCCCACCCCCTTTCCCAGTACTATTGAAACGATGTCCTTATCTCAAGTACTTTTCACATATCAGAGAAGTGGTAAATTTCACAAAGCCTGCACTAATGTTTTGCATTTCCATTCCAAGTGAAATGCACTTCAGTGAGTAAACATGAGTATTCAATAAAACTGTAGCTAGAGACAATGGGGAAAAAAACCAAAACTCTGTTTCAAAATACATTGATAAGTAAATCATTCTAAAAGCGCTGGATAATACTGTGAAACATTGAAGAGCCGAGTCACTCAAAGATGAGAATAGGGTTAGTACAATTTTTAGTACTGAGATTTGGGGTTTGTTTGCTTCTTTTCTTTTCAAATCCTCATTGTGCTTGACAAACATAAACCAAGATGTTTGTTTTATAATATCTTATAGTTCTGTAGATACTTACATGCATCAATTGAGAATAATCACACCCCTCTTAAGGACCAAGAGCATACTAAACAGCATGCACATACTCATTTTTAAGTATTTCAGCCAGTTGGGGTGCGTGGGATAGGGGACAACTTGCTTAAGAAATGTTTTGCAAGCCCTGAAATTCATAGTGGGTTTGGTTTGAGCACTTCAGGATTTCTATTCTTAGAAGTTATTAGAAATTCATAGACAAAGTAACTTCTCTTTCTGGAGTACAGCACAGGGGGTCACTATCAAGAACTACAGCCTCTGTATTGCAGTCACTAATTTAAAAATATGTCATGACTTCACAAATGGTGCATGCACATGCCTAACTTCACACGCTACCAGATAGTCTCACTGGATTCAGCAAGGCCATCTACAGTAAGTTAAAAACAAGCTTTTAAGGCTTGGTGCTGTAAAGACCTACATACTCTCTAAGATGACGCAAACAAAGAAACAAACAAGGTGAAGGGTGTGGAATCCATTCATTAGAATCTTTATTTAACCCCTGACATACTTCTACACTTCTTTACCAAGACTTATCTGCTAAATCTGTCAAAAATCTTAAACAATGAGTATTTTTAAATGAAATTAATTGAAAAACTCTGCATAGTCTTCCCATACCAATGCACTTCATGTCAATCTCTTGATGTAGCAATTACTTTACATAAAATTTACAAAAATTGGAAGGGGATTTTTGACAGTGGAGGAAAATCTTCTGATGGCACAGTGCCTCACCAGAGTCAAAGAACAATGTGGGCTTGGTTTGCTGTTGGTGTGTTGTTTTCTGGACCAAGCATTTAGATCCTTGTTCTCATTTCTAACCCAGCCCTCTGAATGGGACTGTTATTCTTGACCTTTTCACTGTAGAATTCCTGAGAAATTATATGTGGTGGGTAAACAGGAAAGAAGAGCCCTTTGATTAAGATTAATTTAAAACATATTAAAAAAAAAGAAACCCACAACCAAAGACATGGCAAATGCAGTTCAATGAGCACCAACCCATGATGTTCTCTCAAATAGTCATGTTCTACTATCTGCATGTAGCTGCACCAGCTACTGCTTCTGAGATGCCACCATATTCAACCCTCAACCAAATGATGCATTACAATGGTCTATATTTGTATCTCAGTAGAAAACTCCTCAGGTAAAAAAAAAAAATCCTTGTTAACCAAAGATAATAAAAAGAAGATGTAATGTGTGTCCTGAGATAGAGAGAAGTTCAGCAGGACACCGTTGTTTCACACTATCTTAAAAACCAGCGGTCAGATGCCCTCAATCAAGGCAGAGGTCAGTCTTCCCACAAGTTTGACTTTTTTCATCTTGTCTCTCAAATTTTTCATTTCTTCTGCCTCCCTGATGTAAAGCGTAAACCACTTGTTTTTCATCCTTCTACCTATTTCTTCCAGACAATCTACATTTTGACAGACTTACATATCGAGTGTAATCAGTTATATGTTTATCAAATAAAACATTCCAAATACACCAACCGGTAATCTACACTGTGATTTTCCAGTCAGGTTCAGTCTCAAAAAAAAAAAATTAAAAAAAAAAATAAAAAAAAAAATCACTTTAATCAGATTTTTCCGTTTCTCTTCAGTGCTCCCATCAAATTATGTTTGAATGGACACTGCAGGTCATATGAACTAAGTTGAGCCATATGTGAGAAGCAAGAAAAAGACACGTAATTTGTCTGATGTCACTCTTCCAGCTAAAGAACCCTTCTTTATATTTGAAAATGGTCCAGCAATCTACAACTGTTGAAAATATCCTTATTCCATAAAAATGTTTGCAAATAACACCAAAATGCTAATAGTTATTCATATTTTATCAAATCAATGACACTCTCACCAACCTAGGCTGATTATAGATGTATCCAAAATACAGCTTGCTCCTGTGTTCCTTAGGGCAGAGTCTACAACCAGAGGAAATGATTCAAGGAACACTTAAACACAAAAACCTATGGACTAAGTTACTTTATTCAAGATTCCTCGTCCTACAAATATTTCTGTAACATTCAATAAAAATCTACTTTCTACAAAAGCAACTTTCAAATATTTTCTCATGTAAAACTGAACTTTCATTCTATTAAACAGTGGTTGGCAAAATTCTCTACGGCCATACGGTTTATGCCTGTGGTGTGATTTCTATCATCCAGCCTGTTCTAAACTGTTTCAACAGATTTACTTTCTGCATTGACAATTCCATGCCTAACTGAAAATGCTCATTCTTGTTTTCTTTATCTAGATGCCAGTCATCTGCTCTCAACTGCCTTTTCTCTTCTTCTAAAATTGAGGAAGCAGGAAGAGAGAGAAACTGAACAAAGCCTGCAAATTAAATGCAAAGTTAGTCACTACTCCAAAAGGTACTGACATAAACAAAAGTTTAGACACCCAAAATTGACTGCTCTGTACTCTTCTCAGGTACTGGAACTATGGGTGTTGTAGAATTTCAGCTTTTTCTGAAATTACATTCTCATTCTTCAGCCCCTGCCATAGTAACATTTTTTGTTTGCTCTATACTGTAAACAGGTGGCTTTCATTTCTTTTCTTTTTTTAAGCTGCCAAAAATAATAATGAAAATTTTATTATAGAGCTCTGGTTACTGGTATGTCTTCAAATAGAATGATAGAAAAACATTTTTTGGCTTTCCTTATCCCTTTAAATAGCAATGTATTTTGGGGAGTAGAGCAATAATAGGAATAACACAGGAATGCTTGGCATTCAGGTTGCTTGTTTTTCTAAAATGGCTTACTTAATGCTTCTCCCCCACCCCTTGGGTATAGTTCTTGCCAAGACACATAGATTTATATTCACTCTATTTTCCAGTGCAACTTTTGGAAAGCTAGCATGTACAGCGTGCACTAAGAACAACTTCTAAGCTGCAGGCAGAATAAAACAAATCCAAAAAGTAAATGTACTTTTGCAGAAAAGTGTTGAGTGGATTTAAGTTACAACAACAAACAATAAATAATAAAGTCCTTCTGAAAACTAGAGGAGCACATGTGTCCTCTTCATTGATTTTTATCACTTCATCACACACAACAAATCTGTGTCAACATGAGTGGCAAGTCTCTGAGGTAAAAAAATGTACAAGTCAAGGCCATAAAAGCAGACCACATGCTTAGGAATTTGTCTATTGTAACCATAATGAGGTGTCCTGCTGTCTCTAAGGAGACAATTCATGATACAGCATATGCCCAGAGAAAAGTGAAAGACTCTTTTATGAGTCCAATACAGTCATCTGTAAGTCAATGAAGATTCATTTTCTTAAAGAGACAGAGAGGAAGAAAGCGTTCATGTGAAGAGCAAAGTCATGAGTAACCTGTTTATATGTAACTAGATATTGCCCTGTAACAATGCTATAACCTACTGGAATCAGCACAGCTACTTATGTAAGTAAAGATTAATCATGTACTCCTTCAACAGGAGGCCTTTAATGCATAACATGATCTACCCTATTTACATAAATAGCATTTTTCAGCAGTCTATTAATCTTGACAGTATTTCAGAGAGGTTGCCGTTATTAAAACCCATTTTCTGGAACATACTGAGGAATAAAGAGGCAAAGCTATTTCCCTATGTTTATACTGTGTCTTACTACTCTCCTACAATACAAAACTCACTTTGGGTGACCAAGCTATACTATCACCACTGTACAAAGTACTGACTGCTGCTAAAAGTATTATTTACAGAAGTCTGCTTAGAGATATGGAAGCTGTCCCATTTCACCACAAGATTGGTAATGATAAAGAAAAAAAAAATCTTTATGGAGAATTGCCAATCATCTGAAATGACATTCCCTGCATTTAATGGGGTGGGAGGGGGACAGAGAACTGCACGCAGTGATTTAACAAAGGTTTTGCTTGGAAACAGAAGAACAGTAAAGGAAGAAGAGCTGATTAAAGAAAGTAATAAGTGCAGAACAAAGAATGGAAAAGTGTAGGGTGTTTGAGTGTCCTATAGGAAAGGAACACATAGTAGAAAATAACATAGTTTCTCACTTTTTGAACTTCCACTAGAAAAAAAAAAAGGGTCTCTCTTAAGGGACAGGCAACGCCAAAAGGGTTTTTAAATCATTATTTTTCCTACAGGACATTACGCAGTAATGAAACAAGTTTTGTACACACATTTGGAGATTTTGCTTCAAATCCTGTGAATGCAGATCATAGTTATAGAGGACTCATGCAAAAGTTTACAGTATCTTTTCAGTCAGCCCCCTACTTTATTTCCACACACCCGCCCCGTTGTTAGTGTTACATGAAAGAACATTTCAGATTCTTCAGTAGTCATTCACATAAGCACATTTAGTCATAAAAGTTATTTCCAAAAGCTTTCTCTCACGTATGCAGTTGAGAGAAGCAATACCAATATCAACTGAGTAGTTGATTATGGATTTATAGCCTCTAAATGTGAGGGCATATGGTGAGACTCCAAAATGGATATCAAATGTTCACACAGCCTCACACAGATAATGAAGTGAAGTGTAAAATAGGACACAAGTGACTTGGATACAGTCATTTAACATCTGCTCCAGCTGTATTAATTCAGCTTGGACATTACATGGTAGCATGATACAGACACAGACAAGCAACCACACACGTAAGACAGCTTGATTATGTCCTAGCCAAAAATTAACTATCATGCAGGAGACCTGGGTTACCAGACAAACATTCCCTCACCATCATACTAGTATTAGGTGGAGCAAAAAAATATCTTTTAATCCTATTGCTCCTGAATCCATCATCCTTTATCTTTACTTCCTTACAAGTAGAAGAAAAGCTGTTTTCTAGACATCGCACATAATGTAATGTATGCCTTAACAATAACACAACATACTTGCTGCTGAGAGATGCATTTGATAATAAAATGTAAATGAAAGCACAGTCAAGAGGTGGTACCTTAAACCCCTGAAGTTTTCTTCACCTAGACACCAAAACCACGTCTTTGACAAGCACAATCACTTTCTTGGAAAGGGACGCATTGACAGCATATCCAATTTAAAGATCTAGAGCCTTCAAGTCAGAAACAATCATCACTCAAAATAAAAAGGAAAGGGGAGGGAGATGCTGCTTGCTAATGCAATTCTATCTTAAAGCTCATTACAAACAAACTAGAAGCAAAGGAAAGAACCGATTATATGAAGCAAAAGTAACAGCATCAGTACTGTTCTTGGCAGAGAGTTGACAGTAATCATTAACATAATTTATATTAACTGTGTGGGCCTAAGTCAGAATTTCTGTAGCTTACACAACTGGATGGCATACAATAATGCTAAATAGAAGTGCTGGATCTTGACGGGTTGTAGAGAGCATTTAGAAAATGCTGCATGTTTTTTCACATTAGTCTCTGTAGTCCAAGCAGATGGATGTCAGTCTGTCTCTCTCTCACACACACCCCCACATTAACAAGACAGGAAAAAAAAAAGAATATTTTAATTTAGTTCTGCGAGCTTACTCTTGCCACCTGTACAATTAGCACATAAAATTGTTTGCATATCACAGGTAGTTAACGATTTGGTTGCTTTTGTTCCACTCTCTCAAATCATCTAAATTTGGGAACTGAGGTGTTCATCAATTCAAAACAAGTATCAATAAAATGCAGAGCAAAAATTCCAGGGACTCCAAAATGCAGGACCAGTACTGCTAAGGCTTGATGGGGAAAAAAAAAAAAAAATCATCTTTGTCTTGCAATAGGCAGCTATTTTGCTTTCCTTCTCCAGCCTCTTTTTATCTCCAGTTCTTTTGTTTCACTGTTCTCCAATTTTCTCCCTTTTGGTTCTATTCTCTTATTTTTGTAATAGTCGTGGGTTCTCACTTTGTAGTTCCTACTCCTGTTTCTTCATGCAGCACAAGGTAAATGGTTCCATTTTTCAGCACTAAATGAGCTGATACAAAGTCTGTTCAGGGTGTTGTCACAATTTAAAGGATTAGTAACAAAGCAAACAAGAGAAGACTGGTCATGAGTGCTGCTGCTTAGCCCCATGGATACGCAGTAGCCCCTTGTGAACATCACCATCAGCTTTAAAACCCAAAAAGCCATTATTAATTTGAATCACAAGTACACATTTTCATTGATGTAAGAGATGCTATCTTTTTCACCTATTTTTGTCCATGTGCTCCCTGTGTTCTTCTGACTAATATTGGCCATACTGTAGATACAGAAAACACCATCTTCTGCAGAATCCTAATATAAGGTAACTGATTCATAATTCTTTGACTATGTCCTAACATGTAGAGCTCGATCCTCAGCTGTCTCCAGCTTTTGAAAAAGGCTTTCAAAGAGCCATCAGAACAAAATAACTGAAATGTTACTTTCAGTCAGTTTCAATGACCAATCCAAACAGATTTTCATTTAACATTAATGAAAATAGTAAATACTTTTCCAGTAAGATTTGGCAGTATCAGTAGATTTTCTAAAATCTTACAGGCTGTTCCAATCATGCAATATGGAAAAGAGCATAAGGCTGATATGACCAATTCACAAAAAAGCACTCACTGAAATTTGTTCACATAAGTCACTTTTTCCTTACTCTCCAGTCCATCTGCAAATACTGTTTGTTAATTTATTGCATGTTTTTAGACAACTTCTATTATGCTTCTATAAACTTAATCATCATTGTTAATAGATTAACATTTCACTATAAAAAGCATTTTTTCCTTCCATACAGAAATTTTACTAAAAGACGAGTAGAGTTGGAGTGTCATGGATTTTACATTACAAAATGATGACGTTGGAGGCTTCAAGGTTGTTTGCATAGAAATGTATCCTTACTATACACGATATTGTTAAGGGCAAGTTCTGGTCTAATTAAGCTTCATCCTTGGTTGCCCTATTGCTTTTGCTCATGGATGCGTACCAATTTGTATATTATAAAAAATCTTTTATTGATTCTATGAAGTTGACAATTTGCCTAATGGAGGGCAAGAATAATTTGTGACTGTGACTTCCCTTCCTTTCCAAAAGTGTGCCACTACAGAATTTGCAGATGACGTATGACCAGTGCACATTAGGTTCAGAAAGAAAACATTTATCAGCCAGATATCTAATGGTCCATTTTGCAGCAAATAGATGATGTTCAAAATCTGCCAATTTTCACAGGTCTTTTAATTACAGCTTTGATTGGTATGGTTTAGTTTACCTCATATATTTACCTAACAGGTACCAAAGCCTTGAAGTTTTATTTTAATTTCATGTTCACCTTGCAAAACTTAAATTTGTAGAGGTTAATAAAATATATTTCCTTTCCAATGAGACTGAAAACTAGAAGTTAGAGGCAGAATTTCAATACCTAAAACTTGAAATACTAGAGTAAAACGAATACCTAAAGCCTAAAGGACTGGAATGAATGCAGAGAAAAGATGGGGTTTCTTTCACCTGTTTAGAATGGCAGACTTGCTCACCTGTCACATGATGAAAGGGTGCACGCTTATACTTACAGGTTTCAGAACTACTGAGTACTCTATTAAAAAAAACCCACACTTCTCTATTCTGGTAACTTTTTTCCCCACATATTTTCATACATGAAGAGGATTTAAAATGGATTCAACACTACAGTAGAATTTCCTGATTTGGATGCTATTTATTAATATTTGAAAACAGCATGGTGAAAAAGAAAATCTTTTTAGAGAGGTAAAAGGGCAATTCACAGCCTTTCCCTCATCTTTTAATTGAGAACAATTGAGTTGCTATGTTGCTAAAGCAAATTTAAAATCCAAGCATGTAATTTGTTTAATTATCTATGAAGTATCTCCACAAAGATTCAAGCACTTGTGTGTCTCTGCCTTACAGAAAAGATTTCAAAAATGGAAACACAGAGGTAGAGATTTCATGTTGTGTTAGATGCTGTTGAAGAAGTCTTTTTTTCCTCTCCTTTTCTCTGTTGTTTCCAGCCATCCTTCTCTCCATTCTCCTTTGTTTGCTAAAGTAGCTTACTGGCTGTATTAAAGGGAGCCCAAGTGTCAGCTTGAGACTGCCATGAAAACTAGCATTCACATAAACCATTTTTTCCACTTTTGTTAAGCTTCTTATCAAAAGAACTCTCCCTCTCTCTCTCTCCCTCTTTCTCTTTTACTCTCTCTCGTCTTCTGTCCTTTTTAGGATATCTTTCTAATTTTATTGAGAGTCCTCTGTTAAGGTACAGCACTATAGTTCAGTAACTATAGGAAAGTGAACCCAAAAGAGCCAGCTTGAGACTACCACAAACCATTTTCACTTCTTATGTTAACATTTCATCTCAAAGGACTCTTTTCTCTCTCTGTCAGTTGCAAGGCATCTCTTTGTCTCTATTGTGCTTACTGCGCTAAGGTGCCTCATTGACTGGAGCGAAGTGAACTCAAGCATGCCAACTTGAGGCTGGCACACATTTTTTAATTTGGTTGAAGTTGACATCCTAAGGGACTCAGTGTCTGAGCAGCAACACTCTTCCCCCGCCTCCCCATGCCTACTCCACTGAGGTAACTCCAAGGTATATTTGCTATAATAATATTCTCTATAGTATATATTTAATTTGACAGAATTTAATGGATCTTAACCCCACAGGTCATTCAAGGATATTTCTCCTATTCCTCACCACCTTCTAGAGCACCTGGAATACTGAAGTGAATACCAAATTGCTAAATGCACATGGTTCCATCCTGCCAAATAGCTTAGGAGAGCTCAACAGTAAGGCCTGCTTCTAAGAACAATACCTCTGAAAATAAGATCCAAACCTCTTTCCTCTTTTTCTGGGGGAAAAAAACCAACCAAACCAAACAAAACCAACCCAAACATGCCAAAACCCCACTTTAGCCTGTGGAGTTTCATATCAACTGAAATAATCAGTATACATTTCTAAAGTCCTAATTCCTTTGGTTTGGCCTTTTGATAGTATCTCACATTCCCTTGAGGATTTATTTTTGGTGACAATCTAATGATTAAATATAAAACAACTAAAAAGAATTGAGTTATGGTGAGCAAACTCTTATCCCTGAATGGAAAGATCCATGACTAAAGATTAGACCAAAATTGACTAGACTACAAATTCCCAGGACAGACTAAGTCAGCTGCTGTTGACACTAATAACTAGAATTCCATCAGTACCCAAAAGTTTCAGTGAAATAACAACACAGAAGAAGGAATCCACTGTGCAATATTTGCCATCTTTTTTTCATTTGTTTTCAGTGATGTCCTTAACCTACTTTCTACGTCTTTCACAATTTCTGACAATGTTCAGTTAGCTCAATTTAACATTTTTCTCACTCTTTTGTACTGCTAAAGTCAGTCATTCGGGTTTGAACTGGAAAACAAGAAGGGAAGTTTTTTTTATAACAGTGGGTGTATCTTCAGTTTGCTGTAGCCACTGCTGGCAAGAAAGATGTATGTGTCTTAATTCCAAAATATAGTAAAAATATAACTTGTTCATTTTTGCACAGGTCTGAGATTAGCCATGAAGTCACTCTACGACAAAAGCAAGCTGAAAAATTAAAATCCAGTAACATTACTCAGAAAAAAAATCTGTGCTATTTTACTTTTTTTTCCTTCCCCCCCTTCCCCTTTAAATATCTAGATTTTCCCTTTATTCTAGATTCCCCCTTTAAATATCTAAAAACACTAAAATTTCAAGAACGTGGATGATGTTGACAACAGCCACCACAAGAAACAAACAGTCATAAAAACATACAATTTAATTGTGAGCAGAATTTTTGCATAGACATTTTACAAGTTTTCATACAGTTTGTCTCCAATTTGGAAAAATAGAACCAAACAAACCAACAAAACAAAACACCTTTCTGAAAAAAACCCTTAGCTTTTAGAGAAAATACTATGATTTCAGGGCACACAAAAGTTAATACCACTTCTTGTCCACTATACCCAAAAGCAGCATCAAGTACAGAAGTTATTTCATTTTTAAGTCATTACCAGTAAAACCCGTAATCTTTGTTGCTACACTAGGGGCCTTTCCTTATATCCTCCTGAATATACCACCGTGCAATGGTACTAGATTCACTGAACATCACCCCAAGAGAGCAGCATTAAAAAGGTAGGTCCTTCCACATCAAAAGGGCTTTGTTTTCTTCATAGCACATTTGGGATTCATTCTATTTGTCTTCCAGTTTCTAAACCTTAGAGTTCAATCAAGCCTACATTTTTAGGTTTTACTCTCCTAACATTAAAAAAATTGATAGGTGATTGTTCACATATAATCCCATTCCTATAGATGTTCAGGCTTTCAGAAAGTAAAAAAAAATCCCCCACCTTCATCCTGCCCCCAAAAATACAATAAAGAAAAAATAAAAAGAAACCAGGAAAAACCAAAAACACACACACATATAGTGAGATCCATGAAACAGAAGATAGGATGGAAGTCAGCCACATCTATGAACAACAGTATAGCAACCCATTTCCACAGCTAAGAGGTGGAAACATTCAAGTTACCTTAAAGGAAAATAATCAGGAGAAGGGTAAGTTCAAAGCATTTAATCTAAAAATTAATAAAGGAGAAGGAAGTAAATAAGTCTTGTAAACTTTCCGAAAGCTTGAGTTTCTCATCATGCTCGAATTAGAAATGCTCTGCTACAACAGTGCTTATTAATAACATTGAGAACTACAATTTCCTGAATAGTCAAGTCCAGGCACACACCAACAAGCAAACAAAATCCCAGAAAACCCACACCCAGCTATGACAAAGTAGTGAATAACAACAGGGCTGGTGATGATTTTCTAGATAGTCCAGCACGATCCTGGTAAATAAAAACATAGCGCAGAGTTTCAAAGACCTAATGTTGCCAACAACCACTTGCAAATAGTAAATGAACTGTGAAAAAACCACATTGCCTGGTTGTAAACGGAATAGATATTTAATGAATTATAATAATCAGTTTAAGTCTAATTCTCATATGAGAAAGTACCCAAAGTCAGCAGTATTCAAGAAATTCTTAAGGGAAAAACAGAAAAAAAAAAAAAGAAAAAATTCATCTTAATTCCTGTTAAGTCCATAGGCATTCTGCCATTGTTCTGTCTGCCATTAGTGTTTTGAGAGACTCTTAGAAGCAAAGGCAGACATTTCTGATTTTGGAGCACAGGAATGTTTACCTTGCACCAGCAGAAAAGCCAAGTTTCACAAGTTGCAACCATGTAAATCAACCATGATAATTCAGTGAAAAATTCAGTGAAAGCAAATCAGTCTCCTGGGTGAAATAATTCAGTGTGCTCTTCAAGGAATATCTTGCATAGAATCATAGAACACAAGAAGCTTTGTGAGAACTTTTGGAGCCCCCTTCCCTCTTAAAATTAGTTGATGATCATTTACTATTCACCTGCAGGACACTACATAAAATGTTAAAATACCCTAAGACTCCAAACCTGTCTCTGGCAAACAGCAAAATAAATACCACCGGCCAATTGCAATCAGATGTCTTTGGCAATTTTTCAAAGACAGGAAGAATCATGACATGAGTGCTCTGCCAGGCCTCATGTGTCTGAATATTCTGTAAACAAAAGCATTTCAGCGCATCCCCAAAGTCATACCAGCTGTTGTTCTTCCTGCACTTATTCTCTGCAGTGAAAGAAGACAAAAATCATACTGCTTGAACAAGAAAGAAGAAAAGAAAAAAACAAACCTAAACCCCACTTGTAAAAGGCAAAACAACAAATCAGGGGAAAGGGATATTAATGGCTCAAGAAAGAAAAATATTTTTTTCAGCAGGCATTTTGATACCCTCATAAAGAAGGGCCATAATGATGATGACGGTGCCATAAAAAATAAAAGTGTATCAAGCTAGGACTTTTATTTTGACTCATGCAATTTTACCAGATTTGTGTAAAGTTCACAGTGCTTCAAGAAACAACAGAAAGACACATTAACTCTGCAGTAGTTCATAGAAACTTTCTATGAGATAGGAAATGTATTCATGTTGAAAATATTGAGTCCCTAAGCCCTCAGACTGCATTCCAAAAGTCTCCCAGAAACATTTCAATCAAGAGTGCGAGTATGTGACAGCCAAGCCATTTGGGCTAAAAAGCACTGTGCAGAATTATATTGGTGAATCTAGTGCCCTCTAAATGACCTCATATTATGGCCATGGTATTAAGTCACAGAGAAACCTGCAAGTAAGATGAATAATTTTTTTTCCTTAAAAAAAAAAAAAAAAAGGAAAGGGAAAACTCTCAAGTTCCCAGTATGAATGCTAAATTACCCCCTCTCCCAATGGAATGCTTCACTTTCATTTCCAAGTAGCAGTAAGCCTATTGACCCCCATGGTGTTATCCTTTTCACTGCTCTTGCAGTACTTTCTTTAATCTCTTGGATCAAAGATTGGTCAATAAAAATCATCTCTGCTTTTGTGGGGAGCAAACAAACTGCACCAAGTCCTATGATAATTGTAAATCTTCAGTAAAATCCCTGGGAAAAAAAAAAAAAACAAAACAACAACAACAAAAAAAAATAACGCAAAAACACATGTATGTTGATATTAACTTTGCAACTGGAAATGTTTGTGTTCTTTTTGTTCTATGTTAAATATTCTAAATTATTTTAACTTTAGTCGGTTGTTGTTTTATACTCTTTCATATTCACTACATTCTTTAATTAAGAAATTTTAGGCCTTGAAAAACTAAAGCTAAATTATATTTACACTCCATTATACAGTATTTCTAATCAATTGGTTTAAGTCCTAATTATAGGAAAACCCCAGGCTCCTCCACAAAGGTTAAAAGATTGGATAGTATTTTAACAACAGAAATATTTGTTGAGACAGTTTTCAACAGTCTCCAGACTAATATGGCATCCAAGAGCTTTGTGTTACACCTTATGTATCAAATCTAATGAGAATTTGAGCTGGAAAAAAGAAGAAAAATAAAATAAAAACAAAGACCCCCAATAGAATTTTTTGCTGGAACAAAAAAATCATCCAGCGGTATTATCTCCCTGGTACTTATCTTATAACCTAACTTATTTTTTAATTCTCTTTCAACTTTAACCTATGCCTCCTATGTGTGGCATCCATATCCTGAACTTATTATTCCAGAGTATTTCTAATATCCATCAGATTCCTTGTCACCTAAACAGAAAGTGATTTCTGTTTAGCAGAAACTCCTAGAAGTCACCCATAATCAATGATATCTGCATCTTCATCTATTCTGGACTCCCTGATGAACACAGAACATTTCCCTCTTCCTGAGTATCAAGAAAAACACAGACTGGTGATCCAGCTGTGACACAGGTGCAACTTTGAATGTGTCCATTCAGTCCCCCATCCCAAGAAATAATACCTGAAAATCCTGACATTGTCTATAAGGCATGATGTAGGCAATATCTTGCTATCACATTTTTTAATGTCATCCCCAAACTGCCCTCTTACTTCACCCATGAGTTGTGAACTGCTCATGAACCCACACTGCTACCAAGAAGCCTCCCCATTTCACCCACTGTATTCACCTGCCCCTTAGACAGGCTGTCTTCAAAGCTACTAACAGATTATCAGTCAAGCACTCTTCTCAAGCAGTCTTCACTCTTTCAAATGAAAGACCACCCAGAACATTTTAGTCATCATAACAGAAAAATTCCAGCATGCTGGACTACATCTTCTCAGAGCAGAGATCCCAGTGCTGGAGCTCAATTTCAGGGAGAATTAAGCCAGGTCTTAACTGTGCTATAAATCATGCCCTTGTTTAGCAGCAATTTCCTACTTTATTTTAGAGCTCTATGCCATTTTTTGGCTCACATATAAAATAGATGAGGAGATTCAATAGTGAAGGGGGATGTTTTCTTATTTGTTGTATATGGTGGCTTGTATGCACTCTGGAGTGATGTAAAATGAGGCTAAATACCACCCATAAATACTGAACTATAATTATTTTCTCACACATTTATTGCAAGGTCAAAAGTCATTCTACTAGTGCGCTAATTTGAAAAAAAAAAAAAAACCAAAACCAAAACCAAAAAACCACCCAGAACTTTAGTTCCAAATCCAGATCCCTCAGTTCAAGATATCAAGGCTGAGAGAACAGCTTGCATCCGCACAGCATACGCCTGAGTTAAGGATCGTGGAGATGCACTCCACAAATCAGGTTTGGCCCTTCAGTTCCCAGGGAGAGCCAAAGGCATTCAGACAACAGGCAAAGCTTAGGTGAGTCAAGATTAGCCTAAATCATAAAAGGCAATCACGCACTTGCTGCGTGAACAAATTCTCCATGATTTTATTTAGAATGTTGAGCATGCAATCAATATGCATTTAAAACCCTGAAGTTTACACACACACACACACCCTTAAAGTGAAAACACTTTGTCATTTGAAAAATTGATTAAAATAGGTAATTTTTAAGAGCCTAAAGTAATAGGCTGCTAATGAAGAAACAACCTTTTGTTCTAAGATGTAGAAAGGGAGCCTGCTGGATGCTTCCACAATGGTGTCAGTGATATTAGTGTGCAGAGAAGCTGACAAAAGGCAGCCATGCTGTCTGCTGCAGCACTAGAAATGGAGTAAAATACAGTAGGGTGAGGGAGAAAAATGGCAGAACAAGCTAATTTCAAGATCAACATCAAAAACAGATTTAAAAATAGGAAAATGGAAGTTGATACTTTTAAGACTGGCTGAGCTGACACTGATTTAGTTACATTGTTACTGTAACCTCAGAAAAACACTTCTTCGTTTAGAAGGACTTCATCATGA
This sequence comes from Scolopax mira, assembly GCA_004320125.1. Lineage (NCBI taxonomy): Eukaryota > Metazoa > Chordata > Aves > Charadriiformes > Scolopacidae > Scolopax > Scolopax mira. The sequence goes on from BJBW01000896.1 coordinate 137,579, forward strand.
TTCAAAAATAGTACATAATTTATATATTTTCCCAAATCTCACTGCATCTGACATATATATATCACACACAGCACAAAGCATAGACAAACACACATCTATCGATGTATGCTTACACCATTTATGAGATTTCCTATACACAATAATAGCAATTCAGTTAAAATATCATGGTTTGATTTTGTTTTTGAAATAAAGCACTCAGATACTAAAAATGGGATACTTCATATAGCAAATAGGTTGCTATTCTCTAAAATTGCCTCTAATGCTAGCTGAATATTAATAAAATCCATAAACCATTAGTACATTATAGCTGCTTTGTTCTGAATTACATAGACCTTTTATGTTTATTCCTCAGTGAAAATGCATAAAAAAATGAAATCCTCTCTAATTGTGCTCTCTGAAGATAGCTGGTAAAATAATTTCTAGCAGCAATAAATCAATTGTAGTATTAAAATGACCTGCCAGGTGCATCTTCTGGGTATCAGACTAATTAAGGGAATATATTAATTGCAACTATTCATCAACACCACCAATGTTGTTAGGTAACCCTTACAATGAATCTTTTTACCATATTATCCAGCAATGAAACTGCAGTTTGACCAAATATAAGAGATTGAATAAAAAAATATTTTAAAATACTATGCACAGCTTTCTTCATTATATCACTTTGGTCCCAATTTTTCACTAGTAAGTCAACCAAATGGAAGAAGATATAATTGTATATGCATATGTAATTTATACATATACATAACAATCTCAGTACAGTTTTATCAAGTCCAGAGACTGTTGTGGAATTTTTTTCCCTCTCCCCAAAATCCAATTCTGATATAAATTCATATGCATCTTCTGTAACTGTGAGGCAAACGTGACCAAATTTGAATCATACAGGTCTTCACTGGAAAAGATCCTTTAACTCTGAAAGTATGGCTTACTGGCATCTTCATTATTTTTCTACCAAGACTTCTTTATCACTTTAACCTATACATTCTTATAAATGCAGATAACATAATTTTAGTCAGCTGTTATGTATGGGTTGCTGTTTCCCCCAGTGTTATTTTCCCTGCTAAAAATAAAAGCTGTTCTTCAAAAATTCTGATATGCTTTATGACCTTCTTCTACAAGCAAAAATTCTGGATTGCACAATAACTTCATATATTTCAGACAAAACACTGGAAGTTGCAGGATGCAGTAAAGCTCCTACCATACCAATTTCTTTGACCTGCTTTTTAGTTTAGAAGAAGATTATGAAAGGGATATAAGATTATAGGCTGCCAGAGGGGGAAAAACATACATGTCTGAGTTCTATTAGCAAAATACATGGAGAACAGAAAATACACAGACCAACCCTTAAAGACACAGGGACAAAATTTGGCCCAGCATACCAAAGTTCACATTCATCTCCCTAGTGTGCTGTAAACAGTCATATCTAGGAGACTGGTTCTTGTTGATCTACTCTATTTAGGCCTTTTAGGTATTTCTAAGTCATCCTGGTATCAAAGCACTAAAAATAGATAGAACTAGGGCTTCTCCACTGCCATCCCCATGAATATCACCACCATTCTGTCTTGCAGGTGAACCAGATACAGTAGCACACATAGATGCACAGGAGTTCATTTTTGTGCCCAGAAAAATATTCAGTCTCTTCCGGCTGTGTATCTATAGATGGGCAGCGAGATAACAAAAGTGCACTTTTTTTTTTTTGAACATTTTTGTGCATTTTGTCATTTGTCATTTGCTTATAAACCAGTGCACGCACTGGTTATACCAGAACAATAATGTCTTGGGTTTATTCAAATGAGAGACTGGGGGAGACTTCATTATCCTGTAGCTCCTGATTGTGCTTTTGCAAAATTACTCAAGTATTACTTCCTCAGAAAACCCTGAGAATTACGTGCCATGTCCTGAAGGCTACCTACTGGAGTCTGGTTATCAAGCTAGGAAGAAGGACCCAGAAACATTAGCATTACAGTGCAGATGCCCTGGTTGCAACTTCCCAGATGACTTTAACTCAAGCACCCAGTGCCAGGCAGAGAGCATTCCAGCTACTGGGGCTCACGGTGGGCAGCCTGCTCAGCGCCCATGGCCATGCACAGCACAGTCAGGATGCTCCTCTTCACATGCAGCTCTGCAAACACACCACAGCCCTGAACTCCAACACTGATTATTGTGGTTTTGAATGTTTCTTGAACAGCTACTGCCAGAATTGTCAAAATGAATGAAATTGAGAGGAAATAGACCCACAGTGAAAAACACTTGATTAATTTGTATTTATGACTCAAAGTACAGATATACACCTTCCTACTTTTAAAATCTGTCAAAGTAATTTTAAAATTATGTAGATGATTCACAATCAGCCACATGTCTACAAGCTTGTGTCAATATGTCTAAAGAAATGTTCTCTATTGCCTTTAGTATTCAAAGAGTTAGAAATAGAAGTTCACAAGTAAGATATTGTTCCTGTCTTTCCCTTCACTACCCAGACTGCTTTCTGATCTTCCTTTTGTCCTCAATCCGTTCCTTATCCCTTTCACCTCTCTTTCTCACTCTCACTCTGTCCCCTTGATCCATCAGACACAGCCAAGCTATCTGACACCTATGCCTTAAAGTAATTTTGGACAGAAGCAAAATGCCCTAGAATCCTTAGTAATCCTCCTCAGATCCATGTACTGAGCCCCAGTTTGGTTCTTTTATAGCCACAGTCTTTCAGCTAGCTAGCCTGGAAACCAAAAGCTGTTTCAGTAACAGAGGAAGGACAACAATTTCTGAAAGAAAAATGAGACTCTTCAGGAAGGAAAAAAAACAACAACAAAACGTTTTCTGTTTTAACATTAGTATAAGCTAGAATGAATGAACTGATCAATAAAGGAAAATTAAGGAACTCTCTGACTATAGGAAGTAAATGGAGAGACAGTGAGTTCCTGGGGGCAGGGTCTATCCTTTCCTTACAGTTGCATACACTCTGTGTCCTGATACAAGACAATAGTGACTTATAAACACTGATGGTTTTGTGAATTATTGAAACAGCTACAGCATTCTGTAAACCCATAGAAAAATGTCTTTCACCCCTCATCATTCCCTGTTGAGTCAAAGTGTAGTTTTGCCACACCAGAGTGGGATTTTTCTTGTCCTTTTCCAGTACAACTAAATCAAAAGCCATGTGGAATTCAGAGAAGTAAATAAAAAATAAAACACAAAAATCAATAGACTTCTGCCAAAACCCTGTGGATCATACTAAAGTCAGAGTTAAATTACCTTTCATGACTAAGCAGGAATCTCGAAAAACTGAAAAGACTATTTGTACCACATCAAGTTACAGAGCTGCTCTCCCCCTGGGCTCAGGATGTACCAGTACTCACACTTCTCCAGTACAAAAGGTAGATTTCAGTGACAGAATGTAGATCCTAAAGCTATCTCATCTTTGAGAGAAAAAAAAGTTTGACAAACTTACACTTCTCAGTGTGAGAACACAACAGATTTTTCTCTTTGCAACCTAATATAAGGCCTTGTTGCTTCTCAACTTTCCAGTCTTTTCATAGAATTATTTAGATTGGAAAAGACCAATGAGCCAACCCTTCCCAGCAAAACAAGAAATTAGATACATCCAGTGAACATAATACATAATGAAAAGCAATCAGATTGTCTTTAGATTATGAGTATTTGTAATGAAAGGAGGTGTGCATTTTTCAAAGCAGGGATGAAAGAGAAGGACAAGAACTTTGTCAAGTAACAGGACATGGAGCCAGAGACCATGCACAGCCTATTGCAGGGTAAGGACTTCATTCTTCCCAAGTTCTTCCTTGTTGTTCCCGCAGTAAATCCTGTGGGACGATGGATATCAGAAGACTTGCATCAAATTTACTCTAGCATAACAAGGAGCAGAATCTGGCCTCAAGTTGTAGCAAAGTCAGTCAGATGAACTAATTCCCAACATGTCTATCTGCTGATGATGTTAGATTAGATTTTTTCAAGTTAAAACAGAAGCTTGCTCATTCTCTGCAATTTAAATGGTCAGACATTTCTAAATCTACTAATGGACATTGCTCTGCAACTAAACATAGCAAAAGGGTACTACAACGAGACTTTTTATCAAGAAGAAAAAAAAATCAACAAAAAACCCCCAAACACACACATCACTGAATGGAGTGGACCGTACCTGTTAGTAAGAGCTGCAATACAGATAGGGCCAGCCCTTTCCCTTCCCCCAAAGAAGCAATTTACAACAGTGAGAGGACGTAAGTCAGGGGATCAAACAGAAGAGAAGTGTAAAAGCAGATTTTGGCTGCAGTAGTGATGTAACCTAATGGGGGCAAGAGCAACTTAATGCCACACAAATCCATTTTTCTGGTAGGGCCATAAGGCTCTGAGGCAGCCTGACAGCTGATTCAAGCTCTCTGTGATGACAGTAGGCAACGCTCTTTAGAAAAGCACAGCCCAGCCTTAAGAAGCTTTACTTACTCTTACTTGCTCATGATGAGTTGCAGTATGCGCCACATGAAGAGGCAAAGACTTTCAGCATTGCCAAGTCCAGTGCTCCTAGCATTAATCTCTTGAAACAGACTGGCTTTTTTCCTGAGAAGTCTGATTCTACATTCCATTCTTGCTTACAAAAAATGAAGCAAGTAAAACAAGAGTAACTTATCAAATTGGAGTTAAATAAAAGCACACTACCACGAAATTACCCTCACAAACATCAAGAACCTAACACGAGGCAGATAATTTTTTGTTCATATCTGCATGTTTCCCCTTAATTAATGGAAAAAGTTTAGCAGGAAGAGTGTAGATGAGTTTTTGGGTTGTTGTATTTTACCAAAACAAGCAGATTGTGGATGGCTGACCTCAAAACACATTTGCTTAGTCTGCTTTATGGTACTCATTAGCTTATTTCTCCGGTACTATAGAAAAGAGGTAATATTTTTAGTCACAACCTAGACATCTTCCGATTCTAAACATCTGCCAATATAAATGTCACATTGGTACTTCATTTCCAAAGGTCAGTGCTGTGCAATAGGCCAAAAATCAGGTATCTGTTTTAGCTCTTGCCTATCATCTAGTCAGTCAAGACATATGCAGGAAGATATTAAAATATCCATAATCTTTTGCACACAGTAGTGTACTCTGTTTTCTTAAAAAAGCAGTTGGCTTTATATACCTTGACCGCAACAACAGCAGATCCTCTACAAAGAAACAACAAAATCTACACCTATAATGTGCATTTTCTCTCATCATATTGGTACTCCAGCTTCCAGCCACTAGCAATAACTGAGCTTACCAGTTTCCTTCTCTTCCTCTGCCTTAGTCATAAGGGAAAAAGGCTTTTATTTCCCCATCCCCTAAAACCTATTGATTCTAAAAGCATCTCCTCCTTACTACGTTTATTCCAATAGACTGTTGTTTGCTTTGCTCCACTATTCTTCTCCTATACAGTTATACTTTAAAAGGAGTGGTTACTTTCTTCTAATTTTTATATGGATTTTTGTCTTTTACTTATGGCAGTGCTTTATCCTTAATACGATTGAAGAATATACAACATTTTACCCTATTTTCACATTTTAATTTTGTAACTGCTCTTTTTTCTGAAAAGGGTCATCCTTCATAGGATTTTTTTTACACAAATGCATGAAATCTAACAGTTTTAATTCATTAACAAATGCAATTGACTAATATATGACATATAATACAGGCATAAGACAACTGTCAATCTAAAAAAAATTGTTGCTAATAATGAACCATTATTTAATGCTATTATGTAGCTGAAAAATTCTAAACAAGCATTTTATTTAAGAATGTCTGGACCTCTTTTAGCAATATAGCCATCTATCTACCATTGCACATGTAGCTATGAAAAACAATTGTTCATGACTTCAGCGGCCTTGCCCAATGCACAAGCCAAGCTGATTTTTGCTGAATCAGGGTCTTAGTTCTAAATTATACCAATTTTTCTTTTTACACTTCAGATTTGCTCTCTAAAAAAAAAAAGGCAGGGGGAGGCAGTTTGTTTACATGTTCAGAAACACTGGAACATTAGAAGCTCTGTTAGTGATTAAAAAAAATTTTAAAATTTAAAAAAATATATAAGACATGCCTTTACAGAAATTTTCAGTAGATTTACTCTGGTTAAAAGTCATTAGTCTTAAAAAATAAAATAGAAACCCATAATTCCCATGATGATGAATAATAAGCTAACTATTATATTGGCAGCATAGCTACTTCTACATGCTGGAAAATATTTACAGCATTATCCTGTACTGTTAGTCTTCACTGCTATGATAAGAGAAAATTATCTAATAGGGTTATAGTACAAATTCATTCATATTGTTTTCCACTTTGTAAAAAAGTATATCAGAATAATCATGTCAGACAACTAAGAGCTTCTATAATGACAATGTAATCTTGAAATATTCTGGGATACAGAAGCTGAGTAAGTATGGTTATTTTGAATAGTCTTTATTTTTTTTATTAAATCCTAAAGGACTGTTTTAAAGTTCCTATAAAAAATAACTTTTTATCATGAAAAGAATTATTTTGCTAAAGGAAAATGCTTAGAACAGTAATACTATTAGTCCATGTCAGAAATTTAATTTTACCAAGTAGTTTTATTAGTAAAACATTATGTTACCATTGAAGTAAATTATTACTCCCTCAGTTCTTTTAGTTGACACAACACCATCATTAGAAAATTAGCTTCCACATTAATGTATCACTAGATTCAGGTGTCTCTTATGTAAGTTATACGTACATTTATATCCACACATTTCATTCAAATTATAACTAAACAGAAATACATTTGTATTTTTGCCTTTTGTCCTTTTCATCCTCATTTTCCTCAGTAGTCCAAACAATCAAGAACTGCACATTACACCTCTTTCCAGTGCCTCAATAATTATGATGGAGCTGTAAAGGAAATGATACACTCCATGGATGATTAAACCAGCCTAAACATTCTACTCTCATGATTCATTGCGGTGTGAATGAAGACACCACGTTCTTAGCCCTTATATCTGTCCCGCTAATTTTCCTTAGCTTCATTATTTTTTTTTCCTGGTATCTTTGACCCTTCTTTTGCTTCCCCCCATCATCTGTCTCTCTATTTTTTTCTTCTAATTAGGCCACTTCTTTTTTTCTGTCCTTCTTGCTCCAGGTATACTTCTGTCCCTGCTCTCACCTCTTTTCCACATTATCTCTTTCTAAGCACAATACCAATGCCACATTTTTTCCCTTTCTGATTTGTGAAAGTCTTTCTTTCCTCTGTCCCTGCCCAGGCTTCCTACCCCCTGCCTAAGCTTTTCCTTTCTCTATTATGAGGTATGGTCTCTCTTATATTTCTAGCTCTAAAGTTCACTGAGCTTTTGGGAAGAGAAAACTACAGCTGTGGCGAAACAACATAGGTTTGTCCAAAACTACTGCTGACAATTCAATTCAGTTATCAGCTCTGTTTTTTCTTAAATAATAGTATAATTGCCCTAATTACTGAAAATTTAGAAATTAACTAAAATACACACACACACAAAAAAAAAAAAACAAAAACAAACCCGTGCACAAACACACACACAAAAAAAACCCACCACAAAATCCCACCAAGACAAGTCTCCAGGGGAAATGCACTTACAGAAATCCTTTTGCCAAGAGTTTCACAGACTGCCTATGCTGTGTGGTTGCTTTTTAGAGGATTATGATACAGTTAAGCCTAACAGAAATTGCTAGACTTACATGATGTAGATTGAAGCATCTCTAGTAGCAACAAAACAGCACTAACATAATCCAGGTAAAGAGCTAGTTCTTAGAGTATACAGTTGTATGGTTATAACCCTCATGTGTAATATATATACTCTACACCAGCTCAGCTTTTCTGCCACCTAATATAATAAAATTCTCCTTGATTTGAAATATTATTTTGTTTGCAGTACTACATAAAGCGTAAGAAAACTGAGGAAAGTGATGATCAATTGGCAGTCATTTGCAAAGACCTTAGATAAAAGCACATTGAGGAAGAAAAGCTATAATACTATATTCAATCTCATACTTAGTCTGTCTGAAAGCACGCTTCACTAAGGCTGTTGTAACATTATCAGTTCTTATATTCTTTTGTAAACCAAAATTACACACCTGCACAATGATCCCTGCAAAACACCCTCTTTTTCAAGACTACTCTTGAAACTAAATGTAGGCACTTCTATAAATCTTTCCTGATTTGGGTCTCCTACATTTAATTTTCTTGTAGCCTTCTCATTTATATTTTATAAAGACATTCCTATTTCTACTCCCATATTGAGAATATTATCTTCTATCTATACATCTTTTCAGCAGGAACACCAGTTGTTACACTAACTTCTATTGCCTTTTATCTTCCTACAAAACAAAAGGACAGGGAGATTTTTCTGGAAAATTAAGTAATCATAAATTACTATTACATTAATGGATTCTTTTAAATGTTGCCTTTAGCTTTCTTTTTTTGTTGCCTAAGGGAAGAAGTCAGAAGTAGGCTTTTGCAAAATAAAGTCTGTAAAATCAAACAGAGTTTTGTTGGATTAATACCTTCAAAATTTAGTATCTTTTCCTTCTTTTCTTGACTAAAAATATATTACTGGCCAATATTTCCAAAGCTGGTTTAGTCATAAATCTAAACAGAAGTAGCCAGTTTTCAGAACTTTTAAATACCTAAAGAAATCTTAACAATCACATGGAATACACATTGAAAAGTGACTAGCAGTTCCTAAGGCATGAAAGGTTTATTTGGGCATCTGATTTTAGGTATCCATTATCAGAAGTTTTGTTGTGCAGAAATTATGGTAAACTTTACAGAGAAAACATACCTGTGCATAAATATATTAATGACTGCACAGAAAACATTACAGTTTATTTATGGTCTGCCACAATTCATATTCAGTAGAAACATATTTGAAAGCAATCCAGAACAACTAAACTGCAAAACACGAGAAAGAATGAAGAACCTGCCTTTACTATAAAATGGCATAAACTGACGTAGAGTTAATGAAGAAACAATATCTAACATATAAATTCTGGAAGGACTTTAGTAAAGACTAAGAAGCAAATATGATGTTTGACTACTTCTGAATGTTATATGCTGGATGAAGTTTGCATTCACCCATAAATTAGTAGCAGAATATGAAATCTTACATTACAGTAATCTAGTCAATGCAATTCTACATTTCACTTCGGGAAAACTGTTCGCACAAGCTTTAAAAAAATTATATTCCATTCGTCAGCCCTATATGTTTTAGAGTCACTTTAAGATAAATAGTGCTGTGATAAGAGGAAAAAAAAAACATTAGCACTAGCATTTCAGCAAAACTATTTTATTCTGAAGAGTTCTGCAGAAATTACACTAGGCCGGTGATATTTAATTGTAACATAAAAATTAAACACCATTTACTTGATATAAAATTGGGATAGTATGTAAATTAAGTAAGTTTCAATTCATGTCTTCATACTCACATCTGTTGGCAGCTTAAATAGTTTTAGTGTCATTAATTGTTACAAAAGTGCAAGATTTGCTGTATGCTTGCCACTTCGGACCAAAGGCACAAAAGTCTAATTGAACTAAGTAATTAGTAATTTGTCATTTCCTATTGTCAGCAATTACTTTCCATTAGAAATCCTCACTGAAAATTCTAATTTGAAGTGAGGTTTGCATTTTATTGCTGTCCATCCAAATTAGTTTAAAATTGACAGCTACATTTTCATTTTAAAATGTAAAGATATTAAATATGCTTGAAGACACTGAGGCGTATTCTACCCCATGTGTAGTTGTGATAACGCATCTGGACTCAAAAGAGTGAGAAGGAAAATCCAAAATACTTCTTTCTTTTCTTCAATTACAAAGTATGTACCATCATTGCATAATAGGCCACATCACACTCTTGTTCATGCAAATAGTCCCCTTAATTGGCAATTTAAATGGGTAACACAAACAGAGTATGACACACAAAATCATGTAAGGATTCATTGGATTTCTTTTTTGCTTTTACACAGGAAACTAGAAATAAGTATTGAAAGTGCAGGTGCAAATGGAATGGGACTATATATTTTCTTTCCCTAGAGAAGTCCGAGGGGCTTTTCCTTGTGGTTTTGCTACAAGGGCAATTTTTCTTTTATTTTTCAGACTTGTTTTCTTTTGTTATTTTTCAGACTTTTCAGTGCATCATCACTTTCCAGTTGCAAATGCTCCGCGTGCAGCACGAGGCAGCACTTTGGAGTGCAGGAATGCTGCAGGTTCCCCAGAAACACACACAGCTGATTAGCTGTGAGGAGGTAGAGATTTATAATTAAGACATGTTGAACTGATATGTACCATAGTTTCAGGCTCATAACACAGAGCTGCTTAGCAAGTACCAACTTGGTAAAATGCTTCTACTGCCCAGTCCAAGACAGTCCTGAAACTAGCAGACAACTGGATGTCCGTCCCAAAAGGCAAAATGGTTCAACTTCACACAGTTGGCAGAAAGGCAAAAATAACAATGATGTAAATTCACTACTGCCCCAGAGCTCTTTTGCAAGCAAGTTACAAATCTGAAAGCAAAGAGCATAAGGTTTCAGTGTTTTTAAATGCAAAAACTGCTCAAATCCTGAAATAAGGTCATGCTTAGTGCCAGTTGACAATCGTTTCAACAGTAAAGCTAACATTTTAGCAGAAGTTCATAAACGTGTTCAGAAGGTACCACCTGGATATCAGTTACTATCTGCTTGTAAGACTGCCTCTCATAAAACACATACAGAAAATAAAAGGTATATGAAAAGCTTTCACAATAAAATAGGGGGAGGGAATATAAGTATAAGGAGGTGGCCAAGGGTGTAGTGATATTTTATTCTATTAATTTACAGAATTAGGAAACTCTTAAGACCAGAAGACAACAGAACTGCACAACTGTATGTCTAATAATGGAACAGTTATTAGAGGTAATATCAAGTACATTTGCACTTCAACTGCAGTTCTATGGTATACTCCCATCTTTCTTTCTTTTTTTTAATTTATGTGATATGATAATTAACCTTTAAATCTAGCAATGGTGATGAATCTCCCTTAAATAGTTATTCTACATTCATATTTCGTGAAAGCACACATCTTTCACTGAAACTCTCTCTGCTAGCTAGTTAATACACATCACAGATCACTAGACCTCTATATTAATTACTGTTAATTCAGAACGTAATTCCTATAAAGAAACATATCCACACACTTACAAAAACTCATCACAATTAATACTATGAAAAAGAAAAGCTGAATTCTACTGATTCATCACTAATAAATAACAGGCATTGTCCACAATACTTTCATAGCCAAAGTAAGCTCCACCAGGGAATCTCCAGGGTATCTACCAGGGATACCAGAGTATCATAGGCCTCTTTCCTTGAACTGATTTAAGCACTACATTCACTAGGAATAGATTTGTTCCCTCTTCAGGGAGGAGGGAAAAAAGAAAGAAAAAAGAAAGGTACCAAAAACCCAGAAACAAACAAACAAAGAAACAAACCCACCAAAAAACAGAAGGGGAAAAGGCCAACTGGACTCCCAACATAAGTCCACTGAACTGGCAGAAACCTCACTCCAGTCCCCCACGCCCCTACCTTCCACTGCAATCAGTTTTACTTCATACTGTATTGGTAGGAGCTGATTATAATTAGATGTTTGATATGTATTAAAGAAAAAAAGATCTTCAAATGCATAGACTGCTTCCTAATTATGTTTTTCCTAATTCCATGGGGTGTTCAAAGCTAGGGTTTTGAGGTATTTCCAGAATAATAAAGATAGCAGGTATTTTACAAACCATTATTCTGCCATTTCTGCACCTGTGTTTAATTGCCAATAAGGCACTGAACAAAACAGAGAATTAAATTAAAAGTTCAATAAACATTGATCAATATTCTTGTAAATACCAAGTCTATAAAATGATCTTCTCTTTAAATGTAGTTATACTACAGGTACCGTGTAGATGATCTGCATTTGAAAATTAAATTTCTTTCCAGTAAAAACATTTTGAACCCAGGAATGCTGTCAAAAAAGATTATAAACCTGCCTTTATTCTTAAACTGTTGCTGCCTTCTGATTTAACGTTAGCTCACAATCAGCTGAATAAAGAAGTCATCTTCTGTCTAACATGTAAATAAATCATCAGCTTCAGTTACTTTACCACTAGCTGTTTGTCATTCAGAAAAAATAATGGTTAATCAATGACTAATCAATGAAGATGTGTAACGTATTAGTTTGCAGTCCTTCATCATCCTATTTTCCTCAATTGCCTGGGGGTTTGTGTTCAGTACTTACAGAATCGATTACAATTGTGAGTGATCATTCAGCTCATGTTGAGAGCTGTCAGCTGTGCTTTCTGCTAGGAGTTTTCACTCTCCTGTTTAATACGAGATGCTAATATTTAGCTGCATCTGACAAGCTAGATACTGTAGCAAAAAATTTTATAAGAAGTGCTTAAGTAACTAATTGCAACACTACATGTCACTTGATGAAACTAAACTTTTCCTGACTTCACAATAATCATAAGCATTACTGGCTTGCTGTGGAAAATTAAAGGAAAATAGCTGTCTGCTTGAGTCTGATCATGCCTGCAGGGAAGGTCTAAGAAAGGCAACTGACAATGATGCCTTTGTGCATAACTGCAGGGGGAAAACAGATAATTCTTCAATTTTCATATAAACTGACATTCTTCACCATATGACATTTGTGTGTGCGCTCAATTTCCTACCAGAGCCACTAGAAAAGTTGGACCCACAGACTTTTGATACACAACAGCATAAAGGAGTAACAAAGGTTTCTATAACGAAAGTGATGTTTCACTGCTTGACAAGACTGTTTGCTTTGAAGCAGATTTAAGCTTGTCACCAACATAAGGAGGAAAGATTGGCTGTTGTTCCCACACACACGCCAAATATATTACTACCAATGTATAGGTTTATTCACTGTAATTATTGTTTTCATACTTCTCTTAGAAAATGCATGTCAGTGTTAGTCATAGGGTGTGATGGTGGAAACTAATAATTGTTAATGTATTTCATTAAATATTTAGAACTGAGCACTATTGATTGAAACTGCATGTGTAAGTGTTCATTTCTAGTAGTTTTAGCTCCAACAGCTCCCTCTTGTGATTCAAGTGTCAAAGCTCCCTTGACTAAACTGAGCTACGTTTGAACGTCACGCTAAGCTCACTGACACTCTTTCCACAGCCAATATTAAAAAAAGAGGGAGAGAGAAGTTGCTTTACCAGAAAATCTTGACACTATTTTTTTTAACTTAAAAATTGCAATGTAAGTCAATAATCAAGGTTAATACCCAAATTTATTCTAGAAAAGTAAAAGGAATCATTTCTCCATTAATTTAAGGAGTATAACTCACCTAAGAATTATTTTAATATTGTAGGGTTTTCTTGAGTTGTCTTATTTTTAGCTGATGCAATAGACAGGGAAGACAGCAACAAATTTGGGGAAGCAAGCACTTTCCTATCACAGAGGCTAAAAACTGCACTGATACCCGTGGTTCTGAAAATAATCAGTGCCTGGTTTTTACACAGTGCACAGAAACAGTCCAAATACATCCTCTAATTCAAAATAATAAGTGACCCATTAAATATAGATAAAAAGCAATATTATTACCTCACTATAGAGAAGATCATTGCTGGCATTAAATCTTATTTTATTTCTATAATTATGTCAATGTATATTGAAAATAAAATTACCTTTTCCAAAAGAATAGATATTCAGAATTTTTTGTTTTATAATCAGACAGATTGAAATAAATTACCAATTTCTAACATGATCAGAGAAACTGCTAGTGTATTTGGTATTACTGCACACAGCAAAAATAAAACCAATTAGCCATTACCTATAAGGTTAGTATTAGACAAATAAGCATATAAGACCTACAAAGTAAGTGTAGCAATAATCTCCCTACAATCAAATAATAAGTAAATATTGTAAAGGAGTAAAACTTCATGTATCCATGTAGTCCTGTTGTCCACAACAATTGTAAAAACATATATATAATGATTGACAGTAATCATTATATAGAGCCTCTATTTTGGAAGAAACTGGTGTTTTAACTTAAGATCATTTGGCTAAGCTGCCCTCAAGGATCTGAATAAAATTCCTACTAGTACCCTGGTTGTTTTCTCCCTAAAGCTTGCTACAGCCCACAGAAGTGTTTAGTCATGGTCAACTCAACATCTTGAAAACCCACCCCAGCTCCCAGCTCTTCTGAATGAAAACACAAATAATTGCTCTGAAATCACAAAGTGAAGGAAGCAACACTTTAAATCATGGATGGACTTTTTAGTGCAAACTCTTACTGTGTTTTATTTCTTAAGTTCCTGACAAAGACTCGAAGAACACAAATAGGTAAAACAGATCCATTCCCTTTTAGTTATTCCATGTCTACAGAATAGACATATTTTGCCAGACTGTTTAGGACAGGAACAAAAATATAAGTCTGCTTATATCAAGTTCATACCCTGAATTACCTTCCTTTGTCAGCTCACACTTTTTCTTTCGGTCTGGAAGGTCCCAGCTCATGGTAACACCATTGTCAATAACAGCCAGAGTATGGTGACTGTGTGACTAAAATCTTCTCATTTATGACTCTGGAAGCCAAACCACGTCCTGACATTTCATGAAAATGCATTTCTAAGATACTTTTCTTGAGTGAAATTGCTAATATTTGTGTTTAAAATGAAACATTTACACCAAAACATCTAGGCAATCATATTACAGAAGAACGACAAAAGCGCTAATTTTAACCCAACAATTGATAAGAAACGTCTTGTGATTCCTGATGCACAGAACATTTTTCTTTGTGTTTTGTTTTTTTTTTTTAAGATATGATCATCAAAACAATGACAAATGAAAGACTCAGAAAAGGTTATGACTTGACAAAGTAACATTTTTAAAACTTGGACACCAATCAAATTGATGTAAGCATCAGTGATGCAACACTTTCTGACACTAAAGTCTTTACCACTGTCTAAAATATATAGAATAGCCTATTGTGATTGCTTAATGTCAACTTTTGTTCATAAGCTCTTTCATAAAAGTGAAACAGGGAAAAATGATTTAAAGCAGTTCAATTTGTCTATTTACCTTAATCTTTAACTATTCCCATATGTCTTAGCTACATGATGTATGACTTGCCATAAACCAATTTTTCAAAGATATACAAGACAGAAAAAAGTCAGGCTCCTAACCTTTTATGCACTGAACTTTCATAGACAGCTGGCAAAACAAAACACTACTAGGCTTCAGAAAAGCTGAAAGGTTATTTTGCTCTCTTGCTTTTACAAAACATTTGCATCTGTTAAATAAAATACAGTTGAAATATTTCATCATAGCAAACAATCTCAAGGGATAAAGGTCTTTTTAAAAATTTGAATTAAACCAAAAAGTTGATGGCTGCTATTTTAATAGAACAATTAGACTTCCATTTGGGAAGCAAACACTAGGGTTGTGTGCTCTTTCCTGAAAATCAGCCGGTGACACCATATGAATCCTGACATTAAAAATTGAAAGTGGTTTAATCTCACTTTATGGTCATATGCATAACTCAAGGCACTTAGTCTAATGACTGTTTTTCTAAGTATTTAGTAGGAACATTCACTTTCCTGTGCATCTGTCTCAAGCACAGGGCAGTGCAACACAGGCAATGCAACACATTCTTGCTTTAGGAAGATTAGCAGTTTAAAAAATAAGAAACAATGCAGAATAAAGGTGTCTGACTTACCTACAATGGTTAGTAAACTGGAGCAAGAGTGAGATGTGTTAATTAGTAGGAAGCCTGAGCTCCGTCCAAGAAGTAGGATCCATTTGGGCATTAGAAGCAAGCAGGATACCAGGTAGGAGTATTCAAAAACTTATTACTCAGACTCTAAAAAAAATTCAAACCAAAAACAGAAAATAAAAAAATGCATAGATGGAAAGCAGTTTAGTTTTCTTTTATACACTGAAAACCCGTGCACTGTAGTAAACAGTTAAGAAACATAATATCCAATTTATATTTTAAGATGTCATTCATATTTTTTGTTTCAATTTAAAGTATTTAAATAAAATTTTACAATAAAGGTATTGTGGAATTAATAACTCGAGACATCTCCTCATATCAACAGGAGCTAAAGCTTTTCAGGAAGTCTAACAACATACATATTCTCTGTAATTTGGTATCACTATGCATTTCAAAAACATTTGGTGTCAGACGCAGACCAGGTAGAGATATCTGACAAAGGACGGGGGGGGTGCTGTGTATAAATTTTCTAAGACTGTATCTTCAGAAATCTTACGGTCATAAAATGTTTGTGCTAAAATAAAACATCAAGAAGCTATATTGAGGGGGGAAGCACAGGAGAGGGAGGAAGGGGGCAAAGCAAATATCTTCTCAATTTGTAACTTCAGAGTAAGAAAAATAGTTTTAATTCAGACTATATGTTTGTATATATATTTTGAATCTTGGACTTAAAATGACTGTTTTTTAAACTTCAAGTAAGCTTGAGAAACTGACTGCAGATCATCTATACAATGTAGGGTCAATGCTGTATTGAATTTCTAGACCATTTTCAGACTACCTTCTGGCAATGGAAGCATTTTGACCACTGACACTCCCTATGGGTATATCTGACTATCCTGGTACAATGCACCATTCCCCATTATTGAATCTACAACAAACTGCTGTAGGTTATTCATTGATTGAGTGTTTAAGTGTATTCTTTGGGAGCAAATGGAGAACGAAATCTGTAAACAATCACGTACACAAAATCAGCAGAACTCTTCACTTGGAGATGGTTTTCAGTTTCAGCACTTAATTATCTGTATTCTTTGACAAAAACTCTGTTGCTTTAAATACAGATGCACAGGAATTTTGCTTTTAAAAGATACATCAAGCTGCAACGTGGAGCTGCACATTTTATCTCTGAGAAAAATTAAGCCATCATTGGCCAATATGACTACATAGGGACATAAGGTTTAAGCACATCTGCCATACATTATGCTAACGTCTTCATCTAGATCAATTACAATATGTACTATCACTGTTAAATAACCAATACAGATGCAGACTGCAACTCTATAATATTCCTAATGGAGGTTAGAACAGATATTAAGAGCTACATTTTCATAAGCTGAAGCAGTAATTGTGTGTGCTTGTACGCCTGTGCATGTCTTCAATCAAGCTGTATTTTGATATCACAGGAACATGTTCCTTTTCCTACTTTAACCATTGCAAAAACGTCTGTCTTTCTCAAATATATATATAGCTCAGAGTTCGTTTGTAGAGTTTGTCTGCCACTATGTATTTATAGCTACTGCCTAAATGAGTGGTTCATACAGCACTAGGGAGAAAAAGGAAGGCATTTGAAGCTTACTTCATCGTAATTTTCAGCTTTAGTTTAACAGAAAATAAGAAAAGGGATCATCCTAAGAATATACACAAACTATATGATTTCAGTTTGAGAAATATGTATTTGCATGTGTCACTGCAGTACAAAAGCATAATAGAAAGTTTACATTTCTTAGAGTTATAGATTTCAGGTTAATTTTACCATAAATTTACAATGCAGCTTTATTATTCTTTCCCATTCTCACTGAAAAACTGTAACTACAATATCATTACTTTCTATTTCAAAATAGCACCCAAGCACCAGGGATACAGGAGTCATCATCATGCGAAGTCCTCTCTATACAGGTAGCAAAGATTTGACTGTGCTCCTAAGAGCTCACAGACGAGAAATTTGGAGCAAAACACACAATAACTTTGTTGCTCTGTGAACTGAACATACACTGAATTACATTTTAGTTCTGTTACACTAAAGTATTGAAGGAGGAGGAGAACTTGCATGCTCTGTGCACAAAGACATTGCAACATAAGTTGAGCATAGACTAGGTCAAAAAAAAAAAAAAATGTTTGATCGGTCTATAAACCACCTAAGTAAGCATATTCACAGAATAAAACATACAAGGGCGCAGCACAGCAGGACTCCATAGGTATCATAATTCAAGCATTTTAGCTGCGCGCACACTGCAAGGCTCCCCTGTGCCTGCTGGCACCCAGACACGTGTGGCTGTGTTCAGCCTGGAAGTTGGAGCCAGGTTCTTCAGCATGGTCCCCTTGGAGACATCCCCTCAGAGAGAATCTTAAGTTCATAGTCAATCCAGCAGGTTCAGTTTAGAGAATCAGAGAGTAAGACTGCAAGTTGCATCACAGAGAGCATCTGTTCTGCAACTCAGACACTCCCAATAGGCACTTTTGAGTGAATGCTCAAGTCTGTTATTAACCTGTGGTAAGGTATCAGTTTCCTCTGCTATCTGACGAGGTTCAAATCCGTACCTCTTACCTCCCCATGGGACAGTTCAGCCATCTGTCAGTAACCCCAGCCTACGCTTTCCCTTCAACTTCAGCAGAATCACACACACATGCTTGATGGGCTAGTGGGACTGAGTAGATTCATGTTCCAAAATCCAACAAGTATCAGCCTCTGGATGCTTGCCTAATGCCATAGATGTCCAAAGCTATGGCCAGGAATGGGATTCAATTGCATCCCATTTCAAGTACTTTTGTAAGAATCCTAGAATATTTTTCCTGGGCTCCAGCTGCTCTTCCAGAAACATGCAGATTTTCCATAGTACATCTTCTGGCCACATGCAGGTATGTTGAACTCTCCAAGACTGCCTGAAATAACACACAGTATGTACATTGTGACACAGCCTACTCTTAAGCCAGCAATAGCCCATAAGCTTCCGGGGTTGGGCATTTCAGATACCAGAAGTAGTCTAACCATTACAACTTCCTTGAGATGTGACAATTAGCACAGTCAGGGTTGCCACAGCTAACACAGTTTAATTTTTTTAGTCTTAGAGACTTACTTTCTTGTTCTGCTTTAAATACGTTTATTCTTAAGCACTGAACAAACATGTTCAGTGACTGCCGAACAGGAAGCTGCTTTTGTGACTGAGATTTCATGCACTCTGCGTGAAACAGTTAATGGGTAAAATATAAACAGTCGCTGCTGTAAGAAGCAGAGCACAGATTTCCTATTCCTAGCACAGCGCCCCAGCCAAAAGTCCTGCTTTTTCCCTTCAGGGCAATGCATCTTTTCTGCAAAGGAGGGGAAAAGCAAACTAGACACAGTATAACATAGTGAAGCCTCTCACTGAAAAGTGAGAAACCTAGATCAAGTTCAAACCCCTATAAGTCTCCATCAGTCTGACCAATGCTCCTTCTGCTGAACACCTCTTACCAGAGGACAGAAATCTCTTTCAGGAAAGGAATATCCTGTTTTGCTTTTTATAAAGGAACAGCTCCAAGGATCAAACGCCAAAAGATAACTTAAGGTTATAAATATCACATAGAGGTAGATGTTCAAGCTCTGAAAAATTAATGTAGTGCTTCAATATCGCTTGCAATCATGATTTCTTATTGACTAATTTAGATGATTGCCTATAAGTGTCTTTGCATAAAAGAGATCAGTAAATCTCTATCAGGCAAACAAGCCAAAGTAGAGGTTTCATGTTGCAACCTAAGTGGCCCCTAAGTGTCAGGTATTGCTACACCCAGTATCAGAACAGCTATACCGTGACCCTTTAAGGGCATGTATACCTGCAGGTCCAAACATAACTGTCTAGGCTATACAGAGGACTTGGAAGCCCTTTAAACCACACCTTGAATGCCTTGTGGCTAACTAACTTCGTGTTAATTCTGTTATATCATAGGACTTCATTTGGAAATGAGAGTTTATGTCATCATGGGAATTTTCATTATACTTCAAAGCAAGTAAATAACAAAAATGTATAAAGCAACAAAAAAAAGTAAAATTTGGGGATTTTGCTAGTTTGAATTTATTTTTTATAATCAATAAAGTTCTACAGCATTGGTAACTGCGTTTTCTTTGTAAGCTCATCTTGTAAGCTTGGGTAAATCTTACCCAATAGCAGCAGCAATAACCAAAAAAAAGTCACTCCAGATCTTTTTTTATTCCTGTGTTTTAGCTGGTGAAGAAGAGAAAAGCAACTTTCTTGCTCTGCATACTAAACACGTACAACAAAGCAAACTATCTTCATAAAGGATTTTTCCTTTGTGACAGTTCTCTGCACATACCTATCTTTAAATTATATTAACACTGAAAAACTAGGGCATTCAGCACCTTTCTGCACAAAAATCTATTATGTTCTATTTCCCACACTGAGGAAGACATCAAGACTGCACGTAATCACCTTGTCACTGTTCCAATTTAAGTGTGGTCAGAACTTGTGTTGTAAACTCCCATAAGTGGGGCTTAGTCCTTTGACAGCAGACGTTTCACTCCCCAAGTCAAGGTTGTTGATTTGTTGAAAGAAATTTGCTCTACTGCAGTATTTATTTCAAAGTTGTTTTGTTTTAAACATAGGGATCACCTTACTTGCAATTACATCAAGGGGGTCACATGAAGGAAGGCTGAGCTCATTTGGGTGAGAAAGTCGAAATCTGGCAGGCATGCGGTGCTTGCCATTAAGGCTGTGCTGGGAAGAACTTACAATCAGGAAGTGACAAGGCTTGAGGATTGCACACACATTAGCTGTGCTCCCTGATGTATATGTATTAAAACACAGTCTTGCAATATATGGTCACTTCCTTGTTCAGTCATAATATGTACTTTCTATAGGTAAATGCAGGTAGCATCCTATGTTACATATTACAGGTACAGAAAGTCTTCTAAAACATCCACCATGTAGATGCACGATTAGGTATATCATTCTAAAATATAGCAAACCAAGTGCAAACAACTGTTTTATGCTTTCATTCTGCCAAATGCTTTGTTACCTGTTCACAGATTTTTTGTTACACCTGTGAGAGTTCTCACTGATAGCTTAAGAGAAATTTGTATTGTGGTTGCTACTTAAGTCCATAAGCTTGCCATTGGGGTGCAAGACACCTTTAGGGACTACTGCCACTGTTGAATACGTGTTACTAAGATCATCCCACGTTTTACCAAGCATGTGTTAGTAGGTGCTGCTTTAGGAACTGCAGGAGTAAAAGGACAAAAGATTAAGTTCACTTTTCACAAACACTCATAGTCAAGATGGAGAACTATTATTTTACTTTCTTTTTTGGGGATGAGAAGAATGCATGACACATAGAAAACTCCCTGAAAATTATTTAGGTAGGGCCTATCTGGTCTGACTCCACAGTCCCTGGAAGTTAGCCCTTCATCCTCTCTTTCTCATCAAGGAAAATTTCTCTCTTAAGTTCCAATTACCATGACTCGTAATTTTATATATTCTGTAGAATTCTGTAGCAAGAAAGGCTGAAGGAACGATTTTTTTAAATAATGTTGTGTTACTTCAACTATTAAACTTCAGAGTGGATGGCAGAAGTAGGGCAGAGCAACTTGCAAGAATCCTGGGGAATCAGAGTCATTTAGACTCAAAGACTTTTAAGATCAAGTCCAACTGTTAACCTAACAATACCGAGTCCACCACTAAAAATGATGACACATAAATAATCTGTTTCTCTGCCTGGAGAACTGTTAAAAGTTTCACAATTTGTAGATAAGACACAAGAATTTAGCAAAAGAATAACCTTGATCCTGTGCCAGGAAATCTAAGGAGAAAAACACCTCAGAAACAGCCTTTTGAAAGGATTGAGCTCTGATCCACCCAAATCTCAATGAGAACAATTTCTTTCTTAAGAAATTATTTGAAGAGAAAAAATTGTCAGTTAAAATAAAAGATTTCTGTATTTTTGAAACTTTATTACTTGCAATTAGTAGATTTTCTGGGTACAAGAAGCACTAAGACTCTTTTCAATGTTAAGAGCTTGTTGGTCTTGCACTTGGACAGATTCAAAGGTCCAAAATAGAAGCAATGCAAACATATATTTTATACCTTTAAGTTATGTGGTACTAAAGGAGAAAAGTAATTTTAGAAGCTAGACTATAACACCTGAAAAAAGTGATTTTTGGAGATGCTATTTTCATTTGTAGAGAGTATAAGTCAGGTGAGTGCATTTTTTTTTTTTACATCACAGCTCAGAAAATAACTTGATCTAGAACAGCTGGAAAAAATTAGTTATTGACACATCAGTTTAGAAAAGGCTTAATGCAGAAGGACACGGGAACGGTTGCATGTTTAACATTAGCATAACAGAGTGACACTTATTGCAAATTTAATTACCTAATATGCATATTTGAAAGTTGTCTGAAAATAATCACTGACAACTTATTGTAGTTACAGAAAAAATTAGCAGCTCCAACTGTTAAGGACACTAGAGGCTGGCAGAGGCAATGCTAGCTTCTGTGAGAATAAAAGAAGAAGGTGGTGGTAACATTGCACATTTTGGTTACCTGAGGTAAGATTATTACTAAGGTATGATTATTGATAAGGTATCTGGTGCAGATGGTAGTCTTACAGTGGATAACAGCTAGGAATAGTATCTAGTAGATCCCAAAGAACTTTCTCTGCTTCCTTCTTCTAATAATTCTGCTACTTTTAAGTTAGAAGGGAAAAAAAAATTTGTCTAACATGGCAAAGAATCCAGATGAGAAATATAAGGCCACCAGATTGTTGCTCACAAAATTGGCCCTTTACTAATCTATGAGAAACTAGTCAAAATAAACAAGCTTTGGCTATAGCCAGCTGAATGCACAAGGTGAGCAGGGATGCCTGTGATTGATAAAACATACAACACTGGGAAGCCCTAGAGCAGAGAGACTAATCCATGAAATACAAACCTGAAGAAGGAGCAAAAGGTCTCCCAGGCCAGGATGCAAGCTCCTCCCAAGGATAAGAGCTGTATAAGTTTTATTCCATGCCTCTTGATGAAAACCAGCCCCAACGATGGTATATCTACATTGCTATTACAGAGGTACCTGCCACATAAGCACCACTAGCCACCATAGCACCAAGATATAGCTTGGTAAGGGCAACAGGCAGCATAAAACTCAGCAAGAACTATTTTAGTCTCCCCTTAAAATACTCAAGTACTTCTGTATTTATGTCATTGACATGTTAAACATGTCATTGACATGTTAAACATAAATATGAAGTTATATGTTACTAAACAGAAGTCAAATTTAATTATGTTTAGCAACTTTATTCAAATATTGCTTCCAGACATCAGATAACACAATTCAGAAACTGAGAAGTTTAAACTGTTATTACTTTTGCAACTATTTATACAGGGTAAAAATTTCACTAGAACTACTTAAATGGAAGCCCAATTGCTGTTCAAATAAGCCATTCTTACTTATTACTTTCACTACCTAAACAATTTCAAAATGCCAAGACATAAGATGATGCCCAGAGTCATAGATTCGTGCCTTGCCCTCTTTTCCATTGACTAGGATACACATTTCATCCATATAAGGATTACAGAAGTGAACAAGGGTTGTATGACACAATCTTACCTTGCCATATTTTTTCAGCTATAGTGTAAATAAGGTCATCTCTTCTGTAACCCAGAGACTGAGCACAGAGAAGAGTCCATTTAAAAGTTGTCCTTAATCGAGGAAATGAAATTGGGGCCCTTTCTATCCCACCACTCTCCCACAAAAGGGACCTCAGAGAAGAAACAGTGAATTTGCAAATCAGATCAAAAGTATGTTTGATTTCTCAGGGATCTGAGCTAGACACTGTCACAACAACAACAAAAAAAAACGCTTATGAGTGATCTACCACACAGCAGGACCTTGGTTGTGGTTACCAGCTCCCTGACAGCTACTCATCCATTCTGTGCTCAGTGGGTCTCAGAGAGAAGGGAACACTGTCCTGAACACTTGCTGATAAAATTAAACTGTTCTTAACAAAACAAGTGGACATCAAGCATCCAGCCCTATTAAAACATACGTGAGAGTCATTTGGCTCCTCCAAATGCTGTTTAATGTACACTGAATTTCTGATCAACAGAAGATTGTTTTTCTTCATACAGGCACAACTGCAAAGGGAGCATTTGTTTGAAATTGATCTCCCCAGTGCAAGCTTTAAAGTGTTGTTAAATTCAGCCATTTAAACCAGAACCAGTGAAATAAAACTCTGATGACTCTTAAAGAATTTAAGATTAATGCAGGAGGAAATTACCTTGCCTACTCATGCCTACTTTTATTAGTACCCTGCAGTTGTGTTTCATTTTGGATGTGGCAAAAGTATGATTTGAAAGTCAAGAAGGCAACTTCTTGCATTTTGTATTTAATTATTGAACACAGAACAATGCTAAAGCTGCACTTCCTAAGTTTCTGGTGTCGCATTTTGCAAGTTTTACTTAACAAAACTGCAGTCATGGCAGTACAAAATTATGTTTTCCCGTGACTATGTTGAGAAATGGCATGTGCATTTTTGAATACTTGTGTCCAGTAATCATTATACCAGCACTGCAGAATTTAACAATTTGCCTTTTCTTTTTAGATTGGATCTTTTATTTCTTTAACACAATGAAACAGATGCAGTCTTCAAACATTTTACTAGGTTACATCGATTACACATATGAAGAACAAACTTTGAGATTATTCCTGGTATATTACTTTGTTTTTATTGTAGGATGTGTTTTTAAGGAGAGCGATAGTTTCAGCTTATGGTGAAGTTGGTTTTATTTATAAGGCTACAGTGTACAGGGAAATCATTAGCAAAACAGCAAAACAAACTAGACCAACTGGGTTAGAGAAGTTCTAAAACATTTATCAAGTTCTTCAGATGAACCATACTCCCCTTGGCACATCCCAGTGTAGCATGTGGATTTCTCCCCAACTCTCTGCTCATGAGAGCTACACAGCTATACTGTTGTGCAAATGTTTCAATTGCTAATCACTTACTATATAGGTCAAAAGATATTCAATATATGAATTAATTTAATTTTAAATTAAGATAACTCTTCTGCTGTTTATTTAGGCCCACATTTTAATGCAAAGCTAAACTGAATGAAGAAATTTTATCATCTCCCTTACACTCTTATCCTTTCCCTAGCTGCAAAAGTAAGCCTCCAGAAAATGCCTTATCAAAATATATGTATAGTAAATAGCAACAGGCTAGTGGAAGGCAGTTGACTGGTGAGAAATACTGAAGAATGACAATTCTTCTTTTAGCAGCAGTGAATAGAAGGACCACACAAGAATGGCATTTGGTGCTTCATAATTATATTTTATGGTTATTCACATGACCAAGAACTGGAGGAAGCAGACCAAATAGGAATATTAGATCTCTAAATATTTCCTAAGTATTCTTCTCTTCTTTTTCTGGCAATAAGGAGGAGAAAAAGAAAAAAAAAAAGGCAAGAGAAACTTTACAGAGAAGAATAGCAAATATTCTTAAAAGTACTTTGAATTCTTCATAAAGAAACATGAGACAAAAAATTCTGAGCTATAAAATACTTTCACCATGAAAGATGCTATTACATGCTGAGATCCAAATTTTCAACTATGAATTACACAGAATTCCTTTAAGCTATTTGTGTGTGTGCAAGTATTTAGCACAAAGTCAACAGCTCTATAGAGAGCTAAGCAAATGGTGACTGCCCGAGTCTAAACTTAAACCTGGTCCATGCTGAAGGTTTTTATAGCAGCCAGCATCACCTGGTATCATTTTGGGGAAGAAAACGAAGAGATTTTTTTTCCATTTGAAAACAAAAGAGATATTTGGAGGAAGATAGAATGTTATTACTGAAGCTGGAATTTGGCCAGGTCACTGGCATTAGCTTTCATCCTCTTGCAAAGAAGAGCACCATGAAATCTTTAATGGCCACAGGTGGTCAGCACCTTGAATTTGCATCTTGTCTGAAAGACCTGAAGTGTGTTATGCAAGCATGCATGGAAAAAGAAAGTCGTGATCTGTCAAAAGGGTATATTATTTTAGTTAAATTTAAATGTCAGGAAAGACTTAACTATAATAATTCAATCCCTGAATCCCTAAACTCAGTGAGCACTTTTCATTAAGACACTAAAAGGAACAAACAGAAACAATTTTAGAAGCTTTAATTTTATGTCCTAGAAATTCTACATGCAGATTAGACCTTCATCTGAATAAGGGAAGCAAGAACACTGGCAATTTATTAAATCCAGAATACTGGGAGGAAGAAAAAAAAAAAAAAGAAAACCACTGCAACACCATGAGTGTCAGCAGTTCCCAGTCACTCCATGATAGTCATTGCTTCTTGTTCTCACCATGAGAAAGGACTGAATGTACACTGGAGTCTTCAACTCAAGTGGCAGCTGTCACACACCAAAGCAATTCCCTCCCCAAACTCTGGCAGCAGCAGGGGCATTTTTCTACCACATTCCCTTTGGGATTAGCCTTTCCTCCTCCTGCAGTAAGAGCCAGCACTGTACATATTCTCAGCAGTACAGGAAGATGCCAGAGCTCACGCTTACAAAGAAAACGTAAGGAGTAGAGGTAAGTAGTTATTGTGGAAAAAAAATTAATATACATTCTGAGGGAATGGATTTAGATATCCTGGAAGGATGAAAGTAAAGAAGAAATCTCTTTTCCCCAACAATTGCTTTAGTCTCAGGACCTCAAAACCAGCCCTTTTCCCCAACTCTTCCTCAAAATCTGTCTCCAAAGTTGTTTAAATGCTGCTTATATCGCAAAGAAGTCTTATGTCAGCTGAACATCGAACAGCATCAGTCTTCAGCAGCACTTTAAAATTCTGTACAATTAAATGCACATGCAACGTTAGGTATATTCTGGAATGCAGGAACATTTGCTGCAAATCTCTGCCTGCCTAATTTCAGCCCTTTTCTAATACTGAAGACACCTCTTTCCTCTTGTTGCTTGTTGCCCTTGCTATGTCTGATATTTCATTTGTATAGCAAAACCATATATAACTACAATAGAATATTTTTTTAAACCCATCTTCAAAAGTCACTTCCTCCCACACACATATACCCAACAAGATTTTTTTTATTTATCTAAACTCCTCTTGTTTGTTACTATATATGACTAGCATTCAATGTCAAGAACATCTAGATTTTATCACTACTTTAGCCTAAGTAATTAGATAATTCCTATGTTCTTCTTCTAGATAGCTTCTATACTTTTTGAGGATTTCTGGTCATGTTTTTCTTAATAGCCATCAGGCTTATTACACAACACATAATCCCATCTCTATGAACACAGTAGGAGAAATTCAGACAAGGACAGTTTATTTCTTCATAGTGGAAAACTTTCCAGTCACACCTAAAGAGAAAAAAAACAACTGTCCACATTTGGCTAATAGAAACAGCCTATGCTGTTGCATCTATAGGTTTGGGGTTTTTTCCTCCTATGTTTACACACTACTAGCGTATAGCTGTAATTACACTGAATTTTCACTGCTTACCTAGGGAAAAGCTTCTCTATGCTTGTGCCACAGTTCATGGGCAGAAGCTGATTTGCTTGGCCAAAAGTTACATCTCCATTCAGATATCATTAAACAAGCATTTAATCATTCCCTCCTCCAGCATGTCAGAAGGCAGTTTGCACAACCAATAACGCTGGGGAGATGTTGTGGTTGTACTGCCAAGGGTTGGGCAACACTTATTGATGTGAAACTGCGCTAAACTTTGTGGTGTTTCTGCTTATCTGCCTGATGTCTAAGTATTTCTAGGGTTCCTGCTATTGCAACATATAAGCCTACAGTTAAAAGCGTCTCTCTGTACTCTGAGAAATTGTGTTCACTCTACAATGAGCACGAATCAGCCAAAACCACTGAAAGCACAGCAGGACAGGGTTAAGGACATCAAAGGAGCAACAGTTGTATCACCAGCCAGGTTAGCAGACGCAGCAGGGAAGTTGCATAGAGGATAGAGGACATTAGATGTAATGAATTTGAAATTTTGAGAAGTGCTATAAAAATTCAAAATCAAACAGATATAGTACAGTTTGAGCAACACAAAATGTAAAAAAAAAAAAAGCCACACAAAATAAACCAAATATACCATGGAGCTAAGGACAAACATTTCAGAAAAAAAAAATTGGAAGAGTTGAGCAATGAAAATTGTGGTGAACAAAGAAACAAATAGCAGCAGTCTGAGGCATACTAACAGTATTACAGTATTACCAGTTACAGTCAGGATATCCGGATGTAAAATTTCGCTGAGCTCACACAAGACTAAAAAGTCAGAAGAAACTCCAAATATACTTACACATCTCTGTTCACTAACAGTGGTGCTGTAGGACTCAATGTTCTACAGTAGTAAGCAGAAGAGATGACCCTTCCTTGGAAACATAGCTTTAATCAAGCTACATAAAATTAAATTTTTTAACAATGGTGAGAAATCAGTCATGCTTCCAAACACAGAAGCCTTTCTTCACACGTTTTTGACTATTTTAGTTTGAGAGCCGCCACTAAGATTCACTTGATTAATTTGGAGAGGGAGATGATCCAATCCCTCTAACAGTTTCTCTTTAGTAACAGTTTGCAAAACAAGAGCGTCAAAACCCTGTTAAGCCATAACTCAGAGAAGATCACACCTCAGAAAAAATTCACAGTGGAAGATTCTGCTTCTAGTCTTCAAGCCCTAGAAGTCTAAAGCGAACCCCATCACTGGAATCAAATAGATCACAAACTATCCTTTATGTAATGGAAGCAGGCAGTTTCAGAGCAGTCAAGATAGAAGACGGCCATGAACTGACATATCTACACCATGCTAAAATTATTTATGCCTCTTACAAAGCTAGCCATGGTTTTAGCTAACTAATTCCTAACAACCACCGTGAACCTTAATGAAACAGAACTGACAAAAGGGACAAACACTCATAATACTACAAAATATATTTTTTCCATGGAATAACCATTCCATATCTAATTTCACAGTTCTAAAGTGAGGAAGACCCGAGGAAACAAGAAAGACATAAGGCCAGAACTAACATACATGCTTCTACAGTGAGAGCTGTAGTGAAAACACAAAGGGATTTTTTTTTTTGGAATATTACAGTTTATTCACCAACCTTATACCCCCAAATATTGCCTTAATGTTCCACAAATGATAATTATCTGTCTCTTTCTCTGTGCCATGGAGGTTAGTGACCTTGTCACCCTTCTCCTTGTTAATACTTCCCCTTTGCTCCACAGGTCCAATCACCTTTTCTTTCAAATTGCCTAATTGATGAACATAATCAAGTTAAGCTCAAAGCAATTGTTCTCAACCTATATTTAATTTTGAAGGGGTTTTTTTGCTTCTATTTCAGACACTGAGAGCGGCTTTGTGTTCAAAAGCTTGTTTGTCTGTTTGTCCCTCCCTTCCTACCCTATAGCTATATCAGTTGTTTTCTTATCAGTCTTATTGAAGAGCTTAAGATAGGGAATAAAATTTGTTCAAACTAACCAAAAAGCTGAAAACCATAATATTACCTTACTTAAGGCCTTGAGATATGTGAAGACTGCCTAAAGAGGCAATTTATATCTATAACAAAGTTCTGTAAGAAGAGATAGAAGAGGACCACATAGTTTTCTGCAGTTATTTTGTTCTAGATCAATAAAAACAGAGCTAAGAACAATATGTATCTAATGCAATGGTAATAGCCCCAAGTCTGATGCATAGTCCCACATTAAGACAACTCCCTCCCTCTTAGTCTCTAAACTATATTTATCATTGCTGCAGCAGCAGGCTTTATGCCAGCAAAACATGGAATTTTCCACATGTCAGTGGTCCACAGACATGGCTTTAAAAAAAAAAAATATAATCTTAAACATACTTCCACCTGATTTCCAACACAATCTGGGCTCCAAAGGTATCTCAGCTCTTTTGAAAAGTTTCTTCTGATGTCATCAGTCTCTGCCTAAATCGAAGCCAGAACCATAGACTCTCCTTTCTGAGACAGGGAACTGATGACAACTAATCTTAAGAGTCCCTGAACTACATATTGTTCCAATGTCAGGACACCAGGCACATTGGGAGAGGATAATTCAGTTACAGGGTTCAAAGAATCAAGCTGAACTATGCAAGTTGTAATGCACACTACTATCTGCTCCAAAGATACATGTGCTCTGTACTATCGGTAGGGCTCCTTGATAATAAAACCCACTGAAAACTAAAAGTCCTTTTAAAGTTAACCATTGTATCAGCTTTTCATTTCAGAGCCTTATTTTTTCCTTCACACTAGCATAGACGGTCCTTTCCCCATACAAAGTTACTCAAGTTATACATTTGTCATACTTTACGAATATATCCTTAAAAAGTATACATTTTTATAGTAAGTCCAATATTATCAACAAGCTCAAAATCACTTCTGCAACTTTCAATTTTAAATGCCATAGAAAGAAAAATAGCTATTTTGTAGCTGAGGTGAGACTAATCTATTGCCTCCCTCCCCTCTCAATGCTTTGGGATTATTTTATTTCTGCTGGAAGCAACTATTGATTTATGTTTTCCAACTTGCTTGTCACTGAATAGGCATCCTCATGTAAGCACACCAAGCTACCCGAGAGCGGTAGTATCCCTGCTTTCCAGTTCTCAACATGCTAATAATTGAAGCTGCCAGTAGTACTGGATTTTATGGGTTTCAATGGCAGCTATACCAGCAGCAAAAGAGAAACCAAACTGTTCAGCACCTGCAATATCTGTAATATCTGAAAAGGCAGGTCTCCTGAGGTGAAAGTAGAGTGTATCAAGCCCACCATGCCACCTAGCCCTCAGTGTATTAAGATATTAATTAGTCACTTTCCTTATTATTCAGTCAAAATATGCTGGATTGAAACAAATTAGATTTTTAGCACATATTTCACACATTGGATCAAGTCTTGCAAGGGTTTTCTTTTATTATTTATAAGATCATGTGCTGTCTTCCTGCTGAAAATGAGATGGCCTGCATGAGGAAAAAGGTAAAAGAAAAGCAGAGAAATGAAAATCAGATATTCCCTAATGATATTTAAAAATAGAAATTTTGCTACTGTTACATACAGCATGTTCCATCTTTTGAGATTTAATGGCTCTCTTGTGGTTTAATGGAGAATTACTTTCAGTAATTGATTATTAAAATTTAAAATTGCTAACCATCTTCATTATTAGATGAGCGAACATGTTATCCTTGTAATTAAAAAAGCTTGAGATTCACTTTCATCCTGTTGACAGAATGGGCAGATAGGCTCAGCACTGCAGTGTGATGGTTTCAGGGTTCTTGTTTGACAAAAATAGCCAGCAAGTTATTTGATGATGAAAATACAGAATATCCACAGAGACTGAGCAAAAAAATAATGAACAAAGATAAAATAATAATAAAAAGCCCTACAGACTAATTAAAGCTTCAGTCCAAACTAGCATAGGCAGAATGTATAGAATATTTTCCAATGAATTTCAGCTGAGTTTAGGAAAAAAAGAAAAACATACATATATTGTTTGTGTTCCAAATATATATTATGTGATCTATCAGAAATTTCTTTCCTACATCCAGGGCTATTTTCACCTTTCGGAGTTCTGTGCTGGACTCCCACCTGCAGTAATACAGAAACATGTCTGGGATGAGTCTGAAGACTACCATCTTCCCCCTTAGGGAAAGCCTTACAGCTGAACAAAGGTAAGTAAATGGACCTGGTACTTCAGTCTTCCTATATTATCAGGAAGAAGAACCAATTTTAAGACAACCTATTAAGTACAATCCAAAAGGCTGAGTGTTTGCACAAGAAATGTAGTTCCTTGGCCCTTCTGTTGAGACTACCAGCAGTATTTTAGGTCCTAATTTTATTACCACAAGCAGAACAGAAGTTGAAAAAAAAATAAAAAACAAAAACAAAACCAAAAAACATTTAAAACAAAATTTTGAAGTTAAAAAAGCATACTACCCTTCTGGAACTGTTTGCAGTCATTTTCCCACATTTTGCAAATTGATACAGGACCATCAAAAGTTCAAGACTCTTACACACTAGTGGAGCTTCAAGCAGCCTGAAAATCATCTTTTCATCCTATATATTTAATAGTAGTTTCTTTGCTGAGGACATTGCTTGCATGAATGTATCAATATATTTTCTCCAGTTCCTTCAGCAAGTTGAGAGAATTAACAGATACATTGCTTATCATAAAAAGCACAAAGAAATTCCCGAAATGTATTGTAAAGATGCTGAAGAACAGTTTTCCCATTAGAATTAGAGTAGGAAATATCTTCTTTTTACCATCGTATTATGTGATCTTTCTAACTAAATGGTAACATCAGTGTCAAATCTCCAGACTATGTCAGCAGCACAGTCCACAAGCCCCACAGTATTTATAAACTTATTCTCCTGGCTATTGCAGGTTCTGCTTTCTTCCACTCAGTTGTCTTTTCAACAGTCCAAGTCAGTTCTTTTCACGTCCTCCCCAAAGAGTAGGAATACTACTTACTGTATGTATATGTCAGCATAGGTTGCACTCAGTACAATGCAACAGCAGATTAAGAATAATTAACAGCAGGCATTGACACATCATTCACCAGTAACACCCTGGAATGAAACGTCAATAATAGTTTCAAAATATGCCATGGAGGGAAATTATAGATCCTCAGAGTCTGCTTGAATACATAGTACTGGTTTTCCTCCATATAACTACTAGCAAATCAAGAACAGTAAGTATATTCACTTTGAAATAAAGCTATTATTTTCTAGTGTTAAAAATATGTTCACATTCATTAATGTACCCTGAGTGTCTTACCCAGAAGCAGTCTTTCAAAGCACTATTGCTGCCTTTGCGTTAGTGCTTTGAGGTGTATTATACCACATCCCGTATCCAATGCTACAAGAACTATGCAAGAGAAGCGTTAAACTATAGTTTGAATCACAAAGTAGGATAAAATAAAGAAAGCTTTCTAACTTCACTGTTACAAAATACAGAGCTGTCATACCTAGTAACAGAGACCCCCTTTCTAATTCCATGTCTGTAGGACAGGAGAAATGTGTTTTAAGGAGCCATTATTCTATTTACATTATCCAAATAAGACAAAAGATCTGTTTGAAAGGAAGAATGAGTATGGTTTTCTTGTCTAACAGGATGCAAGACCATTCAAAAAACCTATAGTTGGTTTTTTTTTAAAACATAGACAAATTGGAGCGCAAGATATTATGATTAAATGTGGCTGCTGTTACACATACACCTTTGCAAGTTACCTACATTTTACACAGATCTGAGATTATCCTCCAAACTGCCAAAATATTTCCATCCGAAATGACAGAATCAAAGAACAAATTAAAATCGATTACAATGAAGAAAGAATTTACTATTTCAAACTTATCTGCATGAATCATTTTGCATTTTTATGCATCCCTTATTTGAATACTAGACACCTTGAGACTCACTTGCTAATAATAAAATTCCAAAGTTAAATTTCTTCTGAGAGTGAACATTGGAGGTTTAGGACTAGGAAATCACAAATTGAGGTGCCAATAAGACTATTTACAGGGATAGAAACAGAAAAAATGTACATTTCGTTATAAAAATCAAGTTCTCCTTGTAGTTTCAAAAGTTATGTGAAAGTTTTCTGCACATACCTGAGATATTTCAAAACATTAACAACCCCATTGTGCAGTATTTAATGCCTTAGGAGTGCGAGGATGAGGATCAGCTTTCACTCTCACTGGTGACAGGCAAACCCCTGTCACAGAGGCATCTGCAAGGAGGGAACACTCCAAAAAGGTACAGATACAGCCTGGGAAAAGAGCCTCGAGACCCAACAACACGTAACGTGAAGTAACACAAAGCTAGTGCAAATGCCCATACAATCACATACACCTTGAGCTATATACAGCACATGTTAAGAATCAAAACCCTGGACATGTTTGTTCTTTTCTTAAGAAACTCCTCACATTCTCCTGTATGAAAACACTAAATCCCTTGAACTTCACCAAAGGATCTATTTCCATAAGATGCTTATTAAAATTACAGATTGCTCTAATTCAGCATGTCATTAACTAATGTTGTTGCGGCTGGATTACAAACCCATTGTCACCTCCGCACGTGATACACTGGGTGTCAGTTGGATGTTTGGCTCTGTGCCTGGTTACAGCATGGGAGACCCAAACACTCAAAGATGGCCTTGCGTCCTTCTTCCCTCCTGAGAGGGTTTCTCTGTGTCCTTACATGGCCCTTATTATAGCAGCAGAATACTTAAAACCTAGTGCAAAGACAAATAAATCTCTATCAGCAAGGACAGAGTAGGAATTAACTGGCAATAAAATCGGGCAATATATTTTTTCCAGAAGCCCATTAATGTTAAACTCGCATCATCCTGCATTTACATTATATGATGTACACACATTGCTTATGCATACTGGAAGCCTTTTTTCCTCTCTTTTTGGTAGCTGCATACTCAGTGATGGGTCCTACACACATCACCTCCTGTCCAATCTGATTTTCATTCCACTACTGTTCTAAATGATAAGCTTATAGTAAGCAACTTCTTGGATGTTATAGTTTTACATACAATGAGACATCAGAGAGAGCGAATTGTTTTCAGAATCATCTGAAATTATATGTAACTTAACAGGGATGTTACTTTAACCAAGATGCAGAGAAAACAAAATTATTATTGAATTTAAGAAGCTGTATCAAAAATCTACTTGTACTGGCTACAAAAACCTGGTTTTATAGAGAAGCATTTAAAGAAAAATAAATACAGAAACATTTACAGTGGAAAATCACACACAAGTTTCAGAGAGAAAAAATCCCTCATTTAAAGCAGGGAATTTACTTTCAACTTCAATTAGAATCTCAGAGATCTGAGAGAATACCCCAAAAAAAAACTCTACCACACCAAAAAGCCCATACATCTTTTTTACTTCTGAATGTGAGCGAAATCTGATGCTAGTGACACTCATATTATTATTATATACCGTTAAACATTACTGTTACAATTTCTTATTCATATCTACATTAATTCAGGTTACAAAAGAATCTATCACATGGCAATTAATGCTTCATTTACAAAAGGATGCAGAAGAACCTAGGTACTGCCTTTGGAAGGGGCAATTTACATTTTTCAGTAGCTTAACTACTAAGACAGATCAAATTCACAACATCACAACTGAAGTACCAGTTTGAATACTGTTCCTAAAAGATAAAAGGGAAACTGGAGTACCTTGAAGACTTTTTTTCAGACAGTGCCAGTGACACAGATATGATATGATCTTATTCTACTGACACATTTCAAATAAGCCTGAAAAATAGCGCTCAAATTAAACTGATGATTTCCTTTAAAAACTAATCATTTCAGCTGATAATTATAACAGGCCACCATAGAACATTTTTCTCCCTATCAAGCTATAATCAATATGTGGTCTAGGTTGAAAAGCTTATGACACAACCTGTGCAAGTAAAGTATCACCAACTGAAAATAAGACTTCATTAAGAGAAGCAAGCTTTATTTTTATAATAAACTATTAAGTGATCAAAATTTTACATTATCTTCACACAGAAAGTTTCTGATAGGTTTTTTTCTTTCTGTCATTGTAACCATGACAAATCCCAACTATAATATAGCTATCCATTTTTAAATATCTTCATTAACATAAACAGTATCAACTTCAGTTTGTTTTGATCTTGCTGCAGGGAGTACAAAAAACTGATAAGTATCTCAGTTAACAAAATTTTCATGCCAGAGAAAATGAAACAATTGGTTTCCTCATACATTCAGCAAACAGGATTTACAAAGTTCTCTCAGTCAGGTTTTTCCATTGCTTTAAACCTATACCTGCTCATCTTGCAGGATGATCATCTTAGCTTGCTAGACTCCTGCAAATCCCATTCTATTACAGTGCCAGAGGGATTTATATACGGGTTTGCTTTTATAAACCACAGGCTGAAGACAAGCAAAGTTTGACACCTCTGAGAAAGCGACTCAGTGTAGCACACAGATGACTATGAATCTGAAACGAGTAACTCTACTGACAGACATGGGGAGCCATCTCAGGGTATATGGAGCTACAGCTAGTCACCCACCCACCCCACCACCTCCAAGAAGCTCAGAGCTTCACAACACAAGTCCCACAGCACTCACATGCCCTGGGGCAGGGGACAGTTCAAGTCTCTGAATCCTAAAAGCAGCTCTGGAAGCTCCTGACTTCCATCAGCTTGCTGACTTCCTGCTACTACTGTGCAAGGAGCTCTGCTCAGTCCCACCAGGGACATCGATCAAGACATCAGGTCCCTTTCCAAATCATTACTGAGTTGCAAAAATGAGTCTCTTGGGTCTTAGATCAAAGTACAATAGAGTCCTCTATCTTGCATAATCCCATTCCTCTGCTTTTGTGCTCCTTTCCCAGAAGAAAAGTCAGTGGTTCTCAGCCAACAGTAAGTCCCATTTAACCAAGTTTCTCATGAGCAAGAAACATCAGCTACTAGCAACACTTGGATTTTGTGATGACACTAAGCATCACTGTAGTAAGGTGTCTCCAAAAAGCCAATTTTAATTTGTTTTGTCAGAATAAAGAAGTGAAAATAAACAAGAAAATAAAAATAATAAAAGACAAATTAAATGCACACAGGTAAATCTAAAAGCAAAGAATACCAAGTACACCATATCAAAGCTTTGTTAATTAAGCTGATATTCACTAATTGTACAGTAATTAAGTGTAGCATCTAGCCCACAACATTTAATCTGTTTTTTCTGCTTAAAATAAACAGAAAACCTGATGTACATGCATGCACAAACAAAAGATTCTTAGCTTTTTACAGAAATTATATACCCTAAGTTTTGTTTGTGGGAATTTCAGGAGAGGTTTTTTGGTTGGTTGGTTTGGGGAGATGTTGGGGGGTTTTGGGGGGATTTGTTTGGGGTTTTTGTGTTTTGGGTTTGGTTATTTTTGTTGCTTAATTTAGGCTTTTTACACATCCCCCAACTCACCATCTTGGGAACCACATACCCTTCATTACAAAGTGTTCTTGGACCAACAGAACTGCATGGTAACCCTCCTCTAGAGCCACTGGAAACAGTGATTAAACTGCAATTACGTTAACTAAAAGCACAGTGCATTGAAAATAGTTTGTTTTCTGTTGCTTATATAATTTATCTTTTTTTCTATTCCATACAGTCACACAAATACTGTGATTGCAACATCCAAAGTGTTGTATACAGTTCAGTACTCAAAGCTTATAATTTAAGGAGCATGGCAAATCACAAGTATACAAAGAATTCTGAGAATCTTAATCATCATGAGAAAAATTAGTGCAATGATGATAAAAGCATGGCAATTGCTGAACTTGTGGCTATTTTTTAGTCATGAAGTCTTCAAACATTTCATTGCTATATAACATACCGAATAGTTTAGGTTACAGATACTCAGTGTCTCAGTCCCACCGCCTTTGCAATAGTGCTGAAAGGCTGTACCCAGGCTCAGACTGCAGCCCAGCAGAGTGTGTTACAGTTCCCTGCTGTGCTCTACACACTGATGTGAGAAGTAGAAGAGAACAAGGGCAAAGCTTTGCCTCTCCAGCTCTAACAGTTCTGGAGTGCCCCATATAAGAGCCAAGACAGCAGGGCTTTGATTTAGATAGACCAACCTAGAACCTAGAGTACCAACTGTCCAAAAAAGAACACCATCTCATGTTAATTAAGAAAGTGAATTGAACTATCATGTTTTATCTGGAGCCAAAGCAAGGAAGAAAAGCAGTTCAGTGGCTGCCAGGAAGAAATATGTGCTGCTTCCACCTAATCAATTTTGAAGAAGTGCAGTTTTAACAGTTGTCTTGTCTTTTGGGGTTGGGGGAGAAAGAACAGGCTGAAAGACATTTTAGCATTGTAAATGTGTCTTATTACATACACATGCTACAAGCTGCCAGCTCAAATGGGATGTTTTCCCCCTTCCAAAGAATTTTGAAAGACACACCATTTTGGTTAAAACCCAGGGGAAAGTTGAAGTCATCAGAGCAGAGGGAACTGCTCCTGCTCAGAACAGTGAAAAACAAAGATTCTGTTGTTCGAAACTGCTCTGATCCCAGGTCATGTTAGCTTCTCGTGGCATTAGGCAATGGCTGCTTAAAAACTGTCTTTCTGCAGTCCAGGGGACAAAAACACAGCAGTGTAGATCATTACTTTTCTGATAACACTAAAAAACCTAGGGTACAGTTGAGCTGCTAATAAAGCCTGCAAAAGCCATTTTCTCACACCCCACATACTCTTCTGGTGAGTCTTCAAGGCACAGTTATTCCTTTTTAATCATATATTACCTGTTAGCAGTTCTTCGTCAAAAGAGTCCCAGCCTCTCTTCCTTTGCTGTGTAGGAGGTAGCTTTCACCCAGTCTTTTAGCTTTCTCCCTCAATTCCTGCTGAAAAATCTCACCCTCCAATCCTCAAGTCACAAGTCTCCCTCTCACCACCTATCTTCTCTTGTCTGGTTGCCCAGCATATTTGATTATCTCTCTTGAGATAGAGCTGAACAGAGCCTTTTACACCTGCCTGCTTAGGGCTTGAAGGCACACTACTCAGCCAACCAGGAAGGCTTACAGGCTTCTCTTACCAACCAGGAAGGTTTCTAGGCATCTCGTCTGCTTGATGGAAAGGAAGTTGTCCCATAACATCTGCTGAAGTAAGTATTACGAAACCTTATGATCCTTTTGGATCTTCACATCACTTTTGCAGTCTTTTCATCAGTAAACCAAGTACAGGTCTGTGACCTTCCTCCAGTCTCTCCTGCGCTGGAATATCAAATGTGATAATTGCCACATTTTGTTTCAATAGGATTTTTACTTCTATTAAATTTAAACCAAGTATGAGTTGCAAATTGCTTCTAGCTTAGGGCAGACACATCTTACTCCAGGGCTTAATATTTTATTTGACCCTAGTTTGACTTCATATCAGGATCTACAAGACTAATCAGACAGGTAGCTTCAAAGAAGTTCCAGGCATTAGCTTTTTAGGCCTTTTGCTTAGAAATCGTGCCTCTAAGATCAATCACAACATGACTAGCAGTCAGTTTCCTGTTTCCATAAACTTTTCCTGTTCTTCCAAACAAGAACACAAGATTCAAGGACCTGCAAGTTCTCTAGATATAGCAGTAACCTTATCTAAACAAGGTTATACATAAGGCAGTAACACAGGTACTATGTAGTAGAATATCAATTTGCACAAGCATCTTAGTATGTGCAATACGCAGTTTATACTCCTCAGGAATTCTAGCCTCCCACAAACACAGTCAAGAACACAGACTGTGCCTGTAATGAATTTGACTATAAGTAACAATAGTCATATTTTGCATTTACAGTAAACTCTCTAACAGATGTAGATACACAGCACTTAAAAAGGTCTGAAAGCCTGAGATCTTCTTGTTCAATTCACTGCTTAGCATCTAGAAGAGCTGTAGGAAATCTTTCCCCCACACATTTTCAACCCTTTTGCCAAAATTCACACACTTAATATCTTATGTACTGTGATAGATGAAGCTGCTTTTTCACCTCTGTTTGTATGCCATCCCTAAAACTCAGGACATTATTAACCTCTGTTTTTCAGTATCTAATAGATGTCACCGGAAAAACAGTTTTAATAAATGCATCCTGGAACATTCAGTTTGGAGCTAAGGTACCATATGTGAAAGGAAAAATAATGATAAGTGATAAATGGGATAAAGATTTTAGGGAAATTTTATTGTATTTAATTAATCTACCATTTTTACTGAGTTGCTTTCAAGTGAAATGGCTTTTTACCAACTCCTTTTGAAAAGGTTAGAAGGGTATTCCCTGAGCTACAATCATTAGCATATAGATGTCTCTAAGTGTTAATTTCTGTTTTCACTGAATGAATGTAATTTAAAATGAGGCCCTTTCAAATCAGTTAACTTTGGCCATTTGAGAAAGATAAGAAAAACGGACTCAAGCATGAACCCCAGCAAAATCTGCTTCTTAAGGATAAATATATGTCACTATTTAAGAGTCTCCATTGCCACATGCTGCAAATGATAGATTTCAGGGAAATTATGGGAAAGTGTGGGTGCTGGGATTAGAGTCCTACCACTAGGTGATAGAATCCATTAATAGGGTTAACAATAACAAAAAAGAAGGGTTATTTTTATGCTTCGTTTTTAAAAAGAGAGTGGAAAACCATCTTAGAAATTAGAGTTGTGGCAATTAGTTTTATACCTACAGCAAAACTCATTGAATTTCTTCTTTTTCAGTTTTATTCAAAGGAAGAATAATTTAGGAGCTAATTCAATTCCTAAATTGGTAAGTGGTATACCAACTATCATCTTCAGCTGGATCAGGCTTAAGAGTGAAGTCTTCATTTTAAAATAACCTAATAGAGGTTCAGTATGATGTACAATGAACCTCTGACACAGCTGTCCATCCAGGCATGTCACATTCCCCAAGAAAAGAGGGTTTCTCACCAGCAGGTCTCCATCACCTATACACTCTATGCCATAGTTAATAAGTACAGAGAATATTTGTAGTTATGCAGTTAAACATTTCTCATTCTCCATCATAAAATCATATCCTCACCAGATAATAATAAGTTTCCTGAAATTACATTTCTGTCCAGAACAATCATTTGCTTAAATATCTTTTAATTCACAGGGCGGGGGGTGTGGGGGGGGTGTGGGTGTGGGGGGAGAAAAGTAAAGAAACAAGCAACCAATTTCAACCTTGGAAAACATGCTTTCTCATGAGAAATATGAAATTTGGGAAAGTCAGTTGCCCATGCCTACATAGAAATTCCACCATTCTAGCAAAGACACAAGAATTTTGATTCTATTGAGTTTACACATACTGAAAGGATCATCACCATATTTTGGCAAAGTCCTCACAAAGTGTGTTTGCTCAGAACATACCAGGATCTGGAGAAGTCATCCCCAAGCCACACTGTTTTCTTGGCAGCAGAAAATCCCTAAGGTGTGGCAGGCACTAGGAAGAAAGCTAGGAAGATCATTCATTGGTTTCAACCATACAAGACATCATTATATTAGGGAAGGGAACAGTGCAGAGACCAGAAAATCAAAACCAAGAGTCAATAAAAGGAGAGACTAATATCTCATCAGCTGTCTTCCCATAAAGAGAAAGTAACAGCAACCAGTAGGCTGCATCTTATAGATGCAAGTTGAAAGTCAGACCATGAATCATCATACACATCAAAAACATGAATCCACAAAACCCAGATTCTACACTCTTATTCATCAGAGATCAATAGTATTCTACTTCTAAGGTTTTTTACCTCTTCTACAAGTTGTTCCATTAAGTTAAATGAAGTAAAGATTCATACTATAGGATATACTGGCCAAGAGAAAAGTCACTATTGTTCTCTACATACAAGTTTTCTCTTGTTCTCCACTTTATAATAAAAACCAACTAATGATAATGAAATAGCATTTCGGCTCCAAAGCCAATGTTCAACAGGGAGGAAACACTACATTTAACAATCTCTGAAAATCACATGTGTTCAATTACTCTTTTGTGTTGAAATGAACTTGTCTTCCTGAGAAGCGCAGTGTCAGTGCAAGTTTCCCCCCCAAATATTCTTGTATATGTGTCTCAGCCACACTTCAGATCACTTCTTTTGTTTCAGCCATCCCTCTCCTCTACCAACAGCCAGAAGGCAGGCCGTTGATGTCAGCTGTATTATGGACATTTGGACTTGAACTAAGAGCAGCAATATGGTCTATGAAATAAATAGATCAGATGGTAACATTCAGCTTTGACATTCTTTTTAATACCCCAGTCGCTTTTCTGCATCAGACTTGCTTGAAACATGGCGATTATAAACCCTGAAAATGAGCTTTATACTCTTCCAATAAATATACATACATTATCCAATCTAATATTGTAGCAGCAAATATATAAACAGACCAACCCCTAGCTGGCACTGAATCCTTGCTAATAAATCCAGCTTGTTTAAGCAACTTGTGCAGTGGCACTGCAGGTACTCCAGTGTCTTGGATATGAGTTGGTCACAGAGGGAGGGATTTCCCACCCACAAAATTCTTCATAAGATTTCCCAAATTTGCACTATGTATAAACATTATCTACACAGCATATTGGCTTCAACAGCCCTGTTCTGTGAAGAAGAAGGAAAAGCCTGAAAGTTATGATGTCACCTTCCAGTTAGGAACATATCTATGCCATCTTTTGTCCAGTGCATTAAACAAGTTCTAAATTGAACTTTTATTTTTGTTACCATTCAGAAAGAGATTCAGGAAAAGCATTATATACTTTTGATCCTTATTTAAATCTCCAAGATTCTATTTTGCTTTCTAATATTTTCTACATATAGTTCCCATGCAGTTTCAAAAAAGTTCAATAGCTAAAGTTCTTCACATTATCTCTTTTGCAGCAAAAACATCCATGTGTTTTTAGCAAGGCTGTAAATAAAAAATGTCACCATGTTCTGTATTATTTTGCAAGGCTTTTCATGTAAGCAGAATCCTTGTACTCTGTTCTTAGTGTGTATGAAATGTGCACAGTCTTTAGAAATGCAGATAATCAAAAAAAGAGCCACTAGGGAAACAAAGTAATAACATTAGCTAATGCTACACAGTAATGTTTATTTAACAAATCTGTGTTGCATGCCTGACATTTCCCCTGGCATCAATTTATTTTGTTTTGCTTTTCTCTGATAGCAGCACAAATGCATTTAAAATGTAAACTTATTTTACACCTACCAAAGTGTATACACAATGTAATAAAAACATATACATCTTTTTTAATATCTTATGGGAATACATACTGGAGATGTGCAGAAAGCCCAACAGCCAAAGTAAATGATCTAGATTATGGCAAATGTTCATTTTTAGATTTCCCAATAGCTACTAAAACTGCAATTGTCAGTGCACTGTACATCACTGCATTATGTTATTTATAAAGTGCCACAATGTGACAAAATGATGCTATCCATCAGGATCCAATCTTAACTGAAAGTGGCAGGGGAAGTGGAGTGGATGGAAAGATATCTTCACAGTCCATTCAAACTGGCAGTTTGGAATAGTTACAAATGGCAATTTTCAGAAGTTTAATTTACTGGTCATTTGTAAAAGTGTACACAAATGATTCTTTGAACCAAATTAGAAAAAAAAAAGTTTCTACTTTCAAACTTCTCTGCAACCAAGCTATCTCTTGTTCCACTTTCCTCCCAGCCAAATATCATACCACTTTATTCATGGCACTCTTGCTTTCTCCTTTAGAGTCCTAGATTTGTCAGCCTTTCTTTTCAGGATCAGTACCTTTTTTCTCTTAGAAAGGCAGCCCAGTCAACTGTCTCCAAGAAATCCTCTTTAATTTCCCTTTTCTTTGTTGTCCAGCAGTCTCTTATCTTTGCTACCTCATTGGACTTTTTCAGAAAGCTGAAATGACAAATTTTATGTCTTCTCTTCTAAAATATTCAAGTTATGTCAGACAACATCAAGGACAACATTGGGCAACATTCCAAGCAGAACAGCATCATCTCTCTCATGTATACCCACATGCAACTTTCACAGTAATTAGATTTTTCTTTTAAATAGAAAAATTAAAAAAGCATCATTAAATTAAAAGTAATGAGAAAGAATAACCTGAAGCACATACATGCAATAATTGGTCACAAGTTAAATACTACCACTCCAAAAATATCTGTTCAGTGCTCAGCAGAAATTAGAAAAATGAACAGAGTATTAAAAACTGTTAAGGAAAACAAGAACATAAACAAAAAAAAACAATCACAACATGTAATATGTGACTTTGTAAATCCAAATACACACAGATCTTTCGCTCTAAGCACAGCTCTGAACCTCATTAAAGGAGAGTCCAGAAAAGCACAAGAATCGCGAGGAATACAGAAAATGTCCAAAAGGGAAGGAGTTCAACTCTTCTACTAGTCTGTTTCCCAGCAAAGGAGAATTATTCCCTTGTCTATAAAGTAACAAACACTGAGGTAAAGATGATGATGAGTTATCTGCTCACTTATAAACATCTGATAAATATTTCAAGCAGCATGTTTAAAAGCACACAAAGAACTTCTTCCACATGAGAAGTGCAACTCTGCCTGAGAGGTTGTGGAAGTCAAAAGTATAAATGGGACCAAACTGAGCTGAAAATCACTCATGATCCAGTAATGACTAATTAAGAACAGACAAGATGCAGCCTACTGTAAAGTTCTCTAATGACAGACTCACTGCAGAACGATGTACAAGAGGGAGGGTCCCTCCATATAGCTCCTCTTTCCTCTACCAAGATTTACAATTGACCACTGGTAGAGAGAATAGAGTTGAGTTGAATTGACTTAAATTTATTTGGAAATATCACCAAAAGTCATGATGAGCATTTCCCCACCCTACCCAGCATTTCAGGGATGAGGAGAAGGGAAATCCTCTCTCTCTAACTAGCTAGTTCCTAGAGGCAAACGGTACTGCTCTTTTATCTCTTTTCTTCAATGTTCTATTCTGCTTTCTCCATCTCTCATACAGAATCGGTCAGTCTGCATTTCCACCTCTGGCAATCATTAGCAGTTTTCCAGGTGCTAGAATTTGGGGCAGAAGGTTTCACAGGAAAGAGGATACATCAAAATTATTTCCTGACCCAAAGGAAATTATAACCTTCAACTAATCTGCATGGGCCTATACCTCCAGTTATAAGTCAAAGTAGTCAGGAACCAAAGAATGAAAGTAAGCTGACTGGAAAAGGAGGTTTAACAAGGGACTGTACACATGTAGGTAGTTTTGGCTAGACTGAAATTAACACTGCAAGGTTTATATTTTGTTAAACTATCCTTAAGAAAAAGGCCTGGATATAGAAATTATTTTATAACATGGGAATCTTACTGCTATTGCTGCCACAGCAGAATCTGGAAGGATATGCTGCCATATGGTCATATTTGCTCAGTTGCCCAGCTCCATCTATTTTCTTCTCCAATAAGAGAAGAGCAGCTTGTGTTGTGCAAAAACAAAAAAAACACACACAAAAACCCCCCCACAAAACCAACGAACTAC
This sequence comes from Scolopax mira, assembly GCA_004320125.1. Taxonomy (NCBI): domain Eukaryota; kingdom Metazoa; phylum Chordata; class Aves; order Charadriiformes; family Scolopacidae; genus Scolopax; species Scolopax mira. The sequence goes on from BJBW01000896.1 coordinate 182,352, forward strand.
CCATTTAATGAAGAAGTATTCTTCTAGGTATAATGCAACATTTAAAAATCTGTTAGCACAGATATAAATATCGCTGTTTACTTATTTCACTGATAACTCCTTTACCTGCATAAAACTAGAATGTGACTGCTTACCTAAAGCAGTGTTTTGCATTAAAAAAAAAAAAAATTGCTAGTCTGTTTGCAATAATAGTGACAGCTGAATGCCATTAAATGTACTAATAGCACATTGATGTATTTGGTATAGTGCTATTGATTGTTTGTTAGTATGTACACAGTACATAGGTTATACTTAAGAATATCCTGCTAAGATTAACACTTGAACAAGTTCTATGCAATTATTTTGAGTCTGCCACTTTAAAAACAGTTTAGTTAATATTTGATGAAAAGCAAACAACCAAAACCACACCTCCTTATCTGACCCCAGCATATCACACCAGCATGATTCTTTTCCTTCTGTCATCAGCATTTACAGATATCTCAAATGAAGTGGAAGATGCCTTCAATATCAAGCACTTCATTCTTCAGTACTGTGTTCCACAGTTTCATGTACTCTTGCTTTTTATTACCTCTGCAGGAAACTCTTGTTCAGTCAGAGGAAAACTGGAAAGCTTACACAAGTGTGAATTTTAGTCACTATATTTATTCGGCATTCAGCAGCGTGATATAATGAGCCTTTACCAGGCTCATTCCTTCTAAAGATTATTTTTTCAGCACAAACACAGGGCAACATAGAAGTGCTTGTTGCACTAGAAGACTAACATGTTACTGGCTGTAGTTGACATTGCTTGCTTTCTCTTCTTCAGTTGTTTATTCTTATGTGGCATCATTCTAGTCCTTTCTCTGCCACAGCTGTTTTTCCTAAACTGTTAGCTCTATCCCAAGTTCAAAACCTTTGAAATGTTGCAGGCGAGATTTCCTATTGGAATTCCATGCGGTAACTGTTGCATTATTTTGGAAGCATCAGTTGTAGAGAATGTGCCAGAGCCACTATTCCTTGAAGCCTCACTTTTTCCTGGGTTTTTATATAAAGCATCTCCTATGCCTACATGAATCCTTAGGTTTGGATGGACGCAGTGGGGAGTTCTAAATATTATTCATCACCAATACAAAAAAAAAATTAATACACTCATATTGGGAACTGTTTCCTTGCCTCTCCTTATGCCAGAGACACTAGAATGTGTTACAAATCATAAAAGTCTGATTTAATACACAGGAAAGTAGTAATGCCCTGGAATTGACAGATAATGCCCTGGAATTGACAGAGAACTGCTGCTGACACACTTGATTTAGATAAGAAATTTACTCTTATTTCTCTTTCCCCTACCCACAAATAAGATACACATATATTATTAGAGAAATGAAAATCCATTTAAGATCGCTAATTGGAAATTAAGAACTACTTTGCACAAACAGATTTTGCTGTTCTAGAAGGTTTCCACTAATATTCACTAATAAAAATTCTGTTGAAGGAGCTTATGTTCAGTTAGAATGGAAGAGGCCAGAAACGGCACAACTATGTCAGCAATTAATTTCATTAGAAAGATCCTGTGTCAGTTTTGTCTGGGAACTCTGCAGCTTTTACAACTTCCTTTACTCTGCGCAGATTTCAGTTCTGCAGTGCAACATACCTAACCTTCCCATAGCAAAACTGTATCCTTTTGGCTGCTAAAACAAAATCTTTAATGGAATCTTATCAATATTTTAACATGTATTAATGTGAATCCTTGAGAATTCACCACATAGTTCTACCACAGTCTTCCATTTATTATCACATTAAACATACTATCTACTTATCAAAAGTTGGGAACCACTATACTATGACAGAGTTCAGTCAACATACCAAAATATTTATCATAAGTATTTCTGTTGCAAGATACTGGTTTACCTTAAGGGTTAAAGCTCATAACATGATTTTCAGCGATTTTTTATTACATCACCACTCAGATAGGAAGTCAGAGGAATATATTTTCTATAAAAACACATTCATTCAAGAGGGAAAACAACACAACACCAGTCCTTCGTCAGAAGAGCTAAGGCAACATTGTGTCACAATGCTCTCTTCCACCTCTTGCTCCAGAGAGAAAGAAAAGATTTACGAGTTCAGAAAAAAAACTAAACTACTTTAATGAAATATTAACTATAAAATAAAAAGGAATTAATGAAATAAATACTATATATACAAAACCATATCAAGTTCCCAGGAAGATGTCACCAGCAGGTACTGGGAAAGTTCCAGGCTGGACTCTGTGACAGATGGGAACTGGATTGCAGAACACGCTGCTTGGGATCAAAAGCAATGAGCAGACTTCCTCAGATGTCACTCATTAGAAAAAAAGAGCTATCGAAGAAGAGCCCGGACCCTTCAGTACCTCAGCTTTTATACTGAGCACTGGCAGATGGGAGGGCATACCCTATTGATCAGATTGGGTCCACCTGTTTTGTCCACTCCCCTGCACAGGTGCAAACCTTCCACAGGGTAAACATCCAAGGCAGCAGACCCTGGCTGCCACATCAACAAGTAAGAGCAAGAGCCTCTCCGACTAAATAGAAAGTTGGCTCCGCTCCACGCAAGACCAGGACACATACATATTTAAGCATGAAATACAACCCCTTCCCAAGCAAATATAAGAAGTATCATCATGTAAAACCTAGAAGGCATTTGCTAAATACAGCAAAAATACAAGGAAGCAGATTGTACACACACATCTTAGGTATGAAAAGTACAAAAATCCCTACCTACCCAAAAAGTAAGTTGACACTCTCCTCACCCAAAAAGAAAGAAAACCCAAACAAAACAAAAACAAACAATAAACACAAAATCACACTACGTTTCTTAATGCCCAAGAACCTTTCCAACCTAAGGTGTTGTCCCTTTCTCAGCTTCTGAGAGTCACCTGATGACTTTTTGCCATCTTCCCATGCTCTTCGTGATGGGATTTCTCATTAGTAATCTTCATTTAAAATTATTCTCGTTTCTGAATACCGTCTTATCTCCACCCACACAGAGCAGGCCAAGAGAATCATTCCTCCTCTTTCCTCCCACACTGATAAGAAAACAAACCTGAGGTCACGACTGGTTGTTTCTTGTTCTCAACAGAGTCTGCATCCACAGGCAGAACACTCGAGTCTCTGTACCAATTACACTTCTCCAAACCAGGTTAATATTAGGTCCCTACTTTACTGAAAGCAACTTAAATATGCATGTACCTTGAATGTACTCTGACAAAGAGGTGCTGGGAAGAAGAAATTCTCCAAGATCTTCTTGTGCTCACTGTGAAGACTTTATTACGTGTGCAGCTACAGTATGAATTGAAGAGAACCTCTTCACCAAGACTAGGGCTGGAGCCAAGAGATTTAAACTCACATCACTACTTCTGTGAAACAGAGGTTTGTGCAAGAATACTGTAGAAGTACACTCTGTAGAGAGGTCATTTTGTTTCCTTAAAAAAAAAATGGCATTATTGAGCTTATTTGACACTTTGAGTCATTATGTAACGCGTGTATTTTTAAAAAAAAAAAAATCATCTGCATTATGAAGTTTGTGACATCATTAAAGATTCTTTAAAGTACTTTTTAAACTGTCCCAGTTATATATGTGAAAAGAAACTATAAAAATCAGAATGAAAGAACAATTCTTAAATTAGTACAAGGGCAGAGCAACAGCTTTTTTCTAAAATGGCTTTTATGCTGAACATGTTTGCAGTTTTCAAATTTATGGGTGTAGCTGTCAACATGTATATTCACTTTTAGAATATCGTCCTGGCTTAATGAGGTCTCCTGGAATGATTTCTTTTAATAAAAAGTTAACATGCTTACATATCTGGTTTCCACCTTTCTCTGGTTTTTTTGTTTGTTTGTTTTTTAATAAGTCTACATTACTCTTTAGCAGAGAAAGCACAGCAAAGTTTACTTTAAAACTTTATAGTGCATTCAAGTATTTTCATATTTCAAAGTCAAGCAGCTTCCAATGAAAGTTTAAAGCAACAATTGCTATAGCTAACCATTAGCAAGTATGGATCTATATCGTCAGCATAAGAAAACTAAAACTGAAAAAAGTCACAAGACAACTGCAATGTAGTTCCAACTCCATACCACCAGCAACTAGTGCCACATTACTAAATAGAAATAAGAATTCTTATTATTCTCATCATCTTTGGTCAAATCTCATAATTGAGACATATACTGTGAATCTACCTCACTTCTTTCTGTCTTCCCACCTGTCTGCTGTTTATGCTGCTGTTTCTGTTAGGCAGAGCACAATTAGGTTAGATTCAGAAAATAAACACATGCACTTCTCAGAACAAAATTTCCCCTGAAACACCAGGCTACTGAGCAACAAGTTTAGAGTTATTCAGTAAAAATGCCGGTGTTTCACTAGCTCAGAATTTCTCCATAAGATTCCACAGATGACTGACAGTTTGTGGCAATTTTCAAGTGTATGCACATCCCTGCAAGAACACCTCGTAATCACAGGTCAAACAGATTAAGACTTCTCCCTTGCTCCAAACAGCTGAAGTAGTTGTTGCTCTTTTCCATTTCATCTTGTCATTCACTTTTTGGTGTTTTTCAGGGTTGAAACAACCAGAGCCAGCTTGGCTAAACTGCCACAGTTCTCTAGCTTTTCCTTTGAGCTCATTTCTTCCAACCTCTTATCACAGTTCTCTTCTTCAGGATCTCTTTGATTTTTCTTCTCTTGAGCTACCTACAGCAGTCTGATATGCTATAAAGGCAAACCACTCCACTATGAAGATGTTCAGTTTCCTGTCGCATGATTTCTTTGTACAACCTGGTACAGCAGAATTTCTCCACCACCACATTTGTTTGTGAGGAGACTGTATAACTCCAAATACATTTTTCCCCTACTGCTATGACTTTGAAAGCATCCTGAAGAGAACATGTGCATTAATCCATTCAGTATCATGCTTTCAGTACTAGGTTCATCAATTGTACATACAGAACCAATATTGCTTCCAGATTACATCAGAAACTTGTTTAAAAAAAAACGCAAACAAACAACGCTCTTCATATTGCAAAGAGGGTATTTTTCTCTTTTCCATAAAAAAAATTCTAGAAAGATAAATAACTGACAAAATGTTTCAAAGTGAGAGAGATTAATTTCTGCAAGTAATAAAAAGATAATCTAGAAAGAATTATATACATAGGAAAATAATAGCCTAGTGAATGTCAATAGTTAATGTCATTGCAGCTCCTTGGATCAACATAATAGCAAATGCATGTTCATTCCTCCCTGTGTCTCTAAAGCCATGCTGAGTGATACGGTCTTATTTCAAGTGGAAATAGGAGCAGAAGTGGAACACACATTCCTGAAGAAAAAAGAGCATTTCACTTCCTCACAGAACAATCTAGAATTAATTTGTTGCAAAACTCCATTATCTTAAGCAAAGACATAATATAACTCAGCTGTATTTCTTAACTATGGGGAAGCTCTGTTAAAGGGCCACCTGTACTGGTGATACTCTTTGAATTACTCTTAGGTTTTATTTCTAGCAAAGAAATAGAAGCACTTAGATCATTCCCATAAAGCTTTTTAGTTCCTAACTCTAGAACTGAGAAGCGAGGAACTTTTTCTTGAGAAGTATCATACATCTTACACTTTCACAAGGCCAAGGCCACTTCAAATATAGATTCCTACCGCAAAGACTTTCTTCCACAGGACTTAGGGGTTTTTTTTCGTTGTTTTTTTGAAGTATGCAATACAGGATATAAAGTGTAAATAACATTATCAATGTATAAGTACCAAAGAGAAAAAACATTCCTAATTTTTAGCTCAATTTTATGTACTGCTCTTCATTTACCTCAAAAATAGAGATGGATATTGTTCAGTCACAGTGAACCCAGTGACCACAGTCCATCATTAAATATAATATCAGCTACAGTTCCCACTTCAGCACCAATTGAAGTATCACCTTATTACACTTTGTGAATTTCCACAAGCCCTCCAAGTTATTTTTGACGTCTTTGACTCTGATCCTGCCAACACTTACACACATTATCTTAAGCGTACTGAAATCCATAGCATTATGCACAGCACACAGACAAGCACATGTATCATTTCAGAAATGAGGACTTCCATTAATTGTTCTGCACAGAAGCAAACCCTTTCAGATGTTATGTGTGCAGGTTAGGAAAAATTGCTCAAATAGTGCATCTATTGTTGTTTCAAGTGTTAGTATCCCTTTTAAAATTCTTTCCTTACCCTTCCACCCTCCTACACATATCACCTCCTTTACATTCTCTTTATATGCCTAAAAATAACTAACTATACATATGGTCTGAGCACCACAGCCCTATACCATGTAACTGGGGAAAAAGTATTTTAGTTTGAATAGCTGACCTCACATCCATCATCAGAAGATATTTTTCCATGAGTTATTTCCCAGAACTTAAATATTTAGCATAGGCTGTAGATTCAGCAATTGCAGAGTTCTTCACAGTTTAACAGAATACATATTTTGGTTAAAAAACTACACACAACAAACTACAGAAAACCTCAACCTGTGAAAACTTCAGGCATTTTTTTCTCCCACCTGCATCCTAACACATTGTAAAAATATTTGAAATAATATATTTCTTTTCCCTCAGTTAAAGGGTTTGTCTTCACAATAGAAAGTTTTGACTGACATTAAGAATCAATCTAAACATACAATCCCACTTATGAGCACATCAGCCTACCTCATATTCAGGAATGTGAGACTCAAGACTCATTCTTTTATTCAGCTTCAGCCAGAAGGAGAAAGGCATGAAACATCTAATTCAATGTCCTCTTAACTTTGTCTACCAACTTGTTTACCCTAGTTAATGCTCTTCCCTCTGTTCTTTCTCTTTCCTCAAGTAAGCAGCTAGCATAATTGAAGGGATAAGCTGAAAAACATTTGTGAAGAGTGGTACTTTGACTTAGCTCAGAGCAAGAGGAAAGCAAAAAAAGGAAATATGTACATCTTAGTCAATGCACCTCCCAGGAACTAGAAGAATTCTTCAGGATTGTGCTCTGCTAAGGAAGTTCACAGGTCACAGTCAAATTTCACATCATCACAGAGGCACACCTGCCATTTCAGATGAAGAACAACCACTTTTACTTAGACTTATCCTCCACAGCAAGTTCCTAGCCATGCAAGATCAATGGTGGTAACAATACCAACATCTTCCTTGGGTCTCACTCCAGAAAAGGCTATGTCCCAGTTCTGCTGCCCACTATGGCCAAGGGTAGAAATACACACTGCACTTCATATAATCTGAAGCCTAAAGAATACTACACAGAGCTTAGTATTTGAAAATAAAGGCACTCCAATTTATAAACAGGAAAGAAAAAAAAGCAGGGGGGAAAAATGAACACAACAGGTACGTGACAACCCCCTCCCCTACTTTTCCTTCCCCACCTCAAGGCCCCAATCTTAAAAAATAAACATTTTCACTCACTATTCATACTGACCTTAATTTGATACCGAACAAGCCAAACGTAACCTCCAAGCACATATCTACTAGTCAAACCCAGACCACCCATATTTATTAGGGGCAACTCATTAACTCTGACAATCTCCAGCTGGTAGGGTTTATCAACCTCACCTGAGAGGTTACTCCTTACTCTCTAGCAGGCAAAGGGTCTAGTAGCAGCTTCTGGGCTGCTCACACTCCTCTTTGCACAGGGTCCGCAGAAGAAGCTGGAGTAGGTCTTCACCTTTTTTTGTACCTCATCCACACCAACTCACTCCTGTGGACTGCCTGAGGCCACCAGCCATGGTCTTCAGTGGTAACACACCCAGGGCTTGCTCCAGGCCACAGCTGGTGTCAGCCACCTTTGCTCTCCAGGCCGCTCCTACACTGGCCATGACGGTTCACTTCTCTCACAGAGATGGAAAGCAAAAGGCCAGGCCCCAGGGCTGTCTCTTTGCCCCATCTACTCATTTATTTTGTTTCCCCTGTGAGAGGGGAGGGCAAGCCCGTCTCCTACAGCGGGGGGGGGGCTCTGAAGGTTCATCAGCACCAGGCTGTTCCTGCTTCTCCCTTAGCCATTTCTTCCCCAGGCAGGCTGGGCTCCAGAGGGTCCCACTTTCCCTTACCCCTAAATCTGTCCAACTACTGCCTTGAGCACAGCTGTGAGGACACGGGCTCTGCTCAGCACCCACCTCACAGGCACACACACCTCCCCTGGTGGGGGGGACACCCACCCTTTCTGGAAAATGTGCCTGGTATTTGCCACACTGTTCAGCAGGTCCCAGGTGGCATTAACGTACCCGAGCAGTTCCTAGAGAAACGCTGGGGTTACTTGCACACCTAAAACGCAGTATATCCCATGTATGTTGGTGAAACAGCATCTTGATACTGTTTAGTTTTTAACCATAAAGATTAGGGGAATTGTCTGTATTGTCAGCATTAATCACATAAAGTTCTGTTTTGAAAATATGAGTCACTAGTGGATAGAGTTTTCCCAAATTGCTTAAAAGATTAATAAAATAATCAACTTAGCAGAGGGGGGTAAAGAAACCACAAACTATTCCTGTAAGGAAATCGCTTTATTGCCTATACATGTGAATGAGCTGTTTTAATACTCAGTTCACTGCCTCCTCTGCATATAATCTCTTCCCTTTTATGTCCTGCTCTGATTTTTTTTAAAAAAAGACTTTCAGGCTTTTTTAAAATTAATTATACAAATCATTAGTATTAAAAAGGTAATATAATGGTTTCAAGAACAAGCTTCACAGACTATCTGCATATTTAATCATCTCTGCTAATAAATTTTTAATCACTCATTGAGTTCAGGTTCTTGTCTTGAAGCTTAACTTGATAACAAACCTAGCAACTGGTAGAACTAATTGGTACAGACTAAGTGAATAATTTATAAGAGGAAAAAGCACTGGGTGTTCTGGAGGTGTGCAGAGACCACAAGTCACAGATATTTCGGGGAGGAAGCAAGAAAACAGCAGCTGATTACAGGAATTTCGTGATACGCTGCTGACATCCAGAGGCCAACAGTCAATACTGTTCACATATGTGAACCAGGCTGTAAAATGCGCTGTAAAGCTAGATTCATTAAGTTTTAAATATTCATGCATTTCATTAAAGTTAACATTAATTGCACTACCATACACATTGATTATGCATAGACCATAAGTGTTTAACCTCTGAAAGCTTGCGAGTATATTCAAGTAATGGGGTATGTCCCATCTTCGAAGATTTCAGTGAAAGCTTCAGCTACAAAGTTGAAATTAGAAACGGAGTGCATTACAGTGCTAAGAAACAGTAATTTGAAATATCAGAATGGTAATAAAAATAATTATTTTACTAATCAAACAGAAATGCTGGTGTAAGGTGCAAGTTGCTTTGTACTTTTCTAAAGTAAAGTAACAAAAATTATGTATAAGATTTATTAATGAAAAATGCTAGCCTGATTTGCAAGCTACATCTATTAAATAGGTTTAAAGAGTTAAATTAATTGGTAGCTGAGTGAGTTCCACTTAGTTGAAGATGAGTAGCTTTTAAACAATGTAATAACAACAAAAAAAATCCTATTCTCTTGAAATATGCTGATTTGTGTTTTAAAATGAGACACCCCAAACCTACTTACACTACAGAATAATTCTACCCCCAGGGAAGCACAAAATGCTACCATTCTTAAACCAGGATATAACAGACAACATTTGACAGAAATTCAATTATCCTTGAAAGATCCCACTTGTAGTTAGTTACATACGTAATCCTCTTTTATTTAATGGGTTAAAGCTCTCTTTCAAAACATTTAGTTTGATGAACTGGAGACTTGCTACATGTCACAAAATTCATTAAGTTACTTAATAAGATTGTTAAGTAAAAACACTCAGAAGTTAAAAAATGTCATTTAATGCTGCCCATGCAACCTTAATTCTAACAGTGTATGTATATGCATTATGAAACACCAATGAATTAACTTTTAATCTCCTCTGAGCCAAAAAGATTTTAAGATTGGAAACTAAGGCACAAAGGGCATGCCAACAAATACAATGCTGCACTTTAGAGCAATCTCTGAGCCAGCTCACATCTTGCAGAGCATACCCCTGCAGGGCTAATTACCCCAGATAGAAAGCTGGACTTGTACAGTTCCACTGCTTCCGGTACCTCTGCACGGCAAGCTTAGTTCTCTTTAAGTCTCTTACTTCTCTTGGAGACAGAGAGACTGGTTTGCCCAAAATAGCACTGATTTCTCCCTGAGCTGTTAACAACTCCTGATTAGCCAATTTTTTTTGTGAAGGTGGGCACTAAAGTGTAGTATTCCTAATTAGAAGCCACAGTTAACACACTGAAATTCTGTTTAAACAGTATTACCTACACCCTCAAACAACTTTACGATCAGGCGTACCCTGAATGGTATAAAAAGCCTTGCCTTTTTTCTGACAAGAACGTACTGATTTCTAGCAAGGGTTTGGAAGTCACATATCAACCACCTGTACCCATTTAACATGTTTTAAAGTGGTCTGGGATATCAAAGAGTTTTAATTTGGGGGGAGGGTGTTCATATGGTTTTGTTCTTACAAATTAAGACTACCTCCTTATGCTTCTTTCTTCAGTAATGTTTAACCAAGAAGGTACCCTGTTAAGTCATTTAAACACCAAACTAAATTTTTTTAGTTTTACCATTTTGCTTTTTATAGCATAGTCATGAACAACCATACAGCCCAGAAAGGTTATGCACATTTGTAAAAAAAAAAAAAAAAAAAAAAAGGTTTGTATTCTCAGTAAGATTTCAGTTTAAATTTTCATTAAGAGCTGTCAGAATGCAGGAGACAACAGAGTAAGAATTCTTTGAATACTTGCCAGCTTAAAACTTTGCCTAAAAACCATGCTCATTAAGCAATACTACTTGGGGTTTTTCATGTTGGCTTTTTGTTTGTGGTTTTTTTTTCAATTTCACTTGTGGAAAAAACTCTGAAAAAGCAGGAAGGATTCTTGATGGTTGATGTCTCTCCTCCACATGGCATAATCCCCGCATTCTCTTTTCTTTCCTGGTAAATCCAAAGGTGACAGGTGCTCATTCACTGAGCAGTTAGCTTCTCTACCAAGCACGCTAGCAAATACATTAAACACAAATTAAAATTATGGCAAAACTTTCACGTGTCCAAGTAGAAGTGGACTACAGTAGAGAATTCATTTTGTTTTTCAGATGATCAAAAAAATATGGATGCAGAGAACGTTTCTCTTTATTATAGACCAATCTCTGACAATACTAGGCCTGGGAGGTAATCACATTGTTAAGCTAAATCTGAAGAGGTTTTAATTAAAACTATATTTTTTGTAATTACAATTTGAAATTATATTTGAGGTTTAAGTGTTAAATTTATTAGACGTGAGGAGTTTTACAAGGCATTTCTAATGTAATGAGCTCAGGCACCACATATGTTGCATCTTTGGTACACGTTATCAAGAGTTGCTTTTTTAATGAGCTTTAAAACCTGTATTTGCATACCAGAGGAAAAGGTCAGTGATGTGTGGATCAAGTCAGTAAATTAAGTATCACAGTATTATGTTATTATGATTGCCTTCCCAGACACACAATAACAAAACCATAGGCTACAGTTACCCTACTATGCTAATGCTTCCATCTATATGATCTTGCCGGTTTACACATCCTGGCGCTGCCGTGCCTCTGGTCTCTGTTACTCAGTGCCTTGTCTCTTCACTTTCTCTCCACACCAACTCCACACCAGAGCAGAGCAGCTGGCATGTCTGGCAGTCAAAGAATCAAAGCAAGCACAGGAATCAGGGGCCAGATTCAGTGTGACGGCCCATCTCCAAGCACCACCTCGCACTCCAACCTTTATCCCAAGCAAAGATCCCCAGGGACAGGTCCTGAATCCTGATGACAAGATCAAATCTATTGGACAGTAAAGTATTAGGACACGGACAGCCCTTTAATCCAAGCCACATTCCACTTGACTCTGTTCAAGGATGCATCAGTATCATGTCTCTTTCAAAACAGATACCAAAAGTATTTCTAATGCTATGGTCCAAAATCTGACTCTGTTGACTCTTTCTTGTTGGAATGTTAGATGTTTGGTAATCTCTAAGGGTTGGCACCTATACTGAAAGTCCTATGCTGTGATAAATAATAAATATGCTAGAAACTGACTGTAAACACACTCTTACCAGGTTTTCAGCAAAGAGTAAATTTCCCTGGATTTACCTTTATTTGTAAATACTTGTTAATGTTGTAAGAATTATAATGTTACCTTTATTTTTTAAGGGCAATTGAAGTTGATTCTCTTTTCAACTCTCCAACAGTACTTAACAGCATTCTCATTCTCAGAGACCCTAGGCATACTCTAAACCATCTTATGCACTACATGATATTTTATGCATGTTTATTTATGTCACAGCCAAGTGACACTCCATCTCCATATAAAGATGTAAATCTAGTCATCAAAGAAAAAATCCATTAAAATATTACAGCAGTAAGAGCAATACAATTGATCAGTTATAAGTAGTTTTAATGGTTTTTCACTTTTTGTATGATAATCCTCAAAGTAGCATTCAAAAATATAGTGCAAAATATTTATTCATTTTATTTACAAACAAAATGTGCAGTTCAGCTTGTCCTCACCACAATAAATGTTATTATTCTATGTGATGAATAGGAATTATCATAAACATTTGAAGAGACAAAAGTAAATGTAAACTTAAGAACAAAAATCTTCCCTTCAGTTATACTGAGGTTAAAGTTACATGATATTATCTCTTTTAAAATTATTTTCAGTTGAAAAAAACCCAAGAAGTCCAAGAGATCACTAAAGAATTACATAGGAAATAATGTTTTTTTTTAAACCATAAAATTAATTTTGCTGTGACAATCACAATGTAAAGTTCTTATCCATGTAGAATATAAATTCTTTGCATCTAAAACATAGAATCTTTACAATGTAATGTTTTGTCCCTTCTTACTTCACAAATTGCCTTTAGGGGAAAAAGTATTCCAATATCTTCCTTTCCCTCTGATGAAACAACAGATGCTTTGGTTAAAGAGCAATTCGTGCACAATAGTGTTTTAACTTGCAAGGCAGTACCCCTTTATTAAGTTGGTAGAATTCCACTAACTGGATGAGATCAGTAAATCTGGTATGACCATCATCGAGGGTATAGAATAGCTTCCCATCATCTTCCAGCTGTAAAAATAAAATAAAAAAAAATAAAAGAAAAATAATAAAAAAAAAGAAAAGAAACAGATAAAATAAAATCCTCTTTTGCTATGGTATGTCTTGCTGATTTAAATACTTGTTTGAGAATTCTTCTTGTAGACCAAGATATTCATGACTACTGAGAGAAGAAAAAATACAGTCATCATTCACAGCAAGATCAAAAATGAACAGAAAAATAACGCAGACTTTAACTTCCCTTTTAAGTTAGGTACACGCCTAAAAGGAAAGAACAATTAAGTAAATATAAGAATATTATTTATGCACTAACACTTCTACTTTATGCCTTTGGCATGATAACTGGTTACTATGACCACAAGAAACTGCCCATCACAAAAGTAACATGCTTGATGTAGTAATGTGTTCTTTGTTGTAGGAGAAAGAACTGCTGCAGCTCCAAATGCATGTGTCAGCAGATACAAGAGAGGAAGGAAAAAACTGCAAAACTTACCTTGAAAAATTACTTTTAAACGCTTAAAAATTCACAATCAGTATTTCCCTGTTCTAGGTTACTGAACGTCAGCTCTTGCACAATTTGTGCTGCACTGCTGACTATATACTTTGTCAATTTATTTCCTCTACTGCTGATACATCTAATATCAAGAAGCTTCCGTGCAATAGCAAATAATCAGTGTTAATGTAAATAGAGGGTAAAATCCCACATTTAAACTATTCTAAAAAAGAAAAAGGAAAAAAGAAACTTTACAAGATTGAGAGAGTAGTGAACAGAAGATTCTGAAGAAGGGCTAGCCAGTAACAGATGGTGTGCTAGGGAAAGATGCAACTATCCAACTTGAGTACAGGGGAAGGGAGAACATATAATTAGCTCTCTTACCTGTAATTAAGATTTTTCATCTGAAGCAGCTGTTGAACTGCTTATGATTCCTGCTTATTCTACCCCTTTCTATCATGTCTGGAAGCAGTTTGTAATTTCTTTATTCTCAGACTTTGGTTAATCCAGGTCAAACACTGCTAGTTAAGGAATTATCAATGTGTGCATGTATAAATTCCTGTGCTCCAGCCAAGAACCTGAAATGAATTATCATCCATCGGACCTTCCTTATGTATGCATGGAATTTTCCTGCCAACACACTGAGTACAAGGAAGAGCTAACAATTCAGATGTCTGTCGCCCAACACATCATTTTTAGTGTATTTTTCTCCTTCCAAATTAATCCCAAACCTCAAAGTGAATACTAGACAGATTGCTAATTCTAAAGAAATCAATATTTTGCAAAGTAAAAATTCGTGTTTTGTTGCCCAGGAACCTAACATCTTCTGCAAACCAACAAGGCTGTTATGAGAGACTATTTATTGGAAAAAGACAGTTCCAGAAATGTATATCAGTTCTTCTTGTTTTGCACAGACTACAGAACAGATAATTTCAGGATAGACTACACTGAATTTACGTTGTATCAATTCAGAGTAGTAAGGATTAAAAAAAACATTTGAGAACTATCAAGTCCTCAAATTTTCACAGTATGGGATCCCAAATGTATCCCAAAGCTTTTACTTTCAAATTTTCACAATAAGTTCCCTGCCACCCACATGCAATACCTGTTGCACATGTTACTGGTGCTAATATTGCACCTGTTAACGTGGGGGAAGCTGGAATTGGCAGGCTGCATGCCCTATTTGAAGGAAACGTTTTTAAATACAGTGTAACCTGAAACAGCCTAAAATGTAAGAGAAAAATAATTACTTTAGAGACTGAATTATTTTTGTCTTATAAAAAGACTTACTGAATATTTTTTATTTATTTATATTTAGTAGGAAATTTATCTTCTCTGCCCAGTAGCTGGAAAAAGGCAAGAGTTTAGAAGAACAGTAGAATTTGAAGTTCAAAAGGTAACATTGATCTCCAACTAATAAGCCACCAACTTACTGCAGTAACACAAAATGCCTTGTTTCTTAGAAAATTATAACTTCATTTAAAAGATCAGCAGCAACTGGAAACAAAATCTTTCCTACATCAAAAAGTAATTTGCTGAACTCCTTAGACTGTTGTTCTAGCAAAAACAGAGCATGCAGTAAGTGAAGGAGTGTAGAAGAAGTAAGTGAAGTAAGAGAATGCTCTGAGAGGTACTGACTGCAACTGGAAATTAAATGACAGAAGGGAATTGAAATATGCCTATGTTTGTGGAACTAAGAGTTTCCAGATACACGTTCTCTCTCTGGATTAGGTGGTTATCATTATGATTTCTTTTTTCCCGGTAACTAGCATAGGATAAACTGCTTTACTTGTTTACAGGTTTTGCACTGAAGTGGTACATCAGCAGGGAGAAATTGACCCAAGCCTGTAGACAACCTATGTCGAAATAAAGATTCTGCATTCCTCCAAAGATCTACAGCAGGGCTCAAATACACTGCTTACATCTGTAGAAAAACAGTTTTTTGAAGGGAAGAAGAGAATCATCCAGCTCAGAGGAAACCGAAGATAACTGCAACTTCCTGCTACATTTGCATTTTGAGAAGAGAGGGTCTGTTTCCTCATAGAGAAAGAAAAAGTCGTCTCTTAAATTTGAGAGTTAAGTGATATCCCAATGAAGTAGAATCATACAGTATTTGTACAGAGTTCAGAAGGTTTTCTAAAGCACACAACATTTACCCTGAAGTAAACACTAGAAGTAATTACAGTCAATAGAAGCACAGGGATCTTATATCTGTGATTCTATCACAGCATACATTGATGCTCAGATTGGATCCAGGGCATAGCTACCACTCCTGGATGAAGGAGTCCTCCATTGTTTATATGTAACACAATGAAAAACCTGGGCAACAATTTTAACAATTTATATTCACTCCTCTCCTCCTCCCAAATATTGCTTCCGTTTTATTCTATGTGAACTTTTTTAGGGGAGGATATCAGCTACAAGCCCTAAGTAAGATATACAGAAATTTGGGGAACAATCATAGGGGATGACCCAATCAGAAACACAACCAAAAAAGCACCATATGCTCATTTCTTCTGAGAAACAGCATAATCTCCTGGAAACTTCAGTAGGAAGAAACATGGAGGGTAGAGTACTATGTTGTCTGGAAGAAAGGTTCTTGTGAAGAAAGAAGAGTAAGCTATAGGTCTGCTCAGTTACGTCAAGCAGTTGTGGCTCAAATACATAATGCTGAAGTGTTCCCCTTCTCAACAGAAGCATCCTGTAAAGAAAATAGTATAAACCACTACTGGAGGGAGTGGAAGGAATAGGGAAAGCTGGCCATTCTGGTAGGAGAATTGGATGATATCTTCAATAAAAACTGATGGAAATGCAATTTCAATTTAGGAAATTTCAGTTTACCTATAAGCAGGTGGACTAAATAAAAGTATCAATTTTTTCCCAGGAAAAAGACTTAGAGATGAATATACTATAATAACATTAATCAAGAGGAAAGGTCAGCAAAAAATGTTTGACTCCAAATACTGAGAGACAGTATCCTAAACAGATGAGTCAGTGAGATATACACACATGTTGTCCACAGTCCGCCTAAACAGATGACTAAAAAGAAATGGTGCACATAATGAAAAATGAAAAGGCACTATGACCTTTACAAATACATGATTTTCATGCCATCAGAGTTGCTTCTATCCTGTTTCAAATAGATTTCTCTGTTTTTTCAATATACTTTTTAGGATTTTATAATACTAGTCAAGCTTTATCAAACAGTAAATCTCAAAATCAAACAGTAAAGCTCAAAAATGTTCAACTCTACTCAGGAATACTAATTATTTTTATTGACGCAGGTATTATGTTTATATCTTCCATATAACAGCAAAAGAAAAAAAGTGCATCAATATTCTATCACAATTATTCAATTGTTTTGTTTTAGAACCATATGTATAAACTGAAAAATTTACTTACTGGTACAATTTGAAAATGCTTTATTTTTAATCCGTGACTCAATGACAATACAAACGTTTTGGGGTTACTTTGGCTATCACGTACCAGGAATACCCTAAAAGAGATTAAGAATTTTGACAGTA
The DNA here is from genome assembly GCA_004320125.1 of Scolopax mira. Classification (NCBI taxonomy): domain Eukaryota; kingdom Metazoa; phylum Chordata; class Aves; order Charadriiformes; family Scolopacidae; genus Scolopax; species Scolopax mira. Next base: position 199,507 of record BJBW01000896.1, read on the forward strand.
AGATCAATCTGGAAAATCTTTTCAAACGTCCAGTTAAAACAGTCATAAATTCATTACAGTATGTATTTGTAAAAAGCAGAAATTATATAAATTCCCTAAGTTATGCCTTTAATCAGTATTTCTTTGCAAACGGGTCACTGTAAATATTTAAATTCTACTTCACTTCATCTGTTTACATGTAAAATACGCATTTCTCAAAATGAATGACACTGGGGGTGTCAGTTTTTACACGGCATAGAATTACAATGTATCTCTTCAAACAGAAAAGCACTCTCAAAGTTTGTGCTTCAAAAAAAAATTTCACTAGACTCTGACAATTATCTTAAATCACAAGTGCTACAGGGAAAATTCAAAAAGTGGTTCAACTGGAAGTTTACAGAAAAAGTAATGCAGGAAATACCAGAACGATTTTCACAGCTGGCCAATATTCATAAATGCACACTCACTTCTGCACATCAGCCAAATTCCCACTGAGAGAGAGCTACACTCTGATCACTTTATGGCATCATTATTCAAATCACAACACTCTCAATGGCCAACAATGTCATTGCAGCTAGTTCACCAATAACTTATTCCAGCCAGGTTATGGACAGATGTAATTTTGCCGTAATCCTGGCACGATAGTCTGGTAAAGGCAAAGGATGAATACCAGTAAGAGACAATTTTCATTGAATCACTGGGTTTGGAATATTGGTACATAACAATGTACCAATGTTCAGAGGACAGAAGGAAGTACCTGAGTCCCAGCTTTGTAATGGAAAGAGTCTGAACATTTGTACTGTGCAGGTCTGGAACAGCTATAGCTATCAAATGCATCAAAAAAGGGAAATGGAGGGACAGCCATTGGCAAACATGGTCCTCTTTGAGGACACCAAGGAACAGGTAAGATAGACTTGCAGGTATCAACCAAGCAAGCACTAGTGGCCACCTACTTTTGCCCAACCACATACCAGGAATGCAAGCACAATCACATGAAAAGAAAGGATTTCAGGAGAAGAAAGCAGACAAAAGCTTACAGTGGATTTGCACTGACTAACGTCATGGATTCAAACTACTAATTTAATCATCAAAGATTTTAAGAGTCCTATATGTACAAAGTAAGAAAATACCTGGAATTAAGAAATTTGAAGTCCATAATCATTAACATTTATATCAAAATCCCTATCCAGTCTAATTCAGAGCTCTGATACTAAATCAGTTATTCAAGAGGAATAATTGTCCACTCAGTATATGGCTTGTAAGAGCACATGGCTGGTAAAAGGACAAGACTGCTCAATAGACTTGGGCTCTCCTAACAAGCTCTCTCTCACCACCTAGTGGCCTCTCACCCTCTCCAGGACATGAATGAAAATTTTCAGGGCAGTTAGATATATCCTTTGCATAAACTGAATTTTTTTATATGTTTGTCATATGGACTAGCATTAAAGATTTTCTTTTATTCAGAAAAATGACACTATACGAATGTGCCCCTTCGCAGACACTGAAAATGGGGTCTCTACTTGCAAATACTGAGATGCACATTAAACGATATACAAAGTAATTGCATTGGATAGGAGAGAAAATAAAGGTTGATTAGGATTTATGTTCCCATTCATCAATTCTTTTAAAGTCCTTTTTCTTACTTTTTTCCCTTGTATTAATAACAAAGATTTGTCCTCCTTCACATAAAAATATCTTTACTCTTTTCTAACTTTGTCACAATAGACCTACTTTAGTTGTCAAAGAACCTTTAAAAAGATCGCTTTATTATGAAGAAAGGGTTGTAGTTTACAGGATCTTAGAAATGCTGGTTGGAAGGGAGCTTTTTAGACGTGCATGACTCCAAACTGCTTCTTCATAAACGTATAAGGAATTTGCTGAATGACCAGTTGCATTTTGTCATGGGCCTTTTGGTAATGCTATTGTCCCATTCATCAATCAGATGCCAATCAGTTCACAATCCTGTCAACTGTTTATCACTGAAAAGTCTTCAAATGTCCTCTAGGGAGTAAAGAATGAAATCTACAATATCGCTACATAAACTTCTTAAAGGAAGTTGGTTTTACACCAGAACAATAGATCAAAAAAATTTATTCCTTGTTTGCACACCTTAAGATTGTTGCTGTTCCTAATTGTGTTATTGGATTAGTCAAACACTGAGACTACTGTAGATTCATTGTAAAATAGTCTCTTTTTCTTCTATAAGCCATTGTGAACAGCATATTGTTGGTACATACAGTGTTATAGAGATCTTATCACCCCGTCATATATGCAGGAGATCTCCCTGCTTGGGATCACCCTAAAAGGAGATCTGGATCATAGATTATTTTCTCTGCCTACCTCCCTGCCCCAGAATTTTATTATTCCCATGAAAAGAACCTGTATTTCTGCTGATAATTCCTTCTTTCAGCTCATCAAGAAGCACAGTATTTATCACTTCATGAGCGCTCATACTACCGTGTTCTAATCAATTCTAGACAGTCTACACGAGACTATCATCCTACCATCCATAGACAATGAACACCCATGAATAGATCCAAGAATACAACATAAACAACACTGTACTAAAACAGTGTTAACAAGGTATTCACTTTCTCATCTCAAACACCATTGCTCTTTACTTGACAAATCTACTGGGTCTCATTCAACACTATGTGTGTGTACCCATTGAAAGACACTGGAAGATTCATCAGCCCTAGAATGACAAACTGCTCAGAAATACATGTTGCATTCATCCCCATGTCCTGTCCCTCTCGTATAACAAACGCAAAAATGAATGCAGAGTATAGAAGCAGTTTCAGGATGATCATCAAGGCTGAAACACAGGACCCCTGAATTTAAACAAGGGAAAAAAATACAAAAGGAGAAATCCAATTAGCCATCATTGCCAATTATGACTATTCATGTCTCCCTTTCCTTTACATCCCTTTTTTTTTTTCCTTGAGTCTTTTCTGTAGATGTAGAAAACAGTATTACAACATACTTATTCTAAACTGAAGGAATTTAGTGAGTCATCTGATATTACAGGTACCAACTAGAAACAGAGTTTTATGGAATTATTTGTTGAATAAAGGAGGTTCAGGTTTACATTTAATACAGAAGTAAGGATAAAAACGCAGAAATGAAAAACAGGAGGTTTAGAAAATAAAATACCTGCTGGCTTTGCCATTTTTTAAAATTAATATTTAAAGGAGAGAAAATCAAAAGTGAATAGTTTTATCCTAATGTTTATCTTTTACATACTACAATTTTTAGTCATCTCATGAGGATAAACATACATATTTTTTTTCAATGGCTGTCCCTGTGCAGTTCATCTTATAATAAGGTTAGTCAATGTTTTCAGGCTTGCTTTCTTTCTTTCATCACTAATAAGAGATACAAAAGACACTGGTGCCAAAGTTGACAGTTCCCAGAGAATATTGTGCAAATACAGAGCTCAAGTGCCTGGCTCTGAGCAGACATAAGTAATCTGTCAGTGACAGAATCGAAGTGTTAGATCACCACTTTATTGCTTCCAAAAGATATAAAATAGAAACCAACTGACCCCCAGATAGCCCTATATAAAAGAATTTTTATTTCTATTAGGTAAGTGCAAAATCTTCATTCCTCCATCACACACACACCTCCCCACCCCCCACCCCCAGTAAGAAGTACATGAAAATAGCAGTTGTTGACTAGAAATGTCTCAGAAGAGTTATGTAAAGAATTAACTCACCCATCTACAAGTCCATGCTGCAAAATAAGTCTCTGAGCCTCTTCTCTAGAGATTTTATGATGAAACCATGACTGAGATCTGTGTATAGCTGTAGAAATAAAGATTTTAAAAAACATTTTGTCTTTCTTGAAAGAACCAGCTATTGTATTTCTCTGGCAATGAATTAACTCACACGTACCCATGTTAGACATGGCAATAGGACTACCATGTGAGTTGAGACGTAGACACCCTCTCCTCTGTATGAGAGAGAAGTAAAAGCATGATTTCAAAGCTTTTTTATTAAAAAAAGAGAAAAAAAATCAGAAAATACTATTCTGATAAAGCAAAGGTGTTTATACCCGCCATGCTAATCCTTCTTCAACTGCAACTGAAAGGGCTTCTGTTGGATTTTCTATAATTCTGCTCCTGTGTCCTGAGAAATCCATTGCTACTAAAGAATTTTCTGAAATGCTTCTCTGCAACAAAGGAAAATAAATTTAGTTCATTTTTTAAAAACTTCGTCATTTAAAAATGAGCTTCTGAGAAAACATTATGTTTTGTAAGTGGTGTTTCAAGTATCTGCAGTGTTTCCGATCAGACCCAAACTCATATTACCCTAGGGAGCATTTGTAATTCCACTATGTTGCTGCAAAGCTCAATTTTACAGTCTGGCAGGACAGATGATCTTTGTGCATTACTGCAATGGATAATAAATATATCATTTTACCATAAACTCTATAACTATACCTAGCCCCTTTGTTAAAGTAACAGGAAAAAGGTAAACCACAAAATTCTTATACTTAATCATATATGTAACCACTCTTATACATAACCATCAAATTAACAAAGATTTAAAATCTTTTGCTATAAGCATGTCATAAATTTATATCTTTTTAATATAAAATTTCATTCAAAGTTAACTGGATTTAAGCATTGAAATCAGCCATTTCTATGGAGTTTTAATACATCTCTTCTAACTTTTATTACAGACTCAAGAAGCTGCTTGGGTTTTTTTCTCCCAGTGAATATTAAGTTTGTTACAGTAGAATAAAAAGCATTGAAGTTTTACAAAACAGTCTTAAGACTCACCAAAATACTTCTCAGAAACCAAGATTTAAAAAATTGAGTTTAATATGGCTCAAATGCTGGAAGGCACTGGAATATCAAATAATTAAAAGAACATTCTAGCATTCTATAAGTTTAAGTAACATCTGAAACACAAGAGGCCCAGATTTCTATGTTGTTAGCAAAACTTCACAGTCCAAAACCAAAGCAGCTCTCTTTTGGTCCTGTTTGGTTACATGCATGAATGTAACTAGAAATGGAAGTTGGCAGTTCTGCGTTCTCTGTAATTCTTGACACTATAGTCTATGGTTTGCCCGAGCCACTGTAACCTGTAAAGAACTTTGCAAAAGTAAAAAAAAAAAAAAAGCTAAAATAAGAGAAATGTTTGCTTCTACGGGAGTGGAGGGAACTCCTTGTAGCTTGGAGTTGGTTGTGAGTTGCTGAGGAATATGAAACATAGAGGTTGTTCCCCTAAGAAGCTTGTTCATCAGCTTGTGCACTGAATTCCCAAGTTTACCCAATTTGCTGTTTAATTAATGAATTATACACAAGTAGAAAAAGAGTGTCATGCTTAATATGATTACAGATTATGCCTGCGTTAGAAGCTACATGAGCTAAAATGCACTCAACAGCGCAAGAGGAGAAAGAATCAGCAATGGCTCCCAGATCCAAGTGGCAGCTGGCTACTGTAACATCTTCATATAACAGAAAGTAAAGACAAGGTCAGCGTATTAAGCACAATTTTGGAGCCATGCTTATTAGCAATATCCCTAAAAACTGTTTCTGTGAATGTCTATAATAGAAGGGCATCTTTTAGGCATTTTAACAGCAAGAACTATAATAAAACTTCAAAAAATCCACCATAAAATCTCTATCATGAGTCCCAGAAACAAGTATTTTTTAACCAATGTAGCCAACAAAAACCACAAAAGTGATATAAATCATCCATGAAAAAGTCTGAAATCAAATAACTCAAAAAGACTTAAGATATCTTAAGATAAAAGACAACCTGATCCAATCCCAACTATCTGAGGAGATGGACACAGCACCTAGTATAGGCGTTGTTCCTCCAAAACCCAGTTATGGCAAACTATGGTGTTCCTCTGAAGTGCAGTCAGTATTACACCAGCTGAAATTAATCTCAAGTACCCAATGTTCTATATTACTGTATAGTATACCAAAAAGGATTTGTTATACCTTTCTTTTTCATCATTTACAGCATGTGTAATCTTAAACACTTTGCTTCTTTTTAAATGAATATATAGTTCTGTTTCTCTGTCTTCAAAATCCTCTTTCCATTCTTTTTGACAGTGATAATAAACCATTGATCTCCCAAAATAGTGGAGATTTGACAAAAGGAAAAAGCCTGTTAACTGGTCCGAACCACCCAATTTGTATGAAGTAAATTAATTAATTAGCTTTCTAGTCAACCCTGGCAGCCCTAAAGATTTTGGCAAGCATTTGCACATGCAAAGATTTGCAGGATCAGGTCAGCAGTATAACTGACACAAATAAAGTGACGCTTAAAAATAGCATAATGGCAGAAACAAGGTATTTACTCATGGGGCTACTGTGAGACATACCATAGGTGTTACATTCAAAGGGCTGCAGCCACTTCTACCTTGATATGGTTGCATGTAATTCTGATACAGCTGCATCCCATACTAAAACCAGAAAATAACACAGTTAGCATTTTAAATTATAAACCTAAGCCAAGTAAATTTTTTTCCAGATGTAAAAGATAATAAGTGCTTTTCTTTACCATTAAAACCCAGGGACAAACACTGTTAGGATATGGAAATGCACAACATCATTGTCATCGCTGCTGCCTTTATCAATGTACACTCTGCATTAAATGCTACCCATTTAATACACACACTGACCTATTCTTACTTTGTCACAAACAGACACATTTTAAAAACATATTAAAGTTCCCTTCTTGTGCATTCTCATAGCTTTGTTTGACATTACTGAACAATCTCACTGAACTCAATATGGTTACATATAAGCATCCGTTTAATGTTAAGTATTAGCAGGACTGAGGCTTCAAGACATCCAATCCCCTACAACGATTCCAGTAGTTTGGTCTCTCCCTCTTTGTTGGGATGAAGAAAAATAAGATTTCAGAGCACAAAACTGATACTGTTATTGTATGGGAATCTAGAATTAGGTTACTTCCCTACCATACAGTATCAAAATTTCAAGTAGTAGACTTAAGCAAAAAGTTAACTCCACACAGAAAAATTACCTTAAGCAACCTAATTGCTGTCATCCAACAGGTCCTACTTTGTTCATCATCTGCACAGAGCTGTTTCAGGTCTCTGGTTCCTCCTGATTTGTTAGGCTAGAAGGCCACAGCACATTTTTTTAGCATTAAAGCATATCTTGAAGATAATACCTGTTGAAATAAAAGCCACTAATTCTCCTATTTTATAATAGACAGCTGAATATTGTTTTCAAAAACCTTAAAGAAACTTAAGCTTACCTAAAAACTGTGGCTTGCTTTAATACGTATCAGAATAATAAGCTTGTACCTTAAAGCAGAATCCATAGTTTGTTGGCGCTCCAAAAATCTTTTTGCCCGTCAAAGACATGTACATATCACTATTGCTGAATTCGCAGAAAAACTGCAGGTGTCTCGGCTCCTAAAAAGAAGAGCAATGTAATACAGTCAGATTATTTTAGCCAGCCCACCCAAATAAGACACTCGAGAAGAGCATAGTAGTTATCTTTTTCCAAAACACAGTCTTACATACTGTAGTTTTAACTATGACATTATGAAATCTAGAAAGAGACAACTCAACATTAATTTTATAATGCAAAGTAAAAACACCTCAAACTACTCAAAGAGTTCATCCTTTCAGAGAAGGAGAAAAACCAAAGTATAAGTGATATTATTACTGGGAAAACATCCACTAAATTCAAGCCACAACAATATTACAGTATGAGTCAAGTTTTGAGAGCATTATCCATTTCAAACACCAAAATAAAATATACTCTTACAATCTGAAAAACAACATACTATAATAATTACTGTCCGGTACTATTTCTAGCCATTTTCTCCACCTTCTAAGGTTAATTAAGTAAAGGAAGCAAGAAAGAAAACTGCTAAAGGGTACAAAAACAGATCAGTGAATACAATGGCAGTTGACACAAAAAATTCAGAACCAGGAAAAATATTGTTTGAAGTGATTTATGTGAAAGATGTCACAACTCCAGTGTACCCTGTTTAATATAATCAGATTTAAACTACTGCCATCCAAATACCAAAGCTGAATTAGTAAAATGAAAACTGTCCACTTACAAAACTTAAGAATGCTCAAAATCTTCATATAAAATCCTTTTATGCATAAATTTTTGTTTATTTTAGATAATGAAGTATTATGCCTACTTTTCAGAACATCTACTTATACTCCAAAATTTTAGCTGCTATTTTAAAATTCATTTTTAAAAGGCACTCTGTTAAATGATTGGAAAGATATTAACCAGAATGAAGTGAAGCTACCAGGCAAAAAGAAACCCCTGTTTCTAAGACAATAGTTTCCTAATTTCATACCTCTCTCTCTATGTCTCTAAATGTTATCTACAATAAATAGGTATTTTTTTCCTCTTTATCACTACAAGTCGATACTCAAATTTTCATTATTATTACAACAAATAATAAATACATACAAATTTTCTCTAACTGCGTAATTTCCTCTTTCTTTTTTTTCTTCTCTTACCTTAGAAGTACCTTTAGTGGAAAAATAAAGGCCAGATCTTCTCAAGAGAAAGTACAATTTTTTCCATGATTTTTTTCCCTGCTCCTTTGCATGCAAGTAACCATGAATCTCAGGATACGTGCTGGAGCTTAGGAACATCTGAAAGAAAATATCAAATATGCATTTTTTTCTTTTAATCTGAAACCAGCTTTCTGTTTCATTAACATACTCAGGCAGGACTAAGGGGAATAAACCCCTAAATCCACTATGACACCACAGTAATTCAGTTATGATTGCATCTAATCCCATGAAAAGTACCTCTGATTGAAGGCATGTAGAATGTTACACAACTCCAAGGTATGATAAGCAAGTTACATATTTATATGGAACATATGGTTTGAAATGAGAGCATTAGTTATGCAACTTCAGCAGACTTCAGCAACAAAACCAGCGTAAGAAGTTCTGATCCGATGCCTCAGACCCTATTTATATAAAACTGCAAATCAGTTCTACCAAAAGAAGAAAGAAAAAAAACATCTCTCCTCCCTGCCATGTTACAAGCCAGACAAGGGAACTGATCCGAGTTAAAATTAATTCAGCAAACAGATCAGAAAATCTGAATCAGAAAACCATGCAGGTCAGTCAGATCTTAATATTTTCAAAAGGAGGAAACAGAGGTCTCAGGACCTGAAGTTGTGCTTTAGAAGGAGCTTTAGTAGTACCAAAAAGAGGAGAGGCTGGGCCAGTCACCAAGACAGTTCCTATCTGTGCTCGAGGTCATGTGGCAGAGTATTGAAAAAAAAGAAAATGGGTCAGGAGAAGAAAAGAAGATTTAAGTTTGAGAGATCAGCCATTTTGCCTCCAGACCTGCAAGAAAAAGGTGTGTACCCTCACAAGAAAGGCACAGAATGAGATAGTCTGACAGTGAAGTTAACTGATGCACTGCCTCTACTCAAGGTATTCGGTGGTTTCTTTTTAGCCCTTTCAACCAGACATTGTTGGAGTGCAACACAGCTGTTATCTTGCTAAGACCAAGTATCGGTTCTATTCAGTCTTCAAAAGTATTCACTAAAAGCTGGCAACCATGTTAACTTTATTCTGATTCCATGTAATGCCTTCATTTTTATTACTCTTCTCGCAAGAAAACTATTCGGAACTATGACTCGCATCTAAACAGACTAACCTAGAATTCTTCGACTTCCATATATGCAAAGGAATCTGTGTTTTTACTAAGCTCTTCAAGGACCTTGCCCCAGACTGGCCTGCAGCATCTAGGCTTACATAGAGGAAGGAAACAAGGGCTGATATCTGCAGCTTTCATTGCCGCATTTTCCTCCTGTCCACTGCCTCTTCCAGAAAATCTGATTTGAGGACATGAAACAGCAGATTCTCAGGCAAGAGACAGACTGGCCAGAACCGCAGCAAAATGATGAAGTAAAGTAATTTTGGAAGTACACCATAGTCTTCAGGTACAGCCATTAAATAATGCAATCCAACCAAGATACACAAGGTTGCTTTCACTTGTATTGTCTTCCTACCTTGCAGTCAGGTGCATGACTGTACCACCTGCAGACCACACTGAGCTAATTAATTTCAGTTGGTGTGAATGCAGTAATAGGGACAGGCTTCATTTGACAGGGGAGCGCCCTAGCCCACAAGTAGGAACACATTGTGAATAGCTTCATGCTATTCATCTGAATAGTTAAATTACAATAAGACTAGGTATATCTGTCTACATGAGTTGCTGCACAAAGCTGTTGCAAACGCAGTTTCAGCTTTTTCAGCCACGCTGCAGTGGATGAGTAGGTCCTGGTAGGTGTTCCAGCCTGTTAATCTTCCCATTTGCCACGTATTAAGCGGTTCACTGATGGTGAATATAAAGGCTGCATTGCAAATGTATTTTAACTCCATAAACAAGTCAAACGGAATCTAGAAGAGTCAATATATATAAAGCTAAAAGAGCATCTTTTTATGTGTTAGTATCTCTGCTGAAGATGAAAGGAGTGACAGGCTCCCCCAAGAATCTTTCCCAGGATTTCTGCCATAAGAGCCTCAAACCAGAAGAGCTGTCATGAAAAATGCTTTTCTTACTCAGCAGACCAAAGTGGAAGAGCAATACAAAGCTCAGCTTTGACAGTCCCTGTTGTACTCATGCTATCAATTAAAATAGAGTAGCAATAATGCTAGGAAAAAGGCAATCCTAGATCCATCTTTTTCTTTTCAAGACAGCTGACAACAGTGTGAGAAAATATAACATGAACAAGCTGTAGTCAAAGCCATTAACTGTCACAAGGAATGAGAAGTAAAAATATCTCAGAGTGCAAACTGAACATCTGTAATAAATACCTAAAACTAAAGATAGTAGAAAAGATAACTTCTTTGGTTCTTTTTGTTGGGGAATGATTTGGATGGGTTTTACTGTTGTTGGTTTGTTATTTTTTTAATGGAAGTACACGCAAGTTTATTATAAAAGGAAATGGGTCCCTGCATTATGCAGATAAGAGGTAATCAAAGTAAGACAAATTAAGAAAAGTAAGAAAAGACCGTAATACAGGAAGAAATGGAGAGAGTTAAATGATGGCATACAGCAGTCAGGGATTACTGCTCTCACAATACGCAGAAATGATCTTGCACCCTCTCCCCGTGCAGTGAAATATATAATACCTATGTTAATAATATGTATATATGTATAATATGTAGGGTTATATAAAGTGTTATCATGTCTTCCAGATACTAATATATGACAGCATCAAGGACTTGATTATGATTTGATTAGATGTAAAACTAACCAATTTAAAACCAACCTGAACAAAAGCCAAGGCAAATAATTGTCTTTTGTTGGGGAAAAAAATAAAATAAAAAACAACAAAAAAATCAAATCAATCAACAAGTGGGGTAAAATAATGGAAAGGAAAAAACCACCACTGCCTCAGATGAATATAATAGTAAAACATGCAGAAATACTGGATGTCACCAAATGAAATAAAGATTGAGAGCTGAATTCCTAACTATACAACTTAGTTGTCCACACCTTCAACATATTCAATAAAAGAAAGGCTGCAGTAGCAAAGACATTTGCTAATGGCATTTTCAAGCTCTTACTACTTTGCAGAGTTAAAGAAGCCACCATTTTCCTAAGACTCTATGAATCAAGCCTGAATTTGATGACTGATTTCCTCAAAGATGTGATGACAGCTGGCCACAATCCAGCCCAATGCTACCAGGAATGAGCAGAATTTTCCCCCGAACCTCCTGAAGAATTCTGGAGGCATCAAGTACTTCTAGTGAAGAACTGATATCAATTCTCAATATTGTTTCCTATAGACTCCAGTCAATCTGAGGGACTTTGAGAGTCCTCTCAGGTCTAGGAGAAAGAGGAAATATAGCAAATTTTTATGTTTATTTAGGAAAGACATATGCTCCATTCTTTAATGTATTCTACATCAGGTGCAAGGTTTTCTTCATTGCTCTGGAAGACGGCTTGGACATGTGCCATGTACAATAGCTTTTTTAATGTATTCACATTACACATAAAAAGCTATTAGAAAGAAGCAGCCAAATTAGTCAATACAAGACTTGAACTCTGAACTTCAAGTCTTGCACCTATTAAACAATAAGAGGACGGAAGATGGATCTATTCTTAAAGCAAAACCAGAAAAAAGTGTAATTACCCAAGTAATAACCCAACCTTATTTTTTGAAAATGTGATTGTTAAATTTAAAACACCTATCGACATATCGCATAGTGAAAAAAATTCAGCTACAAATACAATTAAAGATTAAAAAAATAGAATTACAAAATTGAAGAAATGTTATTCACAGATAAAAAGAAAATGAAAGAAACCTAAGATAAGATTTTAACCCTTCCAAGTAATTAAAGAAAAAAAAATTACTTCAGTGAGGTTAGAATTTTACCTGCTAACTTTGAAGGACTCAATTTTGTCAACACTAATTATGCTGTGCAGTCTATTTATTGGAAATGCTGACATGAATATGAATAGAAAAGGATCTAGCATGCACATGAATTCATCTAAAATAAGAGTTGCTGCAATAAGCAGACAATGTTTTAAACAAATCACAAGTCCCATTTAAAATGGCATTAAACAATAGTTGGGTGGGTTGTAATTAGACCAAGTGATGCAATTTGTTGCCCACCTATGAAAATTGCTAATTCTCAAAAAACAAACTAACAACCCACCCCCAAATTTGAAAATAATAGAATATTTCATTACTATGGGGAGAGACATCAGATAAAAATATTCACACTATGTTAATTTTTGATGTTTTTTAAAGCATCCAACTTAAAAAAATAACCTAAAGTAAATTCCAAATAATTCATATGGCCTACCACTGGAGAGGTACATAGTGTGTTGTGTCTCGCAGCAACCATACTCTAATCAATATAGTAACACACTTCTTTTTTTTGGCTAAAGATCTTAATGGCAGACTAGACCTCTCTCTTTGGTATGCATACATATTCAGTATATGTTAGACCTACTAATTTTACTTAGCGCATGTTAAATGGATAGGAGACAAGTAAACTTTTTTTTGGTTTTGAGGCTAGATGCTTTAAAGTCATCACTTGCTCTTACTTGCTTACAGCTCAATCCACAAAAAGCTTTAAAAGTATCAGAAGTGATTTTTTAATCACTTGTAAGCGCTGAGTTGTTAAAACTAATGTCTCTCTTGATACTTGACCAAGCACATCACAAATAATAATGCAAGGCCATTAACTTGTCTTAATGAAAGTTTCCAAGGAAATAGCGACACACTGTAAACAATTTACCCAACAGCTTCTGCTGAAACGTGCATAACGGCTGCACAATCCACAAATGTCTTCTCTACTTTGTGCCCAGCAAGTTTTATTTGATGAAATACAATTAGACAGAAAATAACAACATAAAATGGAAAAAGAGGAAAGTTCATAACAGATTTTTCACCCTATCAAAATGGGATGTAACTATATATATTTAGAATGATTCCTAATCTTACCCATAAGCTCTGCACACATTCTACATACCACAATATGGGTGTAAGGAAGTTCTGTGCAAAAGTATATGGCAAACCATTATTTATATTATAAAAGTCTCTATTGTTTTTTTAAATTATCAAATTACATTTCCAAGCAAGAAATACTAAGTTCTACTAACACAGGGACAAGATTTCCTAAATTAAATGTTAATGTTAGACTGCAAAAATCTATTTACTATTTAGGTAGCAAAAGTGAAACAATTTTCACTAGATATGCAGCATCTTTTGAAATGACAAAGTTTTAATTAAAGTTTGTAAAAATGATTTATAGAATCTAGTATGCGTAAATTAAATTTAATTTGAAATATTTTTTACTATATCTAGGATAATCTTAACCGCCTGACTTACATTTGGTTTTGTGAGGATATAACTATTTAATACAGAATTAGTTCTCAAATACTTTTCATTTACTGGTGGGTGCTAATGTAGAATTTATCATATAGATGCAAAAAAAAATAATATTGTAATTTCTATATTTCTTTTAGTTCTACCTTAAATATCCTGTGTTATTATGTTGCCTTTCCAATCATTCTTTATCCCCAAAACTCACACATAGGATTGTTGTCTTAAGACCAGTGAAAGTTCTTCTATTAATTAATTTTTCTAGTGACAAGCAAACAAGAGTGATGTGTATGTTTCCACCTTTATTACTCATTTTTCCCCTCTTTGAGAATAAGAGGATGATCCCTGATATGGTCATTCTGTGAAATTATTCCCACTGTAAATTAAAATCTTGTGTCCGCTTAAAAGATGACTAACACTGAGTGACCTACCATATTTTTTTTCGAAGGCTACAGTAGCCTTCAAGCTAACAAATCACACTAGTCAGTCTAAATTTTCTACTCATTAAATTTAACCATTTAACTCTTTTTATATCCATTTGTGTCATATTACCATTGCCTGCTGTATGTTAATACATAAAGGTATGTGCTGAGTGCCGCAGCAACCCACCTTTTTAAGGAAACAGGGTCTTTCACCTGAAATACCCAATAAAGGAATTAACCATTTTTACTGCATTTTGTCTGTCTTGGCATTCCTTTATCCTGAAAGGATGCAAGTTTCCGAGTGTGGAAACTATCTAGAAGGGATGCATCACTTTGTATTTCATAAGGAAAAAAAATTATTAATCATGTTTTGAGTTATTCAAAACCTAATAATAGATCCAACAGAGACAAAGATCTACGCTCGTACAACACAGACATCAGTAAATTCTGAGCTATGCTGGCTCATCTTCATTCAAAGATTACATACCTGCAGTACCGTAGAGTGGCTTACAGCTGCATCGGTCTCACTTGGAAAAGATATCATATGATCTGGAAAAAAGCTCTGTAACAATATAATTTGTATCAAATTTCTGTAAAAAGAAATATTAAACTTCCTATCTCTTTTGGACCTAAAATTGAAGTTCTCAATGCAATGCAAGATACTGCAGATTCTCTGATCCAACAATTTAAGCTTATCCTAACATCTTTTCTAAATTTGTGACATCCTATGTATTATTTGCTAAAAACTTTAAATTTTGAGAAAACAGCAACAGACTCTGGAAGCAAGTTTCATAAACCAGTACAAGTCATATTGCAGTACTTGGCCCTTAGTGTTGTTTTTCTAGCTGCATTTTATGTTGACATGTAAGAATTGCCTGAGGCTTCAATACGCTACCAAGCAGTGAGGATATACACCAGTATGCTGAAAAATACATTCTTTTCTATTGCTTTCATTACACTAGAAAGCCAGTAAAATATTTTGGAATAGCTTCCATTAACAGAGAAACAGTCCTCTTAGGTTTTTTAAATTGTCCATTCTGTATGATATGAATATGAATTAACATCAAAATCTGACTACATCAATACACTGTTGTTAAAAATTCCATATTTAAAGTGCCAATTTCATTACCAAGGAAAGCTCAAAGGGTAATTCATGG
The DNA here is from genome assembly GCA_004320125.1 of Scolopax mira. Lineage (NCBI taxonomy): Eukaryota > Metazoa > Chordata > Aves > Charadriiformes > Scolopacidae > Scolopax > Scolopax mira. Next base: position 214,897 of record BJBW01000896.1, read on the forward strand.
TAGAGACCTGTAGCTGGGGAGTTCAATATAGTCATACATATACGAACCTGCCAGAGTTGATCATTACTAATAGCTTTCTCAAGGCTTGGACAAATTTGAAGCTAATACTCCCTCAACCATCCAATGTTCACTGACTCATTTTTCATAGTGGTAGGATTAATTCGTATCAACTCATTTCTGATAAAACATTCTTGCTACACCTGGGACCACAGTACCCGTACGAACAACTCAACAGTAAGGCCTCAGATTAGCCACAGGTGCTGATACCAGTCATAGTTGCACGTCTGTCACCCTCCACAGCTGGTTCCACTCACTGGTTAACCAATACACAAACATATTTATTGTTTGAAAGCTTTTGTTCTATACAAACTATAGACCATCTCAAGCTTAGAATTTTTCACTAGCGGACTGTTATCTCTATGTTAGGGGAATACATGATTTGCCCAGAGAAACATAGATGGAACAAGAAAAAGCCCTCACATCTCTTATATCTTTTGGTATCTTAGTATTTACCTTTTCATTCCGTTCACAAGTAGACAGTTCGGGTTCCCTTCTACTATTCACCTTTCAAGTCCTCATACTTTTCTGCTATTTTTCCCTTTGACATCTGAAACAAGTTGGCTTTATCAGAGGCAGCATTAGGAGTGATCCAAATATACCATGAGCTTGAGCAACCAGATGGTGAGTTTCTTCTGCTGACCCAGGACTGCTTCCATCACCTTTGCCATCAGCCAGTGTCTGAATCAGTAACATTAACCTTTGGCAACATTCTTGTGTTATGAGTTGTCTCTGCTCTCTTTCTATACCTTCCATACACTGACTTGGGCTTCACTTTCTCCTAACAGGTGACTGTTCTCCTATGGCTGCTCATGGCCTTTTGTGTCCATTGGCATTTAGCTGTGGCTGTGAGAAGCTGCCATTGGGCAGCACTGGGCCATAACATTGCACTCTGTCTATCTGTGTGTAACAGAAAAGACTATTTTGCAGCAACAACTGCACAACTTCCAGATAGAACATTAGGACTTACCAGTGGATTTTTAAAAAACTCATACTTTGCATAATTTTTTCTAAAATACAGTTTGTTTTCCTCTTCCATTACCCAATTTGACTGGACTTCCATCACTAATTCATGGTCTTCTATAGCTCTTCCTGTACAGAAAAAAAAACCAAACAAATTTAAAAAAAGTGAAAACACGAAGCTCAGATAATAAAAATATTATTGAATGTTTATTAATGTTTATGTAAATATGTTTGAATATTATTTGTAAATGAATACAAAACAAAACAAGCAATCAGAACTCAGCCCATTAATCAAGTCCATGTTACACCAAGTTACTGTTCCACCTCAGTAGGGTCCAACTGCTGAGATAGGTCACATGTCAGGTTTTTTGTTTGTGTTTTGTTGATGTTATTTTCTTTTATAGGGGCAGCTGAGGGCTTTATTCGATCTCATGATGAAATCCATGTTCTCCCTGCAGAAGCCAGGCAGTTCCTGCTGCATGACACATGGGGCAGCAGGCAGCAGACCACTTCAACCACTCACTCAAGCATGTCTGGGGTGTCAGGAATGTCATTCTAACACTCCTTTCTCTTAAGGATTCATTTGTAAAGTGAAAGATATCTGCAATGTACAAAACCATTAATTTGTTCTCTTAGTAGGCCCTTCTATGGCCTGAAGCATTTATAAAATTACAAATGAACTTAGGACATTTGAGTGTTTTAATGATTTTACACAAACTAGGGGTTACTGAGAATTTTGGCAGCTATAGAACTAGTATATGCAAAAGAATGGTAAGCCACGGAAAAAAACAAACAAAAACCAACCCACTCCCACAATCAACCAACAAAAATTAAACTACGAAGTGAACCCTAATGTATAGTTTGGCTTTGCAGTGGGTGAGGGAAAGAAAAAGGCACAGAATTAATTTTTTTGTACCACAGCACTGGCATTCAGAATCAGTATTCTCACTGCTTTAGACTGCTTATGCTGCTCAGATTCTTGAGTGAATTTTTCGATCTTACAGCAATATGAAATGCACTTAAAGGAAAGAACTGTTCTGTAGATGTGTTGTGCATGTTTATGTGTTAGATACTCTGAGGAATGGAATGGGATTACTCACAGTGCAGCAAGTTAAGCATAAATCCTGAAAGACTACAGATAATTTCTGTAAAATACTATCTATACTGCCCTCTTTTTTTAAAAAAATAAATTTCAGCAGCTTATGAAATCATTACATAAATATGCTTCCAAATCAGTATACAGTTTTTGCAGCCTTGTGTACTTTGTTGTTGACTCAAAAACTAAAGAGGACAAGATGGAGTTGAACAAAGTTGTAGATTTTAAGTGATTATTGGCATCTCCAAATGTAAATTACAGTCCAATAATGAGTTACAAGTTAAGAACAGGCCTGAGATCTAAACTTATGTCTCCCTGCCATTTATAGCGTTTTAACATGCAATTCTGGTGATATGGGAAAAGGCAACTAAAAATATATTTTAAAATCATTTAATCATTAAAATCATTAAAAACATTTTCTACACTTCATTGCATAAGGGATCTTATATATTTAACTGAAATTTGATGGTCTCCTGTAACTATCTGCTATTAGAAACTATTTTAAAAATCATAATATAAAAGAACAATATAGATTTTTTAAAAAAACTGAATTAGGCATAATATTAAATTAATATTAATTTTTACAATTGGTCCTTGGCTAAACCAAGAGTCTAACTTTCATTAGCCTCCTAACATGCAAAACCTCCTAAGAGATAAAAATCAAACGTCAAATTTGAAACCATTAAAGCCTCTTTAGAACTACATTTTTTTATTGATCTTCTCTGCCACCTCTTTTGCCCATCACTGCTTCATTCTTCCACACTGTCCAGTCTGGTGGGTAACAGCTTGAATGTTGCCAGCAAATCTATAAGCTTCTTCAGAAATCTTCCAGGTAGCAAATTTAGAGACAATACACTCATACAGCTACATTTCATCTCAGTAGGAAAGCATCAAGCTCACAACTAGCAGAAGACAAACCACTCTCATGATCTACAGATCAAGTAGGGAAAAGTTAAACTTACATGGACTTTAACTAATTCTTCGCTGAATTTCACTCAATCTTGAGCCCATAATACAGAGATTAAGGATGCTACATGAAAGTCACATTTTGTAGCCAGGCCAAATGAAGCAAATAAAAACATAAAGCAATTCAGAAAATGAAAAAATACCTCCAAAATACTGAAAGAAAAATGAGCATTTTAAAGTCTTGTACAGTCTACTCTACTCCAAAACACATACTTCAGATGCAGGAGTAAAGAGACACTAAAGAACTAAAGCTCTTACTCAAAACCAGCAGGATTTTTGCTTTCAGTTTTATAGAGAAAAAGTGCTCCTCTGGGATGACATTTAAAACTCTTAAATGTTTGGCATTGTGACATTTAAGAAAATACCATTTCCTCAAGACTCACTTCTTGGTACAAAAATAAGACATTCTGCATCACCGTAATGGATGGGTAAGGATGCTGGTATTTCTTTATTTTTAAGGTGTCATATCACAGAATATTTTACAATTGATTCAACTTCATTTCTTGAAGCAACTGAAACATTAAGTTAGTGACCTCCAAAGCACAGCCCTGTAATCAAATCCCTAAATGCTTCCATGAAAAAGCTGCACCTTGGTTTAGTTAGACCATTTTTTCTCTCCCAGCTAGACTGAAGAATTTCTACCTTCCTCTCTACCATCTCTTTATTACTACTATCTCTAACATGAGGAGCACCTGCTACAGTACAAACCAAAGTCCCCTTAACAACAGAAAGTAATTAAAACACACGAAAGATTTACTACTGAAGTGCAAGACAGAACATGTCAAATAGTCTCCTCCCCACACACCCTGTGTGGGGAAAAAATTAAACTAAATAAAACCCAGAAAAGCCTACACGTACTGTTGCACCGATAGTGCTTTATGAGTCTTTCCACAGGTTTCCTAAAATAATGCAGATAGTGAAATCAAAATGAGAGACTGAAGCACAACAATGATGTGTCTGGCCAAGGCACTATTGCCTACTCAAAGAAGAACCCTAGAGCACAAGTCCACAGTTCAGAAGCAAATGGAAAACTCTTTACAGTCAACACAAAAATTTCTCACTAGAAACAGAAAAAATTCAGGACAAAGACAGCATCTTCCTTGAAGAGGAGAATAGCTATGGAAAACTGTTCTGTTTTCACAGCCTGCCCTGTGAAAGAAATTGCAGTAGAAGTATGGGACTCCAACTCCAAGGTACCTGGTGGTAGAGATGACATGGCATCATCCAAATATAAGGCATACCTCAGCTACTTTCAATAATCTTAGACTAAGTGAAGAACATCCAAGAATTTTTTTTAATTGAATAGCTTTGGACAAAAAGGACACATAGGAGGAGCACAGAGTTATGAAATACATTGTAATTTATAGTGCTGTAATAATTGTCATACTTCGGATATTTGAAATAAAGCCCAACTGCAAAACTTCCTACCCGGGCGTGCAAGAAGACTGAGCATCAGCACTGGGTGATTAGACAGTAGCAGTGGGCTGAGCGCAGTGTGGGTGCCCCAGGGCAGGCAGATGGGGTGCCCCAGCCAGCACCCCAGGAACACGGCACAGGCAGAGGAACTATTTCATCTGCCCTGAGTCAATATCACCCAGTCAGCACTTGCCACGCAATGAAGTGAGGACACAACCATGCTTAATGCTCGACAACAGGGGTCCACATTAAAGAATAGCATATAGATTTGTGAAAACAGGAATATACAGACCATGGATTTATGTTTTCTTTGGGGTGGGCTTTTTTTTTTTCCTCTTTTAACTTTCACATGCAGATATTTCCATACAGCAATGAAAGCACACTCCAGTGATATAATTAATGTCTGTCTTGATTAAAAGCAGAACACTCTGCTCAGCTCACTAAGATTCGTGCAATCATATCTAATTCAGGAGTATCCAGATAGCTGTTAGATATTAAAGAAAATGTTAGCTAACTGGTGAATGAATTATTAATCCCAATCATACTGGAATTTACACAGACACACACAATCACTCACAGTACTGCTTTCTATATCCATTTAACTTGGGATCAGAAAAAGATTGTACAAATTTCCATAGATAAAGTGTACAACAGAATAACAAACAGCAAATGGTCCAAAACTAAATCATGATTTGGAAAATATGTATTTATGCTACTCATCCAGCGCTTAAGATTATACTTAAAGCAAGTCAAGACCAATATATTAAGCCTTTCAAAGAAAACCAGACCTAGCAGTATCATAAAAAAAAATCCATTATTCAGTATTATTTTTAAAAATAGAATATATATCAAGTTGTTCCTTTCTTTGTCTAGTAACATTGAATTGCCATCCTCATCATCTAGGAATTTATTTTATTATAGAAATCAAAAATTCACATTTTCTAAAATTATGTCTAAAGCAGCTGGAGGAATCAGAAGACCATATGGTGAATGCAGGTCTTCAGACCTGTACATTAGCAATTTTCAGAATTTGAGACTCTTAGGAAAAGCAACGTTACTAATTATTTGATATTGAACTCTTCCAAGAAATCCTTCAGGTTCAAGTAAATGCAGTATTTGGCAAAAAGTGTACTGTGCAAATAAATAAACCTAGATAAACAGTGCCACTATTGTTCTGGAATAGTTTGTCAAAAGTGTCTTCTTCAATAGTTACTACACTACTTAAACACCAGCCACACTATAAAATACAGAAAACACTTCTACTATTTATAAAGTAGTGTTGTCTAAAGCCATTTTTATACCTTCTTTTCTATAGCAGTCAGTCATTTACAGCCTCAACCCAGATTTAACTCTGACCTTACTCTGAGCTGGAAGCATCTTACAACTGATAGATTCAGTGCAAAAGGTTATAAATATCTTTGAAATGTTCCAAAGAAAAGAAAAAAAAAAAAAGAAAAGAAAAAAATGTTTGTGGCTGCCTTCATAGGATAAAGGAGCAGAAAAGGGCAGAAAACAGTTTTCGCTTTTGTAGTTCTTCTTTAAAATATAGTTGTTAAACATAATACAGGCGGCTATGCACACTCAAGTCTATTTTGCACAAATGCACAAGTCCAGATTCCACAGACACATACACAGAGAGTTTAAAAAAAAAAAGATTTTAATACTATATAAATATTGAGGGGGTAGGGGGGGGTATTTTTGTGTTGGTGGTGTGTGTTTTCTTTTAAAATCAACAGTACTGTAGTTACCAGGTACTACTGCAGTCTCCTCTGAGAATTAGGACTTCAAGGAGTTTTCTATGTATTTTAGAACATGGGAAAGGCCTCCATGGTCTTCTTTCTCAAGTTATACTTTGCACTAGCAGCTGGAACTGCCCTTGAAGTTGCAGAAGTACTACCTTTGGTAACTCCAGTACAGTGCCAGAGTTCAAAAATAATATGGAAACTTTGAGTGAAGTGAAACTAAAACCAGATTTTTTTTTATGGCATTGTCTTCTAGTAGGTTTTTCTGATATAATTCCCTATCAAAACCAAACACAATACAGTACTGAAACATAGAGCTGTAAAAGGAAGTAAGATTGTCTCATTGTATCATCAAATTACAGAATTATCTAGGTTGGAAGGAACCTTTAAGATCACATAATTCAACCAATAACCTAACTCTGATAAAAAAACTTCACTAAACCATGTCACTAAGCTCTATGTCAACCCTTCTTTTAAATACCTGCAGGGATGGTACATCAACCACTTCCCTGGGCAGCCCATTCCAATGCTTAATAACCCTTTCAGCGTAAAAATTTTTCCTAACACCTAATCTGAATCTCCCCTGGTGCAACTTGAGGACATTTCCTCTTGTCTTATTACCTGTGACTTGGGAGAAGAGACCAACCCTGGTGCCTCTTCTTTCAGGGTGTTGTAGAGAGTGATAAGGTCTCCCCTCAGTCTCCTGAGGGGAAATCTAGACTGAATAACCCCACCTCCCTCAGCCTTTCCTCATAACACTTATTCTCCAGACCCCTCACGAGCTTCTCCAGACCCGCACCAATAATATCAGGTCAATAGTACAATATGAGTTCAATAGTACATCCTAGCAGTGGGCTTCCAAACTCATCTTTTGCTGGCTGAATTCTTCCTTGTGTTCCACATTATTTACATCTCTGCAAACATCTTCTTTCTCTATATATTTAATTTGTCTTAATGTGTTTTTATATGGCAAAATTATGTCTATACACTTCAAAGAGGAACACAGACCAGAAATTAAAATTATGGTTGTACTCTGAAATAACAGAAAAAAAGGCTTTTTACTGCACTACAGGAACACTGACAATGTGGAAGGAGTTCAGAGCATTTAGTTTCCAGCAAATGAAAATACCAAGCATAAAGTCACTTCAACACCATTCATTGTTCGATAACTGTAAGTTTAGAAGAACGGGTTTGTTTTGCTTTTTAAGCAGTCCTGTCCCAGAGTTCACATAAATCTAGCAGAACTGATTGTATTGAAAGAAAATACTAACAGCCTACTCTGATGTTGTTTCTGAAGACTGAGTCCTATTGTCCAGATAGAATAACACTGTGTAACTGCTTTCTGTCCTTGATGTCAGAGATTTCACTCAGGTGTGTTGGGGACAACAAAGATTTTATTTGCAATGAAGAGAACTCAAGTCTTGCTAGAGATAAGCAGGAAATACCAGTAGGAGAAGAACTGCCAAAGAAAAGCAAGGAAGAGTGACGAAAAATTTGCAATGAGAACCCTAATGGTTGGTGTCTTCCAAATCACTCTTGCAGATGCAGATCAAGCAGTGAGGCAAATGTACTATGACAAAATAACTATGCTTTCAAAAAAAAAAAAAAAAAGAAACTGAAGTGACAAGTCCCAAAAGAACAAATTCACACAAGCCTTTCCCATCATTTTGCTTCCAAGCCTTTCTATTACAATTGCATTTCTATATGAAAATGAAAACCAAACACTTTATTTACTGTCATATCATTGGATAGCATTACTCTTACCTAAACCTATGTGGGTAAGTTGTTCAAACAGAGTCCAACTGTGGTCATCAATATAGTGGTTCTTCAGTATCAACAGCTGACATACATCCCTTGCTGTTATATCACTTGGTACTTCCAAAGCTCTGCTGGTATCATCTTCACTATACACTTTAATTACCTGCAATAAATAAAAAAGCTAAAATATCCAGAAGTTTAATTTTTGATTCAGTTCATCCAAATATGTTCCCCTCTCAGCTTCATGACTGAGACAAGAACCTATATGCATGGGATGCAACACTAAAGACAGTCATTTCTTTCTAGTGCAATGGCATAATTGAGAACACAGAACACTGGACAGATTGCTAGATTTGCTTTAAAAAAAATTGTAATGAACAGGTAAAAAAACCTTGAGAAACTTTACATTTTCATGAAGAAACTACAGAGGATGAACAGTGAAATGCAACAACTCTATAACTGCAGAACTGTAGAAAGATTTGAGTCCTCTCCCCAAATCTGCTTTTCTCTATGGAACTACATTTACAGCACTTCTGTTACAAACTGGCCCTGCATATTAAATCAGCACAAAATCTGTGATGATTTGCTTTAATATTTCAGCTAATAAATGTGACAGCTGAAAAGTGCCACACGAGGTTCAGCCACCCTTGCCATGGCACTGATCTCCAGGATACGGCAAACATTAAAATGGCACTTCTAAAGTGTGAAAATCTCTCTCCGTTCATGAATCAACCACCTCAAAGCAGAGTCTTCCAGGAAAAACAGGCAGACCCTGGAGAAAGTCAATCCAAAGTTTCCACGGGCCTAAGATACAGTCAGTCCAGTACTTGCATTTAAAACAAAAGCCCAGAAGACCAAGATGATATTGAATGCAATGATCAATACTGCCAAAGCAGCTGGGGCTGATGGCTGTGGTCGGGTTTATGCTGTGGCAGCATTCCCACTGCTAAGCAAGTGAGAGCAGTAGCCATGCAGCCTGCTTGCAGCAGGGTCTTGAGCCACACACACAACTTAAACTCCTACTCCAGTCACACAGAAACGATGTTCTGCAGTTCAGGATAAACCGGCATGAATTATTTAAACTCCAGGAGTATTTAAAAGGATTCAAAGATGAAATTAAAAGAGGCGTCTGGTAGGTTGTCCTGTGAATGGGATGGAGGGCTGTACACATAAGCGGACAAAACAGCATCCCATCACCTTAAAATATGTCCTACTCTGGGCAGTACTGAAGGTCAGGGACAGCTTCATTAGCCTCTCCAGTAAGTCTGTGTCAGGCTAAATCTGTAAAAAGATTTTACAGGTGGAAGTGCCAGAAAAGAGAGAGACAGTATAGAAGGAGAAAGGAAGGGAGAGAATTAAAGCGACTTTCCTAATATTGGACCAGATGATCGTTGTAGGTCCATTCCAACTGAAATATTTATTTCTCAATATTCTCACAATAGAGTGAGAATCCATGCCAGTGCCCTGGTGAGGGACCCTGCCAGCACGTACCAGCTACGACAGTTTTCTCCAGCTACTCATCAAGTTAGGTGGTGCGCTTGTTTTACAGCAGGAGCACGTAGAGCCCATGCTGAGGCGCTTGATGGATGATTTTTACAGAAATTCTTTTTAAAAGGGTTAAGAGTTGCAGCGCAGATGACTACACTCTTATTGCTGAAGAAATAGAAAAAGACTTTTTAAAATGCTGAAGACAGCAACACAAGTCATGATAATGAGCTGCCTGCGGCCATTCAACTCAGGGAGCAGGAAGCCTTGGAGGTGGCCTTGGACTACAGGAGTACAGCTAAAACAAAACAACACAACAAAAAACAACAGCAACCCCCCCAGACTTTATGTTCTCCATGAGTATTCTCACTCGGCTTTCTCAGTATAGGGAAATAAATCCTGAGGAAGTCTAGGACAACAGATCACCCCATCTCAGAGCTATGACATGTGCTACCTTATAAAACACAAATGCTGTGCCCTTTTTCTCTTCCTTGCAAGGGATTCAAATACAGCAGGAGACAACAGACAGGCAGTCACTTCACAGACCCTTCTGAACTTCTGTTACAGTTTTAGTTTAATGAATTGAATGTGATGGTGTAAATCTCATCAGTTAGAGTGACCTTTGAGAGGGTTTTTAATTAGAAAAAGTTGCTCAGTCTGCTCTTTCTCCTGTGTTTGAAGCAAAGTGTCTTGTAGGTTTTGCTGGGAATGTGTTTGTTCCAAGGGGAGTAGATCTGAAGAAAAAGGATAAATTCAAAATCCCATTTTTCCTTGGAAATATGTTGCAACAAATATTTATTTTCCCAGAAGTAGAGGACACTCCAAGAATAAAAGCATGGCAGGATTATGCTATAGATGCAGTATGCTGAGCTCCTACAGAGATGAGTAAGTTTGAGTAACCACTTCTTTATTTTTATTAGCAGTTACCATCATGCATTAGGTTGGCCAGTCATCCCGACTCTCTCTCATATTTTCCCCTTAAAATTTGTCTGAGAAAAAATACACAAAAAAGGAACTGCTAATTGAAAACAAGCTGTCATTATAGTTTTCATTACCATACACACTCAAGCTTTTTTATAAAGCAAGCTATTTAACTTCCTTTGGCCATACCTACTAGTAGACAGAAGTTGTCTCAGTAGTGCTCAAATCTTCTTCTTTCCTGTCTAGTTTATAAATAGAAGTAGATTTTAGTTCTTCCCAAGGTCAGAAAAAGAAACATCTCAATAGCTTTCATTTAAACCATTTAACGTAAGAAATCAGTTCCAAGATCTTCTTATAGGAGGAAAGCACAAGCTGAGCATGACAAGCATTAATCATTTTCCTTGTTTATGGGAGCAGGCAAGGAGGTACAGCTTTCCTACAGGATCTTTTTCTGTTTTTCCACATATTAAAAATCATCCAAAATCCAATAAGTATGTTCAATGAATCTTTAACCTAACAAAAAAAGTATTTTGATAAGAAATATTGCTTGTTTCAAAATAAAATAGATTATCATTTGTACTTCACTAATCATCTGAATTCAGAATTTAAAATCAATGTTGACAAATATAACCTGGTATTTAACACAGAAAAAGAAAAAGGAGACCTTAGCTTTTATACTTAAAAAAAAAAAATATCAGAAGAAGCAAAAAAAATCAGCACCTCTTTAAAAGAATAAGTAAAAGAGCACATAAGGTAATCAGTGTGGGAGAAGGGAGGAGCAAGAGAAGACTAGACTTTACTCCCCCGAGTCTTCTTCAACACTCAACTGTCATCTCCACTACAATAATTAAATAATGTCTTTCATAGACTTTTAAGTGAGAGTGTCCAAGTCTGGTTCTTCAGAATCTTCAAGCCATCTGTTTTGGAAGTTCCAATCTGCAGAAACAGCACAAACATATGGAGAGACCATACCCTGCAATGAGGAATTTCAAACTAAGTTTAAACATGAAAAAAAGCCAGGTAGATACAGCAGAATTATGAAATCACGGAATCATGGCATTGCCAGAGTTGGAAGGGACCTCTAGAGATCGTCTAGTCCAGCTCCCCTGCTAAAACAGGAATGCCTAGACCACATCACTCAAGACAGCATCCACGTGCATCTTGAAGATCTCCAGGGAAGGGGACTCCACAACCTCCCTGGGCAGCCTGTTCCAGGGCTCTGTCACCCTCGCTGTAAACAAGTTTTCCTCATATTTAAATGGAACTTCCTATGTTCCAGCTAGAGCCTGTTGCCCTTTGTCCTATCGCTGGAAACCACTGAAAAGAGTCTGGCTCCATCATCCTTCAACGCAGGACTCAATCCACCTCACTGCCCCCTCATCTATCCCATACTTCCTTAATTTTCTAATGAGGATGTTATGGGAGACAGTATCAAAAGCCTTGCTGAAGTCAAGGTAGATGACATCTGCTGCTCTCCCTTCATCTAATCAGCCAGTTACAACATCATAGAAGGCTATCAGATTGGTCAAGCATGATTTACCCTTGGTAAATCCGTGTTGACCAATACCGATAACTTCTTGATCTTCAATGTGCTTGGAGATAACATCCAGCATGAGCCGCTCCATTATTTTCTCCCGGGACAGAGGTGAGACTAGTTGGCCTGTAGTTTCCTGGGTCCTCCTTTTTGCTCTTTTTGTGGACTGATGGGATATTTGCCTTCCTCCAGTCCTCAGGCACTTCTCCCGTTCTCTAAGATATCTCAGAAATGATAGAGAGTGGCTTAGCAATAACATTCACCAGTTCTCTCAACACTTGTGAGTGCATCCCATCAGGGCCCATGGATGTCTAGTATGGCCATGCGGTCTCTAACACAATCCTCCCCAACAGAAGGGAAGTCTTCCTCTCTCTAGACCCTCTCCCGTGTCTCCAGGGTTTGAGACTCATGAGGGGCAGCTTTGGCAATGAAGACCAAAGCACAGAAGGCATTCAACAACTTCGCCTTCTCTGTGTCTTCCACCACCTCATTCATTAGCAGGCCCACATTTTCCCTAGCCTTCCTTTTTTTATTGATATATTGAAAAAAGCTCTTCTTATTATCTTTAACAGTTGTTGCCAAGTTCTCCTTGGATTTTTGCCGTTCTAATTTTTCCATGGCAGACCTTTGCTACACATTGATATTGTTTGTAAGTAGCCAACCCCCTTTTCCAGAGACTGTAGACCTTCCTTATCTCACTGAGGTCCAGCCAAAGCTCTCTATTTAGCCAGGCTGGACTTCTTAGTTCTTAGAAAAAGAACTACTCAGCACATGGAGTCCATATTTAGGTGTCTACATCAAAATGATCTAACATTTACATGATTCTTAATGCTCCTGTACAGTCATTAAGACAATGGATGGACAGCACGTTTGGGAAAAAAAAAAAACAGGCCACTTTTATTTAAAAAGATATAAGCACCTAACTTCAGCTTATCATTTCTACAGTAATTTTTTCCCGCATGAATAAAACATTGCACATTTGTACTTCCATTACAATTCCAGTCACATTTATGTTAAATGCACAGTTATTGTATGCATAACCAGGCCTTAAAAAGTTTTACACTCCAGGGTGCCATACTTCCCCTGAGATCCTGCCTGATACCGTGCTAACCTCTGTCTTTAGTTTTAACTAACAGGCTATTTGCCTGAAGCATTTGTTCTCCAACTTCCAACCTTGCCTCCTACTAGACAAAGTTTTTTTGCTTATTGATATTGGCAGAGGGTAGGGGAATTTGGAATGTATTTGAACTACAATGGAAGCACTTGGAAATTTCTAGCATTTTGAACTATTTTATTACTTCTAGAAATAGGCTGTCTTGGTTCTAGAGAGAATCAGCAAAACTCCACATTCATAAAAATATTTAAGAGCAGGTTAACTCATGACTAGTTCAAGAAAAAAAGGTGTAAAAAAGTGTGTTAGTAAAGTTTACAGTCTTCATTATCAGGAGTGAATGCAAGAGTGGAAGTTTCCAGACCAAAAGAATTCTCAGTTTGCAGAAATCTACATCTGTCGTTAAAAAAAAAAAAAAAAAGAAAGAAGAAAGAAAAAAGAAAAAAAAAAGGAGCGCACAATGATAAACTGTAGCTTCCCATTGTAAAACAACTATTTTCTTAATCACCACAACAGGAGCTTTCAAAAAATTGTCCTGTACATGTGCCTGTGAGGAATGAACACCGAGAACTGAAGCACAGACACAAAACAGAGAATTCATTAGTATTTTAGTCACCCAGATCTAAAATTGTGCCTGTTAAACCTGTGAACCTCTCTTCTGAGGAGATGCCACACACGATGCCTACACAGGCTTCTCAATGAGTATAACTGGGCAGGCAGGAACTGCCACCCAATGATTAGTGACAATTACCTGGAAGCCTCTCCATGGGGGAACAGGGCAAATCTGAGTTCCAGCATGCAATCCAAAAACCAAATTTAGGTAAAATACATGTCCCAGTGAACCCTGACTTCTTATTTGGAATATAGCATAGCTTCAACAGGCAGAAGAAACACTGCTTACATGCAGAAAAATGTACAGGATATATATGTAGTAACTTAGATGACATGACCATTAGACTTAAAATCTCTTTCACTGTATTCCTATCAACTTCAGTAAGGAAATGTTAAGATCCTGTTGCCAGCAACATTTTCTATTCTGTGATTCCAGTGTTCTAGACTACAGAATCACAGAACCGTAGGGGTTGAAAGGGACCTTCAGAGATTATCTAGTTCACGCCCCCCGCCAAAGCAGGTTCACCTAAAGCAGGCTGGACAGGAACACATCCAGGAGGGTTTTTAATATCTCCAGAGAAGGATACTCCACAACCCCTCCAGGCAGCCTATTCCAGTGCTCTGCCAACCTCAAAGTAAAGTTTTTCCTTATGTTCAGACAGAATTTCTTGTGTTCCAGCTTGTGTCTGTTGCCCCTTGTCCTATCACTGGGCGCCGCTGAGAAAAGCCTGACCCCATTCTCTTGACACCCTTCCTTTAGATATTTATAAGAATTGATAATATTCCCTCTCAGTCTTCTCTCTTCCAGGATAAACAGACCTGGATCTCTCAGCCTTTTCTCGTAAGCTTAAGAGATGCTCCATTCCCTTAATCAACTTTATAGCACTTGCTTTCTTCTCAAGGTACGAACCAGGAAATTTATAAAAGACCAGTCAACTTTATAATGAACCAGAACCAGACACTTTATAATGAACTGAAACTGTCATCTTCTTAAATAGGACCATCAAGGCTATTAAGGAAAAGTTAAGCACCTGGTATGGCTTCTGGAGCCATATATTGAAGACTTGTGAGATCAATATAAAGGAACTGAAGATAAGCCAAGTCCCAGATTACAAGGACAGCAAACATCAAAGAATGAAGTAGTTACCTGAAGGAGGAGGAGCTTCTTCCACATGACCAAAAGTGAATTTTGCATACACTTACCTATTATTGATAGATTGATGTATGGTCTCACAAGCTCTAAATGATATATAAACACTAATAATCAATTATGTCTGTTTTGCAACAAAACCAAAGTGCCAAGAAAAGAAGAGAAAAGTCTAGGAAAACTGCCTACCTTTCCTTCCACAACCTAAAAAAAAAAAAATCTCTTACTGTTTCCAAAATCTAAGCATTTTAAAAATGACTTTTTAAGAGCAAAAATAACGTCAATTTCCAGCCTTTATTCTAATATATGACCACTGACAAGAACAATTTCTCCAATAATTCATTAATTTATTGCCTCAAAACACAATGAATTTTTTCAGACCTAAATATTCTGTTAATAGATATTAAAAAAAATTAATTTCACAATAACAGTATGCACACATTATCATCTAAAACAATGTAATTATTAGTAGTATTCTGATAGTTAGCATACTATGGCAACTGAATATATTATATAACCCATACAGTCATTTCCCTCCCCGAAACTCTTAGTATGGCTCTGCCTAATTCAGCACAAGATTGACCATTCCATGAATGGAAAAATCACACACAAAAAAGGAAGTAAACAGTAATGTGAAGAAGTAACAAAAAATATTTGAGATTACCTACAGGCAAAAAAGGGCCAGTTCTTAGTTTTAAAATATGTGTTTGCCATCAGACTTTGGGCAAGTCAAGATTAGTCCTTCAGTTTCCTTTTTGTAAAATGGGTCAGGGGAACTGAAATCTATTTCTGTATAGCAGGGTAATAGTTTGAACTCATTAAGATTTGAATCATTAAGATTTGTAAAGCACTTAGGCTTGCTCATATGACTACTGCTTTAGATGTGTAAATATGTTGTATTATAAAAAGAGAGGTTAAATTATGCAGATCTCCAAATTATAATAAGCTACATGCAAAAATATACCAGCAAAGTTCTTTCAAACAAAGGTTATGACAATCACATTATGATGTTAGAAAAAATGGCAGAATGAGGACAACGCTGACATGCAATCATCTCAGACAATGTCAGTAAAACTGACGAGAAACAAGGTTGAAAGACAACAGAAAAGTTAAAGTATAAATATAATTATTTAATCCTGAATTTAATACACTCAATTTTTCAATGTTGGTCAACAGAAGCAAAATATAGTTATAAATAGTAATAAAATAGTTACAAAATATTTCATTTCTTTGCATAAATCTATACAAAAAGCAAGGTCTAGAGAAAGCAACTTCCATGCTTTGGACAATTAACTCATAGTACAACTACTTTTAGAGCAGAAAGTCAGATTATTGTTAATTATATGATAACAATAATTATATGATACTTTGCTCAAAAGTTACTATAGTTGGAGAATTAAATATCAATAGCTACATTGTGAAATTCAACATACTGTAAGTAACAATTAGATTAATAAGTAACATGTAGATTAAACATCTATCATCATCAACAGCCATTACCACAACAAAGGACCAAATCAGGAGTAAGAAATGCAAAGGGATCTATAGATGTACAAACCACAATAAAGTCCTTAAAAAGTATGCACATTATTTATAAGGAAAGGCAGGGGTAGATGGGACAATTTATTTAAATAGAGAATCTCAAATTATTCTGCCTTATCAGAGATCTTTTTTCAGACTACAGACATTCCAAACAAAAGTAGCTAAAGAGGCATTTCAAGTACAACTGGTAAAATGTGTGTGAATAACTAGAAAGCTGTGAGGAAATTTAAACATCATTAGCAAAAATTCCAAACAATACAATTCCATGGAATAGTAAAAATGAAAGAAAATTAGCAGCTTTGCTAGATGATTAAGCAGTCAAGGGATCACTTATACGAGATAAACACACTGCAGAACAGTTAAATGATTTATTTGTATTAATTAGTCACAAAGGATATGGAAGAATATGTTTATACACCTACTCTTTACAGGTGAAATAAAATTGCCAGATTAAGAAAAGGTGACTCTGGAAATGAAAAGATAAAACCAAATAGTTAACAGAAGGTTATTCAGCCTAAAACTTAAATGGAAAACCTCAGTCTCCTCTAGCATCAATAGGA
Organism: Scolopax mira; assembly: GCA_004320125.1. Lineage (NCBI taxonomy): Eukaryota > Metazoa > Chordata > Aves > Charadriiformes > Scolopacidae > Scolopax > Scolopax mira. The sequence continues at coordinate 231,807 of BJBW01000896.1, forward strand.
ATGGAGGCTTATGCTCCATCTATTACTGCATCTGATGTACATAAGGTATAAATGCCTATTCATTCCTGACAAAGAGAAAAAGCCCAAAGGCTATTGCAGCAGATTAATTCTGGGGTACTGCCTTGTGAATTTGTGAGCCACTGTTGCCAGGATGATAGGTACTAATCTACTGATGTTACATGAATCTGTCTCTTCCTAAAAGAAGAGCTCTTCAATTTATGAAAACTTTTTCCCATCTTGTTCACAGCAGTTACTAGAATGGTTCAGAGTAATCATCATACTTCTGAAAAAACTCAGTGGGATAGTGCAGTTCATATTATTGTTATCAAGAACTTTTCCCAAATCCTTCAAAAGAAAAGCTATTATGAAGATTAAACAGTCACGGAGTAAGAGACTGCAAAATAAATTCAAGCTTGAAATGAATGGTTAATTTTTAGAACAGCTGGCTATAGTCAAGTAATTTTAGACTCGTACTCATCTTTAAATCACAGTGGAGAACCCTTTCTTTACAAGCCATGATAAAAATAAATCTTGCTTATTTTTCATTACATTATTGAGTAATGTTATGAGTGTGTACACTAACATCTGACACAAACGTATTTGAAAAATCTCTTGGCCCTGGGAAAGGTAAAAGGTTCCATATTCCTCTCCTCTATGTGCCACTTACAGCTAAACAAACGTAGGTCGCTTCTGAACCTCAGTGCACAGTGCTTGGCCCGCCAGTCAACCTAAACCCAGTACATAGACAGGTGGTTCTCAATTAGGAAGACAAGAGAGCTTCCATCTTCCTATCCACTAAAAAATAAATAAATAAATTATTACAACAATCCACTGAAATTTGGGCAAAATTCTTTAACCAAGGGAAAGTAATTGTAAAGCTCAGCGAAGAACATAACGTAATCCAACTTCTGAACAAGTACATTTGTCCACAAGTTATTCTCCCTTCCAGCCACACATTACCACCTCTTAGTCTCAGAATCACCACACTCTTTCATGTAGTTCAATATGTCCAACCAATACAGCTCACAATATGAAGCTTAAGTTATTTAGGTTACATGTACATACTTTAAGACTCATCATCTTCACTAGGAGCTACCTTAATATTTCTCATGAAATTCAGAGAAAATTGCTAAAATGACCAGCAAGGTACAAAATTCATCTTAGTAGTAGCTCAGAGTTTCATGTTTCGCTCTGAAAGCAAGTTCTTTGGGATAAATGTTCAAAAGTCTCATTGTTTGACTTAAAGAGATCAATATTCAGACTGGACTTGATTATTGCATTAGGGTTAATAAGAATGTACTTTCATATGAGCTTTTCTTCATGAAAAGTTTATTTAGTGGAAGCGAACAACTTATTAGCCTAATTAGTAAACTTATGTTATTTAGTATATCTTCAGCCCTTTGCTTCCATGCTGTCTGCTAAGTTTTAACTTTACATAGCTTTTATATATTTAACAGTAACATAGAGCTTTGCACTTAACTGTGTACAATAGTAACATTTAGAATGCACTTACCATATACTGATAGAAAAATATCTAATTAGACTAAGTGGACTTAAAAAGAGGGATGAGATGGAAAAATTATACTAGCAGATTCAAAGAATCTGTCTTGAAGGAGGAACTTCAGTATTTCATTTTTTTAAAATAGTTTGTGAAATACAAAATGAACAGAAAGCAGAAAAAATTACCAGTGTACTAGGTAATAAAGCGTTCTTTATCCCCCAAACTAGAAATATGATAGAAATTATCCACACACTACTCTACTTTCCAAAGAAGTCAGGTATGAAGTTCGGGGAGAAAGAAATTTGAACATAAAACCACTAAAAGACACTTCTGGGGTTTTTTTCTGTGTACAACAAATTTAAGGGCAAAATGTTATCAGTCTCATGTTTGAATAGCTTGTCCCTATTTATGTCAAAGCACTAACATTATTTAAATGAGGCTTTCTGTATTTAATAGTGCAGTTTGTCCAACATATCCTTCGTTTGTCAGAGATAAATAGAATGCTGTGTTCCAGCAGAAAAAGCAAATCTGTTGGTGCCACATTCTGGCTGCACTCTATGTTTCGGAAGAGATACCAGCTATAAAAAGAAATACCTGTTGTTTCTACCAGGTTTTTCACACTATGTTGCTGGTTTCTCAGTAGAGCAGATCTCTTGCTGAAGCTGAAAAAGACCAAGTTTCTGAATAACACTATTAAGACATGAGTTAGTTTCTCACTTCCTTTGCAACAGTCCTAAAATAATTTTTTAAAATAAAAAAAAAAGCAAAAATATTTTTTCTTAAAACATTCTTTCACTTTTACAATTTCATACAGAAGTTCTGGCTTAAACTACAACACAGCTTCAAAGCAAAGAATGCCTTTGTCATCACCTTTATCACCTAGGTATTCCCATGGAGGTCACTAGAGAAGAAAAGAACATAAACTCTAAGACTAAGCAAAGCTTAGATTTTTAGCTGAAGAACATAATGTTTGGAAATTTTCTTGGAATTTCTGGAGTAGTACAACAAATGCCTAGAACAAATATGACAAAGGTTATGTAGGTTACATCGCTAGTATGTAGCTAAATCGCTAAAATAATTATTGGTTTAGAATGCTAAAGCACTTTCCATTTGGTTTAAGACCCAAAAACTGCTTTGATGGGTCAGACTGCAACACTCTAACAGCCTAGCACTGTCTCCGGCTACCTGTTTCTAGTCACTGGTAGTATATAACAGCAAGGTTTACCTGCTGTAGAATAGTTATTCTGACAGAACATTTTATCCCTCAGCACTTTTCAACTTGTCTTTCATTTTATTCACATAGCATTGTTCCCTCTGGCCAAAGCATAAAATCCAAATAAAGAGTAAAGCCTGCAGTAAAGCTGGTAAGTCTATTCAAACCATGTAAAACTTTCAACTATGCATTGCTGTGTTATTACAGATTTGTCAGCAAATTTTGCCAACAAATCCAAACCACTACAGGAACAGAAAGAAAGACCAAGAGTGCCAGGGCATGGAAATTAGGCCTCGTAATTGCAGGCAAAAATGTCATAGTCATCTAATGCAGGAGACACTCACTAAAACATGTGAACAAAGCAGAACAAAATGCTAATGTTAAGTGGATGAATCAGGAATAAGGAGTGACTAATAATTTCAGAAATTCAGTGTATTTTGATATTATTTACCTCTAATCATTTGTTCTACAACAAAAAGGACGTATGTAGACTGAACAGGCTTCAGTCGCACAGGAAAACTGGGAAGTCAGTAGCACATGTCTCATCTCTACAGATACTGTTATACCCTACACTCAGAGGTCTTCTGGACTGCCCAACTGCTGCTTCTGCTCCTCACACATAAGCCTTGTTCATATCATCATGAATATATGCATTTTATTTGTGGTACAATCATCCTAAAAGACTTGTCAAACAGGATGCTCAAAAGGATGGTGACAGACATCAATCCAACAATCCACCAAAGGCAAAATGACAACACTGAGGGCTTGCATACACAGCTGTTGGGTAATTTGATGAGCTAGTTAAGTCTGGCTGTCAAGCTAGTCCAAGACAAGCAGAGGGCTCCAATTGCTATTCAATGTAGATACCATTTAATTGCTAACCTCTCAGAGAAAAGAATTAACTGGTTCAGAAAAGCAGTCTATGTGGTCTAAGGAAAAAAGAACAATGTTATGTTAGGGCAAAGTTCAGGGGTGGAAATGACACAGTATGCAACAAGAGTGATGAAAAAAGACTGTGAAGAAATCAGAGTATGCTGAGGAATAGTAGGAAAAGAGGATTCTAGCAAGAAAAAGAGGATTTCCAGTAGAAAGGAAAAGAATTACGGGTATGAACTGAACACTTCCTCCCAGGTGTCAGTCCTTCATAAGAATTTTAGTGGTGCCAGCTGAAAAGCAAAGACACAAATATCAGGAAGTTGTAACCTCAGGGATGTGCAAGGCATGGGAAAGAAAGGAACCAAAGATATCTCTCCATGTTAACACATTTGATACCCAAGCATGTGTATTAGTAGAGATACAGGCCAGCAGTCCAAGACAGCCATTAGGATCTACCAGAGAGAGAAGATGAAACAAGTTATGAGAAATATGAGGAAACATGAGAAATGAGATGAGTCAACTCTGGATCAAGAACTGGATATATATTCTTGGAAAGTGTGACTTAGGAAGTTTGACTTGCCTTGCTTTGTACTGTTCCCTAGGCACCCATTGTGCACTGTGGTAGAATAAATCTGTTTTCATATAACTACTTTAAACTATGAAAAACATGCTGCCTTGAAATAATGTAATCATGAATAAAGGGTTGAAAGCAACCGAGTAAGGGCATCGTCAAAAAAGAAACTTTAGGAAGTCACTACTGACTGTAAGATAATAAGAAGGACTGGAACCAGAGTAGAATTCCCAGTGTTACAATAGAATTATATTGATTCACAAGTTTTGATCATACAGCTGTAACTTCTTTCTTAGGTCCTTAAAACAGCTGGTGTTTTGTTGGGTTGGTCCTGCCTCTGTTTCTGACCCACAGGCAGAAAAACAAGGAGTGAGGGGCAGCATGGTGCATGGCCAGTATCCATAGCAACAGCATGAAAATGAGGAAGAACGGGAGCTTAAATATGAATAATTCCTGGATGCAAGGTAATGAATTTTCTTTGTATACATGAGTATATCTTCAATTTACCAAAAATAAATAAAATCTAATTATTCAGGTACTTGCCTATGTATTGTAGAATATTGAAAGTAACACACAGAGACTTATAAGGGAAATTTGATTTTTTGCATAGGACCAACACCTTGTGTGCAGTTTTGTTTAGTTTCTGCCTTCATGTACAGCAATCCAGCATAATCAGTATGGGTTTTACTACCAGTAGAAGTAACTATTCAGCAATAGCTCTTGATATACTTCAAGGCTAGATAACACAGTCTGAAGGTCAAGTTCTGACTTCTTGAAGCCTAATTTATTCGAGAGGAGACTAAAGTACTAGAGCTAGAAAATGGCCAAGCACTTTCTTCAATTGATGAAAAAGCTGGGTTTTTTCCAAAGGATTTCTGCCAACAGAAAAGGATTATGAGCAGAGTAGGGCACTAAACACTGCCAATTTCCTTGGTTACTGTATGAAGAATGTTAGATGTTCAAAGAAAGCAAGAAGAAACTGAAAAACATATCAAAGATTTGTTCAAGAACTGAAGACAGAGAGGAGACAGAGTGCAACGTTAATTGTGCCACTAAACCTTGTCAAGCTGTACAAGGGACAAGTAATGACCAAGTATATTAAACCATTGATATTTTAAAAGACTTTTCAAAAAGCTCTGTGCACTTATTATTCACTTTCTCATACATACACACACACATCCCTATTTACCTTTCATGGCAACTATGCAGCATATTGCTATATATTTTAAATTCCAAGATCATTGACTACTTTGTGTACAAGAAATTAGAATGTCACAGGATAGAAAATACCCCCATCCCCACCCCAGTAGCTGAACCATAGGGATTGCTAAAGTTAGTCTCACTTTGATTTCATTTATACATGTGGGTTCATTTCTATACACAATAAAAATCATAGGAAGCTTTACTGGTTTTATATTATACAAAGCAGGAACTAGGACTCACCAACCTGTATATGACTGCTATACCAGAATCCATTTTTATGTACCTGCTTGAGTATAGAGTACATATTCAAAACAAAAATTGGTCCCAGAACCCTTCTTGAGTATAGCATCAGATCTAGATTTATTTGGCCAACATCATCAGGGAGGGGAAAAGTCCTGCAACACCTTCCCCCAGGGAGGCCCTGTCAGTCCTAAACAGGCCCTGGACCTGACGAGATCTCTTCTGTAATGACAGAAAATGCTAGTCTGCCATCTTCCTTCTTCCCTATCATTCACAAAGTGGATCTGTAGCATCATGCCAGCCTCTATCATGATTAGTTATATAGTATCTGCAAGTACAGTACAACAGATAACTGAAGTCTAGGCAGTTCATGAATCTTTTCGTAGCTAACATGAAAGCTACCTGCTCCCTCAGACAAGTATCTGAAGGAGAAACTAGTTTCACAAGTTTTTATGTATTGTCAAGTGGAAGCAAGAATTCCAGATCTCTCGAAACAAAATGCAGCTATCTTAGCACATGTTAAATACATGGAGGTGGCAAGACCTTTCCTTGAGCTTGCATATTAGCTTGTCCTTCTAGCAATTTTATACATAAACTTTTTCCAAAAAACATACTACCCATTCCCAAAGATATTCCTCCTCATCAACCTTCCTTAACTCTTTTTCTGGATCAAAACCTTTACTATTTTATCAAAGTCTGCAGATCCAGTAGCAGCACATTTTGCTGCTTTATCCTAGAAATTTATCTCTAAGATCTAATTTTATACTGAATTTCCAGTCAAGCCCATCTTACTTCTTTACCTGTGGTTATCCCCATTATTTTCTCTCAGATCCCTCAGTAAGTCATGAAACAAAACATTCCATTAAGAATAAGTCCTTTAATGATTCAAATAACTCACCTCAACCACCACAGGTTTTCTGGCCACTGTTCCTAAAGTCTTTAAAGCACACTCAATTCCATCCCCCATTTAAACCTCTCATCTGTCTTCAAATCTTTGTGGGATATTACTCTTTCTTTTACCTTATTATTGTATTTACTATTATATTATTTATTATTATATTCCTTTTTATTACTGTACAAAAGACAAAGAGGTCACGGGTGTTGTTTACTCATCTTTAAATGACTATTTTTCAGACTGTCCTTATGAAGAGATGTTTCATACATGAACGCTTTGTCTGCCTCTGGCTATTTTATAAAAGGTATCCATTTAATGACACCATTATCATGTCACTTAAAGTGCCTTATGTAAAATTCCTGGATTAGCACATTGGCCTTTCATCTCAGGGAACCCAAATGCAAAACCGAAAAATTACTTTCATGCTCTTAGCCTTGCAGACAGACATTACTAATTCTCAGTACAATTTGGCTTAAGTGACCACTTTTCCTTGGGGGAGGGGCAAGCGTTGATTAAAGCAGCGTGTGATTTCAGGCCAGAAAAATAGATGGAATAAAGATGCAAAAGAATCTTGAAATTTGCATGCTTATGCCAGTCCTAGATTTGAGCAATCTAAACCACATTCTCATTTTCTAATCAATATTTCTTCCATTTAAAAGACACTGTGCAATCTCTTCAAGAATCACTGGAAATTATTCAGCTGCAATAAACATCACCTATGTACACAGAGCTTTTAACCCTGTGTGACCTGTATACTATGAAGTTCCCGGCTGCTGTGGAAAAATCTACAATTCTTACTGTTTATACACCTTGCATCTAACATTGGGTCCATAAGTACTCTTCCACTTATCACATAACAAGTCTAGTAGACTTGTGAGTGTTTATCTTGAATAAATGATTGCTCTTTGACAGTAAAACAACGTTTTGAACGTAATGTGACCTGTTAAACCTAATTTCTTTTTAAAAAAAATTAGCTGAGTACAAAGTTAATCATACAAAAGATAAAGAAGACATTTACTCTAACTGTGCTGGATTAATTGTATGTCTAGTCTATATACACACTATAAATCTGGTTTTTATTGTATTCAATATGCATAATTCCCCATGCTTATTAAGCAAGTCATTTTTCTGCCTGTGCTAAAAGACCCCTTGGAATCTAAATGAGGCCCTGTAGATTTAGTTAAAATATATTACTTAAGAATAAAACATGTCAACTGTGATAAGTACTTCATATCAGATTTTAAAACAGAAAGAAGTGTGAGATAACTTTGGACAAAGCATATGAGATATTTGGAATGAAAATGAGAAAAACCCATGTATTTAAGAAACTGGCACAATACCCAGATTAGCACACTGAAAATGCAAAATTTTACCTTTTATGAAGGAGAGGAAAAAAAAAAGACCAAAAAAAAAAAGACTTGCGATTTTTGTAGTACCATAATTAAACTAGACTTCTTACACGTTTACGCATTCTATGAATTTAAGAAATAAAGATTGGGGATAATCGATAGCCTAAAATAATACTTCATAAGCTAATACTTAAGTTTCACTTGACTATGTAGTGCTAACAAAAAACAGCTTTACATTTCCAGGTCCTTCTTGCATTACAAGAAAAAGAAGTTTGACCTTTAAGTCAAAGGTGGTGTCTGAGGTTCTAATGTCCATGAGAAACAAAAGCAAATTTATACACGCATATGCATTCACAAATGTCAGAAGCAAGGCTCTTTCTTGCCTGCCTTCTCACCTTCCCTGCCTGTAGTATTCCAGTCCCAGCAATGAGGGTATTGCTACAGAAATAATGAAAGCACCTTCTGAGTAGAGAGGAGCTACTTTCAGGAGGAATTCTACATGCACAGATACAAACATCACTAGCATAAACAGGACTATTAAACTTGGCACACAGTGAGTCCGCAGTGAGGACACATGCCTTTGAAAGTTTTTGCAACTGTGTGTAACCCAATACCTACCTAAGGCAACATCCTGTGCTGCTTCCTCCTACTACTTCCATTATTTTTATTTTGGGCTTACAAAGTACACAGATAAAGAGAAGTAAAGCCAGTAGCTGTTGACAGGTAATTTGATACCAGTGTGAAAATATTTGTGTTTTGAAATAGGAGATAATGCACAGAAAATGATCTTACTGGCTATGCATTTGTCAAAAGAGAGAAAGCCTTGAGTTTCCTCAGAGGATAACACTCACCTTTCAACAGCAAAAATAAAGCAAAGCAACCAATTAAAATATACAGCACAGTTAAAAGAGAGTTTCCTAGCCTTGTGAAGGCTAGGTTGAGCAAAGTTACACATCTCTCCTCCCACACAGCACCAAGTACTGTGCATACCACAGGAGTCCAACACAGCTACACACTGTAAGCACAAAGACCTTCATCTCCTAACATATAAATAACCAAAGACCAGCCAAAAATAAAATAACTATGACAACTGAAGATCTGAGACCAGGTGGGATATTGGAGGAAGGGAACCACAGGATTGAGAGGATAAGAGCTGGAAAGTTAAACCACAACTTTTAAAAAAAGTATTTTTGATCAGTGTAACAGCAATATATCAAATTGTTAAGATAAAACTCTGTAAGAGAACATTTTTCACACATCTAAATCTAAAAGGGGAGATATTATACCAGAAAAGTAGTATATGATCATGTTATTAAGACAGTAGTATAATCTAATCTGTACCAATCAATCTCACTGAAATTGTATGTTCACAGGCTTCCACTCTAACAATAAATTAATCTGAAAAAATATCATATATCCCAAGCCAATAAGATCTATCTGTTCATATACTACTTCAAACCCACTGGACTTATACCATAAGAAGTATATGCTGTGTCCTGTGTAAATTGCTTATGAGAACCATTTAATACTGTAGCAATACTTCAGTGAAATTTCATTTTTCACACTGCTGGTATATTAAAAGCCTCTGAGTAACAGAAGAGCCTATTAACAGTGATTCAGGCACATTGTGCAGCAATGAATTTTTGAAAAATATCTGCACATTTACAAAATAAATCAAGCTAATGAATTACAGTTTGTTTGAACTAGTTAGAAGTTAATATATCTGGTTTAACAGAGAGTCATATTCTCATACTTCACTTCCATGTGTATTTTTAACTTCATAGATACCTCCAATGCATAGAGTTACACTTGGTAATGCTGGTACACATAGGCATAATGATTTTGCATTGTTTCTACTCATACCATAGCCTTCTACAGAGGCATATTTTAATATTCTGAAATGTAATTATGACATTTTGTATTTAAAAAACCACATTAACCTGTAAGCAAAATCAACTTCTTGCACAAGGTACAGAATTACAGTACCAGAGAAAAAAATCACAGTAACAAATATTCAGTTATGTACACACATATATTTATGTGTATTAAGCAAACATATTTCACGTACTTTAAAAAATCAACATTTATCAGAAAAGGAAAACATCTTATTTTACTAGAGAAAAAAAAAAAAAGAAAAATTAAATGCAGCCCTTTTTATTTTAAACATTGTTTATTTACACTAAGCAGATGTATTACCAACCCATACTAAAGTCAGAATTACAAAACTGATTTAAATGCCATACCCATTTCTGCAGAGTTACTGGCATAACTGCAGGAAATGTTACTCTTCTTGAAGATAAACTCATGTCTGTTTTTCACAGAACTCGCCAACCTTCATCCAGGTGATAAAATGAAGCAGAACAAAGCAGTTAGCAATATTCCTTGAAGCCTAATTTCTCATAACCCAAATAATGGGGAGTCACTGCAAAGAAAAGACTAAGGATGTAGTAAATGCCACTCTGTTTATGTGAATCCAGTCCTACTCAAAGCCAATTACACAAGACCCTGGGGTAGGACTAACTAGAAATCAACCAACCGAAGAGCTTGAAAACTCATCTTCTGTCCTTGGAAAGGCCCACAATGATATCTCTGGATATACAAATAAGCATAACAACAAGCATTTCTATCACTCAGAACTCTGTTTTCACTGTCAAAACCAAAACCAAATCATTAAAGACTCTATTCTAGCACTTTACAGAGTAGTTATAGTGTTGTTGGGATTTCTTTTTCGTGACTTTTTCCAGCAAAGAAAATATTCTTCAGTGCTTCTGATCTTAAGGTTTCAGAAAGGTAATTGAGCATAAGAATAGATGCACAGAATCCATGGAGTTTAATTCTATGATTCTTAACTACCTTTATTCAAAGCACTAGTGAATCTCCCTTTTTACTTAAAATTACGCAATTTCTACTTTTGCAATCCAACACAGACCTGAAAATGTAGCATATATAATATTACAAGCAAGAGAAATTTAAGACTGTTTTATGAACTCAAGTTGTTGATCACCCCACTCACACATTTACTTTATGTATCAAATAACGGCATAACAAATCTGATGTCATTAACACGGTTCTACTAAGGAAAACAAGGTTTTTCTTTCCTTCTTTGTAAAGAAGGGCAAGATTTTACATTGCTTATATGATAAGGCAAATTCTATTCCTTTTTTTAAGGTCTCATAATGTGCTTAATAGCAGAAAACCAGTTTTGCTTTTACGGAGCGTGAGTATGCAATAATCCTGTTGTAAACCAAATTATTACAGGTGTTAGAACTGCAATATTCAATATTTCTTTTGAACAAGCAGATCACATCAGAAACATTGCTCACCATAGATGAAGACTGTAGACATTCTGCAAAAATTATTTGTATTGAGTATTCATAACATCTCAAACAACAATACATCAGATATGCAGTACTATAGTTTCATAGACAGTTAATGCAAATGTATTATTTAGCACACATCTGATGTATATGTCCTAGAAGCATTCAGAACTGACTTGGCAAATATAACAATCCATGCTAAAATTCACTAGATGATATTGATAGTGTTTTTCCCTCAGCAATTATAGGCAAGCACACAATGTAGTAATCCCAAACTGTCCAAGAAAAAAATTTTGTCTCAAGGGCATAAGAAACTATATAGTGTAAAGTTAACAAAGTGACTTCACATAATTTTCCATTTCAAGAAATTTCCAAGCGGCAAAAGTAGGGCTCTGGTAAATTCTGTTGATCAAAAAGAACAAACACCATAAATGCAAAAATAATACATCTTCCTCTCAAAAACTAAAACCTGCAACTCCCTGGCATTCTACCTGCAGCTTTCAAATACTACTAAAATACTGCCAAAGAATAGGAACTAAAGATAAATATGTTCCTAAACTTTCAAAACCTGTTGTCCTTGAGTGAGACATACAGGGTGGAAAAAACCCGATAACAAACCAATGCCAAGTCACAAAGAGAATTTGTTTGGAGACAGACATTCAATCCTTGTTCAGTTAGCTTTAAAACAAGAGCTTTTAATAAAGCCATTAAATCAGCTAAAACGCAGCAGATATTAGCCGTTTCCTTGGCTTAATAATAGTTTCCGTTTTAACTTTGACTCATTTTACATTGAGTCTGTAGCAGCAACAGATGCATAGTAACTTCTAGGTTTAAGATATTATATTTATTTACTTTTATTTTTCTCTCTTAAGCTCCAGTCCAAAATCCTTTCAACTGTTTTGAGAAATCAGGAGAATAAAAAGCTATTCTAGGGATCAAGTTTAAAGTGCTAATTCTGTAACACTTGGAATGAACGTGCTTTTCTACTAGAGATAGCTATGATAAATGTCAAGTGTTTGCAATTAGGTTTTTACCTTTCAGGCACAAAGTTTTTATTTCCTGTGGGAGCATGTTCTCAAAATTCTATAATACACCTTCAAAATTTTGCTGTAAGATTCAGAAAACAACTTGTGGAACCAGACCCTGATCCTGTAGGCATTTTACTCCTAGGAATATTACACACACAAATGTTTGCAGCACCAGAGCAAAAAGCTCCCTCTACAATCTTTTTTCCTTGGATCTTATGGAAAAATGTTTGGGAAACAGTAACTGTAAATCTCAGTGCATTACATTATTGCAAAACAAACAAAAATAACCTAAGCCATTTTTCCTTACCCCTAGGTACTGAAGGTCCTTGGCTCTTGAAAACCATGTGCAGCCTTTTGTTCTATGAATAATATTGACCTATTTGTCTGAAAGGTGAAGCAGAGGATTATTTTCCTCAGTGTATTTTATCTTCTCCAGTCAGATAGACAAATCAGACCTATTCAGAAAGTAAGTAAACACTTACATGTTGTGTTTGACTTTATAATAAAATTCCAATAGTCAAATCTGGTTTGACTGGGGCTCTGAGCAACCTGTTGAGGATGTCCCAGCTCATTGCAGTGGGTGTTGGACTAGATAACCTTTAAAAGTCCCTTCCAACCCAAACTATTTTGATTCTAAGATTTTAAACAGAAGTACTACAGTAATTTACTTATACTAATGAAATTATGCATCAGTTGCAACCAAGAATACTAAAAATAACATTGAGGAATACCTTCATCTCTAGAATTTCAGAAACACACACACACAAAAAAAAAAAAATTAAAATAAAATAAAATAAAATGACATCTCAACTTATCAGTGCAAACCTTGCACTTCACAATCTGAAAGCCAAGAGGAGTTCTGTTGTAAATATAAGATACAGAGAGGTTTTGAAATCCAATTATGCCTTCTGGGAAACATATATAATCACTTTTTTTTTCCTACAGGTAAAAGATTTGACTTGTCCATGGCTGGTTTGCAATTACTTTTGCTGGTGGACAGGAAGTAAATCAGATCCCGCTCACTTTCTTGAAAGTCCTGTGAAATTAATATGTTAATGCAACTTTTCACTCCTATTTTTGTCACTAAGCTACCAGATACAGTTCTGAAAACGTTATGCAGATACTCTTCAGATACTTTAAAATATAAACTACTTCTTGCTGCTAAAGAAAGAGTGACTAAATTGAGTGGGCAAGAATTGAAAAGCTCTTAGTAAGAGATAGTAGTTCCAAGTAAGGGTTTTATAACAACATATGGAATAGAGATATCCCGCTAGCAGAGGAAGGTCAGTGATGTACTTAAGGCATTGGATATGGAATCACAACAGATGATCTATTCCTGGCTCTGCCAGACATAACTCAGGAATGTGGGCATTTGTAGGTAACAAGACCAAATCAGATTCAGCTTTTGCTTCTGTAGATAAAAGAAAAAAAAAACCTAGAGAATATAAATTAATTAAGGTTTATAAAATCTTTGATGCTATTTTTTGTATTTATTTTTCCTTTAAGCTAAAGTGAAAGATTATTACACAAGAGTAGCATAAAGTCAGGTAAGTTATTTGTGGTACTGTCTCACTTCCTTGAGAGAGTGCTCCTGTTGGTTTGGCACAGAGGGTCACTTTGTCTCTTTAGTAGAAGAATTAGTTAATATCACCAATGTGACTGTGGAAACACAGACAAGGCATTTTTTTGCATATGTACATTTGCATATGCTTGGCAAATAACTACTTTCTTTAAAACCACCCCGCAAAAGAAAGTTTTCAAAGTGACTGAGTGAGTTGTCCTTCTGCTCCTATAGTCGCTTGTACAAAAAAATGTAACCAGGTCTTATTTCTCAAACAGAACGTACAGTGCACCCTCTTAGAGGGCTGATAATCACTGGTTCCTATGCAGAAACAGTTGCACCACAACAAACTATATTATCTGTAAAGCAACATACCTAGGAACTTCACTATGAAGTTTGAGCCATCATGATCTTTCTACTTCTGTCTCTTCATATAATTATCCACCTACTAAATGCTTCTAATGAGCCACAAAAGAAAGAATCGGTACAATTCATAGTTTCAGCTCTTCTTCTTCTAGCCTTTCCATGGATGAACCAGGCATTACAATTTAAGGGCAATTTAAGGGCAAAACAAGATAATCGTAGATCCCTAATCCTGCATTGAAAAGCCATCTCCAAATAAGTAACTTCATCCCTGTCCTTTTGCTGGCCATGAAACACGTACCACAGGAACTCCAAACTCCTTTTTAATGTTATCTTGAATTACTAACCCATGTGCCAGCTTCCCTCTTCCCTCTGGTTATAGCCATGATCTAACTAGGTCAAATTGATCCTTAAACATACTTAAAACAAGATTCTTGGACAAAAATTCTCAGCAACTGTACTTTCTGACAGCCAAGCTTACAGACCGGTTGCATTAGAAAACAATTTGTTATCAAGTGTACATTTTCCATAGGAAAAGTGTTTAATAATACACATAGAACCAAAGCAAAGAGAAACACGGGTTGCAGGAAGAAACTGAGTAGACAAAACTACACAAGGCAGTTTCTTGGTGCCATGGCTGAAACACTGCCATCGGTTTTACCGTCTCCACATTTGTTCATCTTCTGAAGGAGTTAGTTTCATTTGAGAAAAATAAACCTTTCTCATATTAGTATTTCTGTTTCACAGATATCAACCAATAACTGACAGCAGTCAGTGAAGCATGCACCAGAGCTCCACAAACCATGTATTTTCCGCACTGTGCATTGAGACTACTTGGACTGTATCAGTAACGTGTTTTATCTCAGAGTCACAAGACTTATAGTGTCTTAAATCTCAGAGGAGTCTATATGAATGATTTCCAGGTCATGACTTTTGTACTTAGGTAAGCACAACCCCTACTTCAAAACTGTAATGCTGCTGGAATAGTTTAGGAAGAGATTAAAAGAAATTTATATAAAGGTTTGTGCCAATGCATAAGGCTCAAATACAAAGACTGGGAGTATTTTTTCATCACTTCTCCACAATACCTTTGTAGAAAAAGCCCAGACATACTCACTCCTTTCCTCTCCACTAACTTACATACAGTTTATTTGCAGTTATGCTACAAATACTCCTCCTTTGGCCTGAAAATGCTGAGTAGTTTCTATTTGATAAACTCGTTTAGGATTTGAGAAGTCTCCATGCCAGAAGAAAAATAACAACTGACCACGATGAGTTCATCACTCAGCTTTTCCAAAGATCTCTTACTATAGAATATCTTACATCTTCTATATGGCTTGAATGACACAGCAGTTACACGTTCCAATTTTCCATAAAGTCTATTCTTTATGTAAGCTTTTGACAGCTACTGCCAAAGTGTTAACAGGAACATGACAAGACTGACATTATTTTCCATACCTAAGAGTCTTCTATCTGTTTGCCCAATGCCTGCTAAAAATAGAACAAAGTTACAAACTCCCACTGGATACTTAACTTACTTCAAAAATGTACTAATGCTTAATCTTCAATGTTATTAAATAAGGTCATTGTCTCATGGGCAGATGTACAAAGGACAAAGTACAAAACTTTCTAAGAAGTAACTTAACTTTTACAAAATCCTTTCAAATCGCTTCTGATCTTACATTAAGCAAAAAAAAACCCAAACCCACAGCATCTCCTTTTCGTGGTTGCTCCTCATTTCCACGAGTGAGAAGAATATTATCCTAAGATCATACTAATGAGTAGTTATGTAGTCACTTGTGTAAAAATGGATCTCATTGCTGACTGCTGCTCAGAGGAGAACAACATACAAACTTCCTTTGAAAGCTCCATGTTCTGAAGTTACCTGAGTATAACAAAGTAACTTACTATCACAAATGTAACTGCTCATGGCCTAGACCCTATCAGAATACTGCCAATTAAAATTTTAGATGTGAAATATCTCTTTCTTTTTTTTTCACAGAATTATTGGTCATAAAAACACTAGGAAGAGTCAGCTTTGCTCAATTTAGAGCAATGACTTGCTGTCCAGATCACTTCAAATTAAGGAAAGGATTTAAACTTTCATCTGCAGCATCATAAGCAGGACCCTTAACCTTCAACTCTGTAAATCACTTCTTTTTCCCTATTTAAGAAGTCTGAATGACCTTGCTCTCTCTCAGGTCTACCTTAACTGAGCAATTCATATTTTACCTAGGAAATTAACATTCTAACACAAACCTCAACACGACACTACAGCAAAAGTAAAACAGCTTTCCAAGACAATCTGAAATTAAACCTGTTACCTCCTGAACAAGACAAACACATAAATACTACAAACATTGAGAAAAAACTTAATGAGAACAATCAGATACAAATATTAAGTGCAATCAGTTAAAATTACAGATATGAGAACTAAATTGAAGTATGAAAACCAGGATAGGGAGACTTTTCTTTTAGCTCTAATGAGTAATTCTTGTACTAGAGAGAAACTAGGCAGACCCTGTCTATATCCTGACTATTCCTGTACCCCCACGCACCAATTGGAGAGGGGATGATGACAGAGAAAAGCCTAATAATGAAAATCACACCAGCCTGGAAAAAAATCCTGTTTTACCAGATTATTCATCCCCCCCTCAAATGATTATGGAAGGGTTTGCATTGCAAGAACGATGGCAAAAAACTGAGCACAGCTCTAACTTTTGGAGCTTCAAAGAGCATAATGCAGTTTTCCATCCTTGTCAGTTCTCCCCACAAACTCATGAGATCTTAAAAGCCTTGTTATGCACACTCCTTGCAAAGCTTTTCAGCTGCCTGTTTTTGCAACCAGTAGGTTCAAGCCTGATTGAAAAGTACACTGGTAACAAAGTTTTGTCAATTAAATCATAAGAAAACCCTCATATTGCATGGGCTTCCCTCTCACTACGTACCAGTAAATTCTAGTGATTATGAGAAATCCTTGCAAACTTCCAGCCTGTTTCTCAATAGTTGATACCATTTCTGTGCCATTATCAAGTGCTTGCAGCTGTTCATAAACTCCAGGTCTTAATGTAATCAGTAACATAACTGATATAAGAGCTATTTATAGACTAAGAATGCACTCGTTGAAATATCCAATTCTGATCAGAAGGTGATCTCTGGTATCTTGTTTTCCTGTGGATATAATATCAAGTTAAAGAAGCAAACAGATAGACGTACCAGTATGCAGCATATGCATACATGCCAGAAATAGGCAGGAACAATCTATCAGTATCCTAATTAGAAGCACAGGCACACCTCTAAGATAACCGATATACACTTCTCTCTCGAGACGTAAGCATTAAATATCAGGTACACAATTGGGCTAAAATATGAGCTGATTAGCTGCAAATGAATGTTCTGTGACTGAAACTGGAGAAAAGAAAGTTCATGCTGTTACTAGAGCAGAGAGGTCTAATTTCTTCTCCCTCTTAATTCCTCCTCCCACAACTGCCCTTCTTGAAAAATTTTCTTTGGCCTGATTAGCATTTTTTTTTAATCTTTCCACTTGAGGTGACTCCCATCAGCACTCTAACATGAGAGACACACTTAAGTACATTGCCTTTCAGGTTTTCTTTTATCCTCTTTCCCAAATTAAAGGCAGTCATAAAGGCTTGAGTTCCCTCATAGGTAACAGCTTTAAACATGTTGAAGAAAAACAAGGAGAATATGGCCAGTGGTCAACTGTCATCTCTACTTATCATTGCAGGATTTCACCATTTGCTAGAGATATATGCCATTTTGTTAATAGAAAAAAATAAGCTGCTAGAAAAGTTTGGAAACCCTGAGCCCTGAAATCCCCAGCTGAAAGCTACATCAGTTCTTGCCTTTGCACACTCACGCACATGAGACCAACATCAATTGTCTGTAACAGGATTCTGATGTCTCTCCACTGTCTGGCCGTCATGGTTCCAGCTATACAAGTACCAAACAGAAGAGTACTCTTATCCTAAAGATACTCAACTAAGTGATCTGCAGGTGTCAAGGCACAGGTATCAGCTGTCTGCTACTACACTGTATGAAATAGGGTGTTGAGAAGGGTGAGAAATCTCAGGTTCTTTGTCAATTTCTGTACTTTTCCTTCTATGAGAGAAACTTGGTGCTGAAAGCAAAAACAAGTAAAGCTTGGAAGAGATATAAGAAGGCAACTTTAAAAAGGAGGAATCCTTTTTCTATCCAAACAGTCCCATTGGTCCAATTTCCATTACATTTCTAGCTAGATTTATTAAATACTTTGGATAGTATAAAGATTACCACTGCATAGAGTTTAAAGGATCATGAAGCAAAAATTGGTGAAAAAAACACCCAATACTGTATTAGCAGTTCTGGAATTATCATGTGATAAAACAAATAAGCTTTAGCTAGCTATGGTAAATAACTTACAAGAAGATGCACAAGTATAATGAATAGAAAATTTTTTTACTAACCACAAATATTTAATATTATTCTATATTTCTTTAATGTGAAACATCTAAGTCGCCAGCTTAACCAAACCCATTGCATTTCAGGTAATTTAACTATTCATCATTGACTACTGCCATCTCATTCAAGATTATGCAACTATTAGATTGTTTATGTTTTGAAAATAGCAGAACATGAAATAAAGTAGTGTTTACAATACTGGTCAATGAGATGACAAAAGTAGACCACAGAAGTTTTATAAGACCAGAAAAGAAAGTTGAGGAAAAACAAAATGGAGAAAAACCACAAGAATTATATAAATGCAGGAGGCTCAGTCTCATTTTTATCTGGTTGAAAATGAAAACTTCTGTGGCAACAGAAAAGGAAGATGATCTATGGAGTTCTCACACATTAACTTTAATTCTAACGTATGTGCTTAAAAGCACTGTTTTTAAGTCTTTTAAGATTGTAAAAAACAAACCTTTTGGAAATATAAAAGCTCTTAATATGAGTACTTAATATGAGTGCTTCAAAAAGCAACAGGAAAAAAAATAGCAACAGGTCTTCTAGTTTAATAATGCCTTTAAACAGCAATCCACATAATTTCTTCAATATGAATCATCAAGTTAATATAGAATAAATGATACAAATTATGAAAGATACTAAACACTGTTCTGATTAACCTAGACTGTGTGTCCCTGAAAGTCAGATGGGACTATTTAGCTGTTCTCATCAAGAGACAGTTCAGAGAGTGGTCCATAAAGGGAAGATGTCAATAGTGTTCTGTTGTTACAATACAGATGTTTTGCATCCCACACTTACCACTTACTGACAGTACTACCAATGAGAAGCCACCTGGAAAAAGATCTGTCAGTAAAATATTTATTTAATCGTGGATTTGCTTATGGCAGGTATTAACCTACCACAAAATGACCTAAACTTCTCAGTTCTACAGTCTAACCCTAAACAAAAGCACCCAATCCCAGGAACAATTATGACTAAGAATAGTGTTAGTATCTATCACACCACATTCCTTCTGACAATTATGAGGATTCAAGCTCCATTCATCAGAGTTTAATCTTTTAAAGCCAAACTCAATAAAACTTAGCTATCAAAAGTGATTCAGCAACAGTAGATAAGTACCCTGCAGTTTCAGCTGGCTTTGACTGTCAAATCTCTTATATATTCAAAAAATTGAGACTGTTTTTATCATTGTCTGCTCTAGCCACCTTGTAATTACATAGTACTTGAGAGACATCATGGGACAAAAATACCAGGTAGCCAACTCAGTATTCAAGAGACGAATAATAAATAATTGCTTTTTGGAGAACCAAGGTTTCCAAATTTACAGGGAAGGTTTCCTACATAAAGAAGTAGATCTACTGCAATGTACCAGAGGTTTCTTGTTCCAAATATAACTTCCCAAATGGCACAGAAGGGGCAGTTTCTTGCAGTGAGAAAACAGTCCTAACAGAAAAGATAAGAAACTTCAGTTTTAACTTTCAGGCTGATGAAGCCCAAAACAACCAAAATCATTCCAATTTGACAAACATTGGCATAGTCTACCAGAATCTTTGACAGTACTGATGATACATTTTATTTTATACAGCTACAAATAGTAAAAATATAAGCCTTACATTTCCCTGATGAGAATTAGGCAGAGAGCTTGCTGAGGCAATATCGTTGTAACCAGAAAAGTTAGACTGACCTTGTTTTCTTGCTCACTAGCAAGAAAAAAAAAAACATGCTCTTTTTGTGGAGTTAGAATGTTTAGAGTCTCTGCTTGGGTTGTCTTTGGTTAGTAACAAAGTACAAGGTTAATTTGTAATAACATTGAGGGTTGATAGAAAGTGTCTGACAGAAAGTGATTTCTTTTCTCTGTAAGAAAAAAACACTAATAAATAAACCAATATAAAGAACATAAAACACAAAAAAAGAAAAGGACAAGACACAAACAGGTGATTCTGAAATTTCCCCAGGTTGATGTACCAGACAGCTTATGCTAGGCCACCTCAATATGAACCAGATGATATTCATTATTGCTAAAAGGAGAAGTTGTTCAATTCTGCCTCCTCCTGATTTTAACTATGCCGACCTGTGACTTTCTGCCATGGTGTTAATGTGACCGGTAAGGACAAAGGTACATGAATGCAAGTTTTAACAGGGCTCTAAATAATTTTAATCTAACATAATAGCAATAAATCTGTCCTTGGTGGGAAGGTACAGCCATTTAAATAAAGAATAGAGCACAGAAGGTGGAGCAGAAGACTACCAGATGAAACACCACAAAAAGGAGACTAACTCAATCAAGTCTTTTATTAGAGACTTATGTAAAAACCTTTAACTCTTTAAGTTGGTTCTGTATAGGATGTTTTTCCTCTTAATCTGTAAACTGGTTGGGAAGACACTTTCCCGTCCCTTCTGCCTTTCAAACTCTTAGTCTTTTTTTGTGTAATTTAAGTGGACGACATGGAAAAAACAGATACATGTTTAGGAGCTGGAAGAAAAAAAAATATTGCAAACTGATAAAAGAGGGTATGTGCAATGCTCTTCAACCTGGACAGAAATCTGGCAAGAAATAGACAGACTGGAATTAAAGACGAAATTTAACTAATGCATCTTTTGGTTGGAAAAGATATTTCAACCTTTGGAAATTGTTTGGAAATTCACATTTCAATTAAAAATCCCTTCATATTTACAATCAAAAAAATCAAGAGAAAACAGGTATTTCAGACAAAAAAAACTGTCATGAAAAAGTCTAAGTATCAGACACTTAGTCATTTATGTCTCCTAATAGAATTATATACAAAATTTTGAAGAATGAGGCTGCAAGTGGGTACAGTGGAAGACCCTAAAACGTAGTTGTAAAAAACAAAACCAAAAAACACCAAACTCAAATTACGATAGTTAATGCTCAATATTACTCATAATCTTAGAATAACATGTATTTAAAGAAACATCTGCTCTTTGACATAAAGTCCCTCTTAGTTCTTCTTTGCCAAAGAGCTTTATATTCACAAGAAGTGATGTTCCACTACAATCAAATGTGTATTTGAGGTCTTTTTACACAATTGATTTCCTAGAAAGAACACTGTGGGTGTATATTTGGATTCTAAATGATAAAAATATCTACTTGTTTAGAACATAAAGAAAGACAAAAGAGGTAAGACAAAATTCCAAAGATCTGAGTGTTCTTCACCTTGAGATTTACTTGAGTTTTATTTTTGCACTTCTAATTTAATTTAAAGAAACAAGGCACTAATTACCTTGAACTACTTTTGTAATGAAACACTTTTTGGCTTATCCTTGAGCAGGGCAAGAACTGTCACTCCAGAGCAAATGATTCAGGTTTTGTTTTCAGAAAGATTTAAAAATTAAGGTTTCATAAAACTATAGTAGCCTCTTTTTAGTTCATTTGACAAAGAAAATCAAAAGTATACTAAAGAACAGAATATTTTTTTTCTTACAGTTAACAGTTTTCCCTACTAACATCCTTTTTGATCATAACTAGAGACAAAAGTATAAAGGGTTTTGTATTTTACAGTTCCTTGTCACTTCTTAGAGAATATAGATTCTGAAACACTACTAGATTTTCCAGATGAGTTCACACACTCCACCTAATAACAGAAAATGATTGATTCCTCAGAGGAATGCAACATTTCCCACCACGCTTGTAGTTGACTGTGCTGTGTTGGACCTGAGGGAAAAGCTGAAGTCTCTGGTCTTTTCAAGCAAAAGTCTTCAACCTTGAAGCATAAAATTCAGTTTATTTGGACATATATAAACAAAGCACCCAACCCCCTCCTACATGTCTTCCAAAGATACCAAACTTCATCATTTCTTACAGAAGAAATTACACAGTCCACAAAGTGGACTTGCCATGCACGTGTTCAGCTGTTGACTTCATCTCCACGTTATTCCCTTGAAGATGAGAATGTTAAATACATAATCCCACTCGGGATACACCTCAGAGTTCCCCCTTCCCAAACACGGGTGTGATACCGTAACAGCTCCACAGGGTCACCTCCATGAAATGCTCTGCTGAGAACAGGCCATCCAAGGTATAAGCCTGCATGATCTCAGCAGCAAAATGGAAACCTGTTCTTTCCACTCTCCCTGCTCCTAGTCCTCCCTCAAGGATAATAAAATTTGTCACTATACTAACTCTATACTTTTACTTTCCCTCTGTTCATTTTTTTAAATGAAAAGAGAAAAAAAATAGTCAAGGTTGCCTCTTAAAGAAAGTTTCTTCTAATTACAGAGACTAATTATGAGTCTCTGAGGATATAACACAAAGCCTCTTCCAAACTACAGGGGGAAAAGGAGATGGGCTGCTCTGTTGATGAGGCAGACCAAATAATGTTCAGACACACAGATGTCCTAGTTCCCAAGCACAGAGTCTATTCAATAATCTGATACATGGCTTTTACCAATTTGATTTTAAAAACTTATTTCCAGTAAGTCAACCCCACAGATGTGCTCTTCAAGCAACATGTTCAATTTTTTGAGAAACACATGATAAAAGACCATCAGCAGACAGTAAGAACTTCAGCTTAAAACCCAAGATTTTAAAATAATGTTAATAATCTATTCAGAAGAGGAAAGATTTTCATATGTCACAGGTGTTATGAATAAGAAAGTAGGTATTTGTGACAACTACTTTTTTCCTGGAAGAAGAAATTATTTTCTGGAGAGCAAAAGAAGTCAGAAGCAGCATAATTTCTCTTTTTCTTTTAGAAACAACTATTTTGATAACAGTTACCAGCTAGACATAAGTAGAAATTCACTCTAATTTTTCTTTACTATGCACGAAATTAAAAATGCTGCAGGAAAAAAAAAAAAAACCCACAACCAAAAAAACCACTAAATCAGAAAAAAGCATTCTAAAAGAAGAAATATTGAAAACATATAGATCATCACAGAGGCAACAGCAAAAATTCTGGCAGCTGTCAACAGTATATATATATATATATTAAAAAAAAAGTACATAAGTATAGCTGGTTTCTCTGAAGAGCTGTAACAGTAATATCCATGACCTTGGGGGCTATATTCAATGAAATCATAGTTTATGGATTACGTATTTGCAGACAGAGCTGTTACAAAGTTGGCAAAACAAGAACGTAGGGTGAAAACAGACATTTCCAAGCTCAGCCTCCACAGCCAGCTGTGGGAAGTCAAAATTAGCAAGTTCACTTCTCTTTGCCCACCTGCTTAACATTTCCTCCAAGTAACCTTTTTAAATCTAAGTAACTTTATAAACATGTTAGAAGACTTCAATCTGTATTTCAAAGATCAAAGTTTAACTCAACAGTTGCCACTTGGTCTCAACCTTTAATAACTTTAGAAGAACATAAAAACAGTCATGCTGAGTCTGACAAAAGGTCTCCTTAGCCCAGTACCATTTCTCCTGCAGTGGCCACAAATGGATACATAGGTGACAGGCTTTTTGACAAAAACCATGGCCTTGTTAAAATGTCTCCAGAAAATAACAGGAAGACTCCTCTAGATTTTTCCTGGTAACTTGAAAAAGGATCAGGCCCTCGAAAGATACTATTATTTCTTTAGCTCAATTCTGTCAGTAAACCACTTCTTCATCCTGCTTTTACCAAAGCAAGCATTGCATTCTTAATGGAAAACCAGGAGAAATGGAAGGACTGTGAGCAGAAATTGTCATAAAAGGTGTGACCAGAGCTTTTATGAAGAAACAGAAGGAAAATAAGTGAAGCTATGAACTTCACCTTCTGAAAGGTTGATGCTAACACTTAGCTGGCTTAACTGATCAAGCCAGTCAGTCATTTTAAACATGACAACCACAAAAGCAGATAGTTGACCTCTGTGTGTTAACTCATGCTTGGGAAATCTGCTTTCCAGTAGCAAGCACAAAGATTATCACAATGAGTGCAATTTAAGCCAGCAACATGAGTAATTTAAACTAAATTTTTAATGTGACTTCTAGACCGTATGTTCTGAAAGATAATGTTACCAATTCAGTGGTTTTGCTGCCTCTGCAGAGACAGCCAATGCTTCCACCTTGCCCAAGCACAAAACTAGCACATTTTACCTCACTACATAATCAACGTTTAGATACATACTGACCAGAAATTCCTCAGGTTAGTATTGTTGTTGTAGGAAAGAACTAAAAGCAATTAAAGTAGTCCAGAATGACACAGTAGCTATTTTTAGAGAAAGTATGTCAAGAAAGAATCAATGCAGCTTCCCAGAAACGTATCTGGTTTTCAATGGAGAAGGTGGAAGAAAGTTCCTCCTTAAGGTGCAGGCCAAGACTTTGCTAGTAAAGTTCTCTGCCAGGTGTTGAGATAGGGATCTTATAGACCTCCAGAAAAGAGAATGTGAAAGAGGTAGTACCCTTAATTCCACAAGTGTTCCTCATCAGAGCTCTCTACAGTCTCAAGAGAGGAAAAGATAAATGAGACAGGTCAGCTTTCGAAGAGTGAAAAACAGATTTTTGACACCAGTAGTCTCCATTAATTGGAAACTCTTCCTCTTTGACCTCTATCCCTGCTCAAAATATACAAATAACAAATATACTATGTGTGAACAATACTAAGACAAAGAGCACTGCCAGGTCTATCTGCCCACTCAGAACTTCCCGTGACTTACAGTTTAAGGTATTTATGGAAATATAGTAACATCAGCCATACACAGATAAACAAGCATGCATTAAAAATATAGCCATGAACACAGCATTTGCTCCCTCCCCATCGATTTCAGTTTTATTCAATTATGCTAGCAAAATTAGACCTTCAGACAAAAGAAGCTGCCCAGTGACTGTTAAAATGCTGCATGCCATAGCACTGATCACAGTAATTGGAGGTGTGGAGGAAGGGTAGAAAGAAATTAACTTTTCATTTAAGGACATAAAAGTACTGCCTGACTGCCCCTGATTCTGCTTTAACTGAAAAATCTGCACAGTCATACATAGACTTTGTGAAAGAACAGTCACATCTTAAGTCACAGATTCCAAAACCTCATTTTCTATAGTCATTGATGACCTACAGAGAAAATTTCACCAAGTTACTGAAATATGGAACACCTTTATTAGAAAAATAACTTAATAGGTAACTGGGCTTTTCTTCAAGCTTTCATGAAACCAATTTAGAATTTGTCAAATAATAATTATAAATCTTACCTGCTTTTTCCTTGAAGTTGCCTTGGGCAACAGACTGGCTGACAACACTGATGCAAACGGAGAGCAACACAGCTCAGGAAAAGGATTTGGAATGGATGGGATCTCCAAAATATTGTCATCTTTCTTTTTTCTCCTATTTCAACAAAATACATAAAATCAAGTGATATTTGTAACAATTACTGATAAAATTGAAGTATTCAACTATAATACTTGAAATACCAAAGCATTGATACTCACCACAATACTTGCTTGCTGCAGCAATTAGCTTTTTAGTGCAGTTATTTTTTTTTTTAATCAGTAGGCTGAATCCATTAACATACAGTGTTTAACACTACTTGAAAGCAATCCAAGTATTCAGCTCTGAATATAAAGTTGCTTTGCAGAGTAAGAGCAGAGATATATTTATATTGGCTCCTAAGGACATCAGTAAATATTTTGTTGTCCCTGTGTTCATGCCATCCCCTATGTACACATATTACAACAGTGGACACATGTAACTTCTCAGTAACACTTCCTGAGTGCATCACAACTGTGTATTAAACAAACGGAAACTTTTTTCCCCTTGAATCAGGAGACAAAGCGACAGACAAGACAAAACAGTGCAAAGCTATACACTCATTTCTATTTTCAATTGTGTTTGTATTTGAATCTCCGTAGCTGCATCATAAAACAGATGTCTCAGTAGCTTCTGGACACTTAAAGCTGCTTGTGCTGCAAGTATCACCAAGCAGCATTTGCAAGAATAGTGAAGATAATCAGAGCTGTACTTGCTGAAAAGCTCAGTTTTGCATTGGTTTGAAGTATTGTATCAACAAGGCTGTTGCTTATAGACTGCTGTGTATGTTACGGTGCATCGTTTTCTTACGAAAAATATTAAACAGCACTTTCTCTACTTGATCTCATTTGGAGGGCTGTACCCACAGCACCCCAAGTATTTGAGTCTGCCAACATATAATCAGATTTTTCTACATGTGTGAGTTATTATCTTCATTATTATCATTCCAGATCTTGCATTTGGTACAGAGTGGGGAAAACCATCACAGTAAGGTAATGATGCAGAATGAAGATGCTTCACTTTCTGGAAATCCTCACCGAACATTCGTTTAAAGTGACATTTAGCATTAAGAAGGAGTGAAAAATCCTGTATGCAGTATTTTAAGATTTTTTTCTAAACTTCAGTCTACCAAAATTGATCAGATGCTTCACGGAAAAGCTAGCTCACAGTTTCCTTTACTAAGAATAGAGGCCAATGCCTTTAAGAGCAGCCCGAAAGGTAACAAATAGAGGGTGCACACCCCTGGCAGCAATTGCCGCTGGCGGCGGAGCGGTTTAGCTGACTAACGTTGTGAGAAAGACACTGCGGCGAGAAAGTAGTGGCTCGGTTCCGTTTGACGAGGCAGGATCGCCTCTTTCCATCCTTCCACCTCAAAATGGGAAACCTCTAACCAAAAAAAAAAAAAAAAAAAAGGAGGGGGGGAGACTCATCCCCGCCGGAGAGAACTGTCTGCAGCGCCGGGAAACTTTTGAGTTCCAGGGAGAAGCGGGCCGGTCCCGGGCCAGGCCGCCCCATCCCGTCTTGCCCCTAGCCCCCTCCCCAAACCGCCGCTGCCGAGCCGCAGGGCCCCCGCACCCTCAGGCCCCGCCGTCCCCCCGCTCCCGCCCGCAGGACGCCTGCCCGCCCCTAGACGGCAGCGGGCGGGCCCTCGCGGGAGCGGGCAGGGCTGGCGGCGCCCGCCCGGGCTCCGGCCTTACCTGTCGGGGGGCGAGGGCGGCGGGTCCCCCCCGGGGGGCCGGGGAGGCGGGCAGGGGGAGCCCGCCGCGCCGCGGGGGTTGCCGCCCTCGGGCTCCGCCGCCCGCCCTGCGCCGCTCAGCACACCGGCCAGCGGGGCGGCCATCGGCGGCGGCGACGTCCTGACCCGGGAGGCACGTCGGGCGAGCGGCCCCGGCGCTGCCGGGCGTGTCGGGCGGAGGCTGCTCTCCGCTCCCGCTGCGGAGGAGTCGGGGGTGGGGGGGGAGAGGCGGCGGGGAGGGGGGAGGAAGCGCCGCCCGGGCGGCGAGCGGCACCGAACGCCTTCCCCGGCACACGTGCGCGGGCGGCGGCGGCGGGGGCGGGCGGGCGGCCGCCGGCTCCGCGCTGCGACGGGGAGGCAGCGCGGGGCGGGCGGGGGCCGAGCCGTGCCCTCTCGGCTGCGCTCCGCTCCGCTCCCTGGCGGCAGGGCAGGGTGAGGCGGGCCCCGGCAGGTGCGCGGCCCACCAGGGCCTCTGTGACGAGCCGGGGCGTCGGGCCAGGCCTGCCCGGGGCGGCTGAGGAGAGGGGGGGGCGCCGCCGGTTGTCTCCTCAGGAGGCGGCGAGCGTCCGCCCCGCCGAGCGGACCCCGGGGCCCTTTACCTGGGCGGAGGGGAAACCCCGGCCTGGGCGGGAGCCCGCTGCCCTCGGGCAGGGCCGGACCCTCGGGCAGCGGTGTGCAACCTCCCGAGGAGCCTGGCACTCGTCTCGGCGCCCGACAAATCATTAACTCAGCTGCCCCATCCCGGCTGCGGGGTCGGGAATTTATGGAGAAATAGGGAAGAACGAGAGAGTTACCTTTGGGCCAAGTGGGGAGGCCGAGCTGCCAGCTGGGCCTGGGGCTCGCACTCAGCCACGGGTCATCCCAGAGCGGAAAGTGGGAAGGTTTCTCCTCACACCTTGAGCTCCTCCAGAGCGGCCTGTGCCGCTGAGGAAGCCGGCTCCTGCCCTGCTCTATGTACGCAAAATCCTACCTGGAAATTCCATGGCCGTCCTTATCAGCATTCATCCCATTGCAAAATAAAAATAACCACCTTGCTGAACGTAGAATGCTTTCACTGGCACCAAGCAGGGTGGGTAAAATCGTGTGAGCCAGTCAACTTGATAGGAAGTCAAATAATTAAAGCCCAGCCCGTGGTAAACACAGCTGTATGTAGAAACCTTCTGCCTGTACCTGGCGTGCTCATGGGCAGTAACTGGGATGTCAGACTGGTGAAAATAGAGAATGTTTCAGGACATACGTGCTTTGCTGTTTTTACTGAAGCCACTGAAGAAATCACACCCGAGCCAAAATTTCAGTTCCAGAGAAAGAAATATTTTTTTCTAACATAGAAGCAATACTCACAGTTTTCATTTTGGCTGAGTCACGGATGATTTTGCAGGACGTTTATTTTCAATGAAACGAAGGATTTCTTGTCCTCTGAACAGCTCGTTCTCTTACGCTGGCAGAAGAAGTGCAAGTCCGAGCTGATTAACAATTCATACATACAGGCACTGGCAAACATCTGGAATTTTAGAGTGTCAGGCGATTGACTAGGTTTGCTCATTGCTTGCGACAGCTCTTTTTACACAATTGCACAGACCAGACCACTGTGTTTTGCATAACTAATTCACTGGCATAAATGTAGTGTGTTAAACCTCACTGTCTTCAAAAGAATAGAAGGAAAAACTGGTGTAGGTGCTCTAGGTAGAAAACTGAGGTCAGGGTGAGATAAAATACTTCAAGTGGTGATTATATGTTGCTATTAATCAGGATTTTAAAAGTCCAGCCATGAAAAGAAAATGTTTTGACGTTTCACCCAGTCTGTGTGACTTGTTACTGCAGCGACTATAGCTGCAACCTGACGTACATGGTATGTGTTTGTGTCTTTGGCTTAGTCATGTAATTATTTTAAAATGCCAGGCAAATAAAAAAACACAATGAGAAGGAATATTAGCAAACAAGTTAAATACTTCTGTGTTTCAAAATAACTTTGCTAATGGGTCATGACAGCATTTAATACTATTGTAATTTCAATTGAATGTAGAAATTTAAGAAACAAATTGACTTTTAAAAATTATTTTCTACTTCTCATAGTCTGTCCTGAAGCTTGATGCTTTCAGTGCTTTCTATAGCATTGTAAGAGGAGAATACAGCCACTGGGAAACTGAGGCACAGAAGTGCTACACTGGTGAGTGTCCCAGTGTAGCATTGGAAACATTGCATAGGCAAACAACTATAAGGATAAAAAAGATTGCCCGAGCTTGCCTAAAGATATCTGAGAGCATTTGACCTAAACTCTGTGCAAGTGTAACCTTTTTTAACCCTTTTTATGAACAAGTACAAACCCGGTAATCTCTGAACAATTAATAGTGTTGATAATAAAAGGCTAGCAAATTTCTGCTAAGTCAAGTCCTGACACCAAAATATTTGTTGAGCTGTGTGACTAGGCTTCTTTTTTATCATAAATACAACTAAGCTGTCTAGTCTTTTTTTTTCTTTTCTTTTCTTTTTTTCTTCCACTCCATAGTGCACCTTGACCAAGACTTAGGTTTTCTTAAAGATAAATTTCTGGACATTCTTCAATCCTTAACTCAGTAGGGTTTTTTTCTCTTTTAATTTAATCTTTGTTAACCCTAATCAGGTTCAGGTGTTCATCAAGTAAAATTAAAAATATATATTGAGAAAAAAAAAGCCCAACAGATTCAAGCTATTCAGTATGCACCCCACTTGTAGGAAATCAAGCTCTCCAGATCTTAAAAGCGTGCGTTATTTAGAACCACAGCACTTGATTAATGTGACAAAATTATGCCTTTAATTAGAGTAAAATTTCATAGTTATTGCTGAGAAAGTGAAGGTTTAAAAAATTCAAACTGTGATTATCTCTGAAAATTAGAAGGTTTTTGTTAGATTTTTTTATTTCACCTTTCCACATATCCCCCCTTTGCTTTTATCAAGATATTTCAGTGTGGGTTTTTTACGTATAATGTCTTCACCACAAAAAGCTTCACTATAATTTCTTAAATATGGTTATACTAAGAGAACTAAAATGATACCTTTACATCATCTTCTGTTACAGCTTCAATAGCAGAGAAAAGAATTATCTCTACTGAAGTACTAGGTTGAAACCATGGAAGTAGCTAGTTTTTCCAGTAAAAGGCTATAACCAGGCATAAGTCTTGTCTCCCTATACAATGTTTTATCTACAAGCACCCCAAAATAAGTTTCATCAAATGCAATGATACAGTGGATCACGTTAAGGAAAAAAAAAAAATTGTCTAGTGAAAAAGGCATGCCCCAAGGTGTAAGCCCGAATTTATAATTTTGGCGTATTTATTAATTCAATGTATTTAGAATATGTTGAACAGATATTATGGTCCTGGTACAACAAGCTGTGCACCTTTGCTCCTTCTTGAGCATTTCAAAAGTCCATTTTTAATTTTGAAAACTGTCCAATCTGTTTGGGCAGTACTTCATGAGAGCCAAATTTATCCAATGAGCACAAGTAGAGAGAGGTATCACTAGCTAGCTTCTTGGCAGTAGTGCATAACTGAAAATTATCCATGGCTGAATGGTTTGTGAGGACTCTTGCCTATTATTATAGGCCACATTGAATGTTAAGTTTAGAATTATTGTTAAAAAGTATATCTTTTATTGCAGATAAGGAAAAGGTTCCAAGGGATTAAATCAGTACCGCTGGTCTCAGTCGTTTCCAGAAGCTCCTTTTCAACCTAATCTGAAACTCCCTCTGTGTGCACTTACACAAACCACGGGACAGTAATACCCTGTTTTTCTCCCTGATTTAATTTTCCTTTTCTGCACTTATTATCAAGAAACAGATTTGCACTGTGTTTTCTGTTGTGGTTTGGTTTGGGCTTAGGATTTTTTACCTATTGAAAAACATGAATATTTTAGTGTATTTTTGTAAGAAATTTGAGTGGACGAATTGATCTTATTGCTAGCTTTGACAACAGTGTTTGCTATTTCGATAGCAAGTTCTGTGATTCCCAGTGACAGCTTTGTCCTCAGCCCCAAATAGCCCCCTGCTTGAATTTTGCCTTGGACTGTAGCACAAGAACAAAATTAAATTCTGTGCAGGGTTTTGAGACTAAGAATGATACCCTTCAAATCAATCAAACCAAATCAAGAGCTTGTGATTTCTGAAAGGTCATTGTAGCTAAAAACAAATAATTAGATTCAGCATAGGGTTGACTGGGTGGCATGTAGGGCTTGTGAGATGCAGGTCAGACAATGTGACATCCTGGCTTCTGCACCCCCGCACCGAGGCTGCATGAAATCAATCATTCAGTAGCATCTCTAATAAACTGTGCATTAGGTGAAATGATCTGCACTGGCCAACCTTGAACTTCTATAAGGCTTGAAGTTCCTTCCTAGACAGAACTGTAATAGTCCAGGGTGCATATTACGTATCGATGGATTACAGTGGCTACGTCTTCATTTGATGGGTCTAAATCTGCTGGACTAGGTCTAATCTTCTGGGGAGTTATGGAGGAATGAACCAAATAACTCACTACTGCAGTTATTCGTGGAAGTGAATTGACGAGTCTCAGGGAACTCACTTAGCAGTGCCAAACATTTGTAATGATAGCATTGTAATGGAAGAAACATTTTTCTTTCAATACATTTCTCTGTTCTTGTAAATATTGTGATATTGTAAATATTGTGATAATTATTTGTAAATATTTGTGATAATTAATGCTTTATTAGTTGCTCTGAAATAACTACTCTGAAGAGTTGACAACTTTAAACGTCACATAAGCAATAAAATATTTAGATAAATTAAAGAGGCAAAGTTTCACAACAGCAAGGTATTGGTGATAATTTTTACGGCCCTTTTCCCTTTTTTTTACACAAAGAAAATAATTTTTTACCTTATATACCTTCAGAATACTGCACACAAACATGTTCTTAATACGGGGGGGAGGGAGCAGGTGACTATGCTATCTGGTACTCCTTGTGTTTGTCCAGTTCAGTTTCCGTAATGTGAGTTGCTGGGAAATCAGATCCTTTAACACTAGTCATTTTGTAGAGTATGAAATAAAATACAAGCATTAAAAAAAAAAAAAGAAAAATAAATCAAGAAATGTAGAACTAAAATGACTTTTCACAAACAGCCACATCACTCTTGTCTCAGCCTTTTCTGAGCTGCTGCCAAGGACAGCAATAGTACTAAACAAAGCACAATAAGAATCTCCAGATATATGCAAAGAGGGAGATGTAGAGTTATTTTGGGCAATAAAGAAACAACATACCTGGTCAGACTCAAGGCAGGCAGCATTCCACTTTTGTTATCACAGTACAAGGCTGATACATGAAGATGAAAGACAAATGAATTCTGTGTTTTGAAAAAGGGGTATAGAGATTTCTTTTCCTAAATGCAGGCATCTAATGCCAATTTAGATGATACCTATTCTACCTTGCCCTAAGGCAGCATGGGTTTTCTGTTCATCCTATGTCAGATGTGACAGCCTGGTATGGATATCCTTGGACATTAAATATGGCAGCATACACTTGTATTTAGGTGCCTGAATTTCAATCATATTTTTTTCTTTTCTTCTTCTGTAACATGCAGCTTACAATAGACTATCCATGACTTTAGGAAACAAAATTACTCTAGTAACTTCAGACATATTGCATTGTGAAACTGGGTTTTGGAAAGCTTTCATTAGATCTGAGATTTGTCTCTAATTCTGGGAATAGTAAGAAATTTTAAATTGTATGAGTATCTGCATACTTGTGAGGGGGGGAAGAAGTTTTCTCTTCCAGAATAATTTAGCCCAGATTTGCACCCCCAAATTTGCACCAGCCCTGATTGAGCAAAGCAATTTCCAAATCAATCTACCTGTGCAATGCCTTGAAAATGGGCTCTGAAATGGAAAGCTGTGCTGAACCTTAATGATGGAGTCATTACGTTCCTCCCAAATGACAGAAAGCAAACCAAACAAATGCTCATCTGGGCAGCTGGAATTCCACTGGTAGTGCCACTGTATGATAACCTATCTATCTGCCACTATTTTAATACATCATGGGTTAGAACATTTAGTACTCTTTGAAATGAATTAATCTCACAGTTTACACATAGAAAGATAATTTTCTCTGTCTCAAGAGTTTTTCCAAGAAGTCTATATTCAGAGAATGAAGCATTCAATAAGCCTTTGAAAAATCAACCTACCGTTCATGTTTTAAAAGCATTGTGCTGACTTCTTGGAAGTTATTATATTAAAAGGTTATTAATACAAATGCCTGTAATTCAGAAACCCTATCTAACAATGACAATCTCAGCATTTATTATGAACCTAATTATCACAACATCAGTGCACCTAACATTTTAATATATCCATTCCCTTCATACGGATGAGTAAATGTTTGCATCTTTATGTGCCTGAATATGTTTTAAAATTGACCCTAAGCGGGTATTTAGCATACCTGACTTCAGGCACTATGCCAAGTCAGGGTGGCCATTTAGTGTAGAGGCATAAAACTTCCATGGAGAGTAACAGAAGACTCCAGAGGTCAACTAAAAATCACATAGGGGTTTTAGAGCTGACAGCCATCCCAGAATAACTTTTTAGTTCCTCTGACTAGATGGGAAACCTAAGGAGAACTCTCTTCTGACTTAAGCATCTCAGTTAGCTGTTGAAAATTAGACAATGCAATTAATTTGCTAAATTATTTTCTCAAGATCTAATGGAATTTGTGGATGAGTAATGAATGCAAACTCCTGAGTCCGAAATTAGTACTCTAACAATCAGACCATCCTTCTTTGTAACTATAAGGAAAGTTTCTTGTTTCTAAAAACAAGAAGTTAAGATGTATTAATACTTAAGTACTCCTGACAATAAGTCATCTTTAAATCTGATCCAAAAGGTGATTTTTTTCCTTATAGTCCTAGTTTTATCATGACAAATAGAACAATTTCACAACACTGAATGCAAGCATCCTTCTAATTCATTTTTGAGTACTTATGAAGGAGATGTTACACATGAATAATAACATACAAAATAATTCCAGATAATTGTGCTATACACAGTGGCTCTGTAAATTCTACTTAAAAGTCAAAATGTCTTACAAAATTTTCCCTTGGGGTGAAAGGGGATTTGTGAAAAATGCTAGCTACTGAACAAGTTCATAAATAATTTGCACCTGACTTCAAAGAAATTTAACATCTGATGTATTTGAAGCATTTGGGAAGCAGGAGTACAAACTGCAATCACATCTAAAATTAGGAAAATTGTTATAGCCGTTCAACCCTTTTAAATTCAATCTTCAGTGTTCTACATCATTACTATAAATTTAGCTCAATCCATTGTACTTGTCTGAGAATTCAAGTATGAGAAAGCAATACATATTTGGAGGGTTTTCTTACATTATTTG
The DNA here is from genome assembly GCA_004320125.1 of Scolopax mira. NCBI lineage: Eukaryota > Metazoa > Chordata > Aves > Charadriiformes > Scolopacidae > Scolopax > Scolopax mira. The sequence continues at coordinate 266,672 of BJBW01000896.1, forward strand.
AACTTCTTTTATAAAACAATAGCATTGCAGTTTTCAGACTTCTGACCCACTTGAACTTTCATGCTGTTATCTAAGAAGAACTACTGGACTAATATATTCCTTTTCCATAAAGTTGAGGCTTTTATAAATGCACACTAGACATAAAAGTTGGTACCCTTTCTTATGACTGGGTTTCTGTGCTACTGGATAACTCAAGATGACAACCCTGTTCCATAGAAGGAATAAGCACTCCGTCACGTTCTATCAAATTAGCCACAGCACATAAGAATAAGTAGCAGCTTTATGTTTCTATGTGGACTTCATGCAGGCTACAGGAAGACCCGTTGAAAATCTCTTAACAAATTTGAACTAAAAGAGTGAGTTTGAGGATTCTCCTTCCTGTGGCAACTCCTCAAGGTCTCAAGGCCATTGCCAGCGCACTGTCAAGCCATGGCCTCAGGGTCAATACCAAGCCTCTGACCAAGAAACCAGCTTGAAGCCAGAATGTGTGGCTAAAGGTGATACATGAAACATTTCTAACAGATACATTTTAATTTCTGCATTAACTAAATTCCAATTAGTTGGAGACGTTATTTTTGCACTCTCGGTGGAGGTAGGCATTTGAATTTAGCATTCAGTCCAAATGTAAGTGCAGCTCAGGGATGGGTAAAGAGAGTTAATTGTTGCATGGGCTACGTTTTGCTTCGTTGCAACTTGGATTCAGGCAAAAATGGATGTACTGTTTTAACAACGTTTTGAGTTTCTGTGGGGAGTAAGAGGCCACTGTGTAAATTTGAGGCCTCCAAACATTTAACTTTCAAAGTGTCTTTAAAAGAAAGGTGTATTCCAATCTCTTTTATTAGCATAGTCCCTTCATAACAGTTCTCCTTTTTTTTTTTTTTTTTTTTTTTGTTTGAAGTAAAAATCTACCATTGTGATTTGTTAAGACGTTTAAAACCCATTCCATTTTCTACAGATAGTTTGGCTGGCTCTCAAGCAAAAACGTAGGCTTCTATTATAACATATTGGGAGCTTTTAGAACCAAAGCAATTCATAATAAATTTATTCAAATTGACACATTTCTGGTTACAATGTCTTCATTATTTCTTCTGAGTTATGAAACATGAATTATATCACTGTAACCACAACACTAGTCAAGGAAATCTAATTTGCCGTGAATTCTGTTTGTGCAGTCATCATGTAGCTCAAGGCATACATTCAATTATTTTCTTGTACTGTTTCTTATACTGGTGTTATTCCAAAAGCTATAGAGGTATTATAACCTCATTACATCTCATTTAAAAAAAATAATATTCTGACACAGCAGGCTCTAAAAATATATAGCTACATAACAAATTAGAAATAATTACATCACTAGAATCTATTAATACATTGAAAAGAAGAGTATTTCATGGAATCACAGAATGGTTAAGGTTCAAAGGGATCTTAAAGATCATTGAGTTCCAATGCCCCTGCTATGGGCAGGGACACCTCCCACTGCACCAGGTTGCTCAAAGCCCCATCCAGCCTGGCCTTTAACATTTCCAGGGATGGGGCAGCCACAACTTCTCTGGGCAACCTGTTCCAGTGCCTCACCACCCTTGCACTACAGAATTTCTGTAATATCTAATCAAAATCTCAATGCTTTCCGTATAAAACCATTACTCCTCATCCTATCACTATACTCCTTGATAAAAAGTCCCTCACCGTCTTTCTTGTAGGGCCCGTTCAGGTACTGACAGGGGCTGTAAGGTCTTCACAGAGCCTTTTCTTCTCCAGGCTGAACAACCTCAACTCTCTCAGCCTGCCTTTGTAGCAGAGGTCTTCCAGCCCTCTGATATTTATAGCTTTCCTCTGGACTCAAACCAACATGTTCATTCCAGATTATTTTATATACTTCAAATAGTTTCAGTTTACACAGTACATGCATTTTATTATCACAGCCAGCAAGCTAGCCAATACTTTATTCAATTCAAATTAAAGCTGAATTAAATTAACACAGCATAGAGTTCCTGAATCATGAGAACAGAATCATTAAAATGATCAACATAAACCAAAAAAGGACTTTTTAAAAACAAAATGAAAAGATTCTCCATAAGTATCTTTTCTCTCTTATATTTCATTTATTATATTCTTCTAACAAGAATGAAGTTAATTGTAATTGGGAAAAAAAAAAAAAAAGAAGCTCATAGGCCCTTTTACAGCTTCTTAGAATGGAAAGGTTTTTTTTCCTCTCACTTTGCTGTCAGAAATGAAAGCCTGAGCTGCAATTATTAAAGGTCTGAATTTGCATTTTTCAGCAATCCAGAAAAATGAAAGCAGCTATTGTTATGATCATCATCATTATAAAGTTCTTTGTCTATAAATCTTCTTAAAAAGTTGTTGGTCAGCTGTTTGTTAGATGCCTTGCCAGTTACCAGATAATATCAAAATAGATAGAATCATAGAATCATTTGAGTTGGAAAGAACAGCAAATTAAAACAACACCTTTGTATACTCACAGATAGTAAATCCTCTATAAACAAAAGCATCTGTATGCAGTGCCTAGTGCTAGAAGCTAAAGCATAAAACTTTTTTATGCAGAAACTAAAAATATATTGATGTATTTGTTTGTAAACAGCTGATAGGATCTTGTCCCCAAACCTAGTTCTCTTTCTCCCCAGTTCTTGTCGAGACAACTGAACTAGATAACCTCTCAGAACCAAAAACTCCCCTACACCAAGACCTCTCAAGCTTACTGTATATTGAACAGCTATTTGAGAAAGAATGTTAAAGACAAAAAGAATCTTGGTAAGACCTTGCTGTCCTGAACTACCAGTGAGAAGAGCCAACCTGAGAGAACAGAGAGTGCAAGATCCCTTCTGGAGTAGTAGAAGAGGGTAACAATTCTGCCAAAATGCAGATGAGTTCAGATGGCTCTTTAGGTAACTGAGATGATTGAGTAAAATAGGCAACTCTGGCCTTATTCTATGAATGAAGCTTTATAGACCTGCCTTGGAACATCTCCAAAGCCAGCTCAAGCAGACACCCACTGAAATGGTGTGTGAAGAGCTTATCAGTTAGAAGTACCTGACAGGAAAAAGTGAAAGCCAAGTTTACTGTGCCTAGGGAGATTTGAAGTAAGCATATTTTATTTCCAGTTTTCCCTTATGAAGTGTATTTACTCGTATTAGATTTTACTGTGATCAGATATGTGCACGTTCCTAGTCTTCATGTGGAGACAGTCTGGAAAGATGGAGTCTTGCACAGCATCTTCTGCTAAGTCTCTTCCCTATTTTACTCCAAATTCTGTTGCTGCAGCAGTTATCATGGAAGACCTCAGTGGAGGGCTACAATTATAGCCAGTCCTCTTGCCACTGGCAGCCTTTTACAGAGCCTTCACCCCAAGGCCTATACAAGCAACTGCCCATGTTCAGTTACTTGCATGGAGTAGAACAGGAGAGATGAAGTGAGGTAGTAGGTCCTCATGCTTCCGTAATACTTTGGAAGGGAGGCAAGACTATACTCAGCTGCACAGGCTTTTAGGTAATCTTAGGTAATTTTAGGTAACTCTGTGGGAATAAGTGGTTGTTTCCTTGTCCAACATGGGATGGGAGAACAGCTGAAAGACAGTAGGTTCTCTCACCACCTCTTCGGCTGCACCTGGCAGATTGGTGGCCTGGTCACTCTTCAAAAGCTCTTGGTCCATCTTGATGCACTGTACAAGCAAGTGAGTCACGGATGTGCTAGGAAGGGCCTCCCCCATAGGAAGTGATGTGATGCTGTGGTGAGGCAGGCATTGTGGAGAACTCAGAAGAGGCTGCTGCACCGATGTGGACAAGGTACTCTGACCTGAAAAGGTCTTCTGAACTGCTTGGCAGCAGTCATATAGAGCAGTTGAGGTATCGCCATTGTTTCCAGAGTTCAGAGAATTAATGCTTTTCCAGCGTCCGGATGCTGCATAACTAAGGGAACAGAAATAATTTAACAGGTACTGCAATTTGTTTTCATATTAGGATTCTATTTTTCAGGGAGTAATAGTGAGAATATATCAAATCGTTGACCCTTCGTAAGCAGGCTTCAACATAAATTAATTGTTGTGTAAAAAAATGGATTTAATGTTTACAGTGCAATTTGTCACCGAAATGGAGGCTCAATTAGAGTCTCAATGATTTACTAAGGACATTTTAAACATAATGTCCAAACAATGCTACATAAATTAAACATGATGTAATTGAGTGTAACACTAAGTGGCTCATCACTGTTGATTCATGTGGAAATCACAGAAATTTTACTGATCATTATGCAGTCATTCAGTATTAATGTAGGTACCATATGTGCTTCCATAGGGATTCTACTGTTACTCAGCATTCATTAAGTTTTAATGTACCATTAAAAACGCATCAAAAGACCCATCTAAAAATACTGCCACAAAGGTAGTTCATTTAAAGAGAGTTAAAGAAACATGTTTCACTTTAACTTTACAATGCAAAGTAAGTTAATAATGAATCAGCAGAAACAGTTCAGGAGAAAACACTGTTTAATTCCAAGCCAGACTAGAAAGAATATTTGAACTAAAGGCAAGACATTGTCCCTGGTCTAGATTTCTGGACAGACACTGCTATTTGTAGGCAAAAGTGCTCATCATGGAAGTACATGGCCTTCATTCAACTGATGCTTTACAGTAAAAATATGATTTTAAAAAAGAGAAGAGGGAGTATGAATCACAGCCAGATTACCTACTGCATCTGTGTGGTGCATGGGGATTGAAGGGCGATGAGAAAACCACAGCGGTGTTAATAACTTGCCAACAGCTCCTTGCTTTTTCTTCTAGGCCTGGTGTGCATCTCCTAGCAAAATGTTTTTTCCAGGCTTGAACTCTCAGCATATCTCAAGTATGACATTGCTGTGGCTCCTTCCACTCAGGGGCATACTTTCCATCAGAGCCAGGTATCGAGGCCTTAAGCACATCCTCCCTTGCCTTGTGGGTTTGGCTTCCTGAGCTCAAGGCCAGATTATTGCAGCTGGTGATCTTGGGAAGAGCTCTTCAGCCAGTTTAGTGGGGAGGCTTCTTAATTTCTCATCTCAGCATTGTAAATCTTACATATTTATGGCTTGATAACTTCCTGGGAAAATTGCTAATGGATGAATTAGAAAGATTAGATGAACTATTCCAGTCAAACACAGTAAGGTGGTATTGGATATCAATAGAAATTCCTACCAGAAAAATTGTTGAAATTTCACATGTAAAAGTGGCACATTTTAGCTGCCAAAGCAATCTTATTATTTTAAGTTGAAACAAATGAACAACTATCACAATAAACTGAGAAACCTATGTATCACATCCAAAAGTTTTTAAACTCTTTTGTTCACTGGCCAGAGAACTGAAAAGATCACCTGTGAGTAAATAGGGCTTAGTAAGGTTCTATTCAGATGGATAGATATTATCACTTTAGAAGTGTGAAACACAGACTTCTCTCCAAGTCTTAATCTTGTACAGAAGATAGGTATATCCTGCAGGTGACTCACTGTGGCAAATAGTTGCAAAATGAGACAAATTTGAAAAATAATAGTGGCTAAGAGAAAATATCCTCTTCCCAAGATATCGAGAGAAGTGAATCATAAGACATACTCAGACCTACATCTTTGTTTTGACAACCCTCGATGATATCTAACAGATAGAATGGCAAAAGTGTACGAGTCTCAAATAAATGCCTCTCATAAAACCTTTTATGTTATATAAAGATGAGTGGCATAGAGAGTATGAATGGGGATTGATGAGTTAATGTCTCTTTCAGAAAAAGAATTGGAGAGGATAAAATTAAGCTCGCAAGTTGAAGTTCACAACAAACAAAAAAAAGATGATTCTTCAGACAGCGTGTCATTAAGTCAAAGAACTCCTCGTCACACAGTGCTGTCTGTCACTGCTCAAACTTTACAGAAGTTGAAAGAATGAGTAGCTGAGTTCTTGAACAAGACTCTTGAATAAGACTATTAAATACATAGAAATCATCTTCGCGAGGCATTCTCAGAGATAAAAATTTTGGAAGGTTGGGCACACCTGGAATAAGTATTACTTTGTGTGGTTTATAATCTTACGTTTTTCCCTAGACATGGATTTTTGATCATTGTCAAAAGCCAGGTAACAGCTAAACGAACCTTCAGTTTGACCCGGTACAGCCCTTCTTCCATTATGCTCTAAAGCTGGAACAGGCTACTGCTTGAAGATATAATGATTAATCGCTTGCCTTGGTGTAGCAACTTTCTTGTGTTGAAACATGGTTATGTCATCCTAATCAGTTTTCTTTTTTTTTTCTTCCTACACTAAACCAAGCTCATTCCTTTAATCTTTCTTGACATGTTTTCTAAAGGTCTTATAACTCTTGTTTTATTCTCTCTTGCCCAAATTACCTTCCACCTTTAGATTATCAATCTAAAGAGTCAGAATTCAATTTAAAATACTGCTGCTTTTAACCACATTTGTTGGTTTTTTCCCCCAGTTTCTGAGAAAAAAAAAGAAATCATTCCCGCTGGGTTGCAGCTTTATTTCTGCTACGTTGTTTCCCCCACATCTGGCAACTTACGTTTCATATCACCACCAAATTGTGTTTTTAAATTAACTTAATAGTTACACAATAAAAGACTCACCTGCCTCCTTTTCCTGACAATATGGTCTAGTAGACCCTTCTTTATCCGTCTTTATCTTGAGTGAGCACCAAAGAATAAGCCTTTTACATTTACTGAAATTCCAAACACACCTGACAGCCTAGAATATTTCTTTTCTTTTTTTTTTTTTTTCATTTTGAAAATTTCTCATTTATTTAAAGGAATAATAGCAGACACCAAATAAAAAAAAAATTACACCCACCACTTCCAGGTAGAGCCCTGAAGCCACCTTCCCCCAAACCTCCCTCTCTCAGGGTCTCTCATCCTGACTCTGTGCGTGCAGCATAGTGTCTGTGTCTCAGGGCAGCTCCTCTGGCAGAGACACAGCTGTGTGTCAAAGAGCTACCATGCAGTTACCATGCTCTCCTCCTCACACCCCTTGGGTCATCTTGGTAAAGGGAGACTCAGGTGAACAGCGTCTCTCAGTGCTTTCTGTCCTCAGCACTCCAGAGATGGTTAAAACTGCCTCCCAGCAAACCTTCTGACCATTCAAGAATTAACCCTAACAGTACTGCAGCCTTTAATAACGGTTAACAATATATGCTAATCCTTGCAAGCGAGGTACCAAACCGTGCAGCTGCCTGGGTGCACATCTTTCTCCTGGTCTTCTACAATTTCAAAAGAAGGCCATCTGCAGTTCCCTGCTTCAGCAGTTGCTTCACCCCTTTGTATTACTTAGGTAATTTAGAATGGAATTTAGAATTACAAGAGCTTGGCATACATGCCACTGGGAGTTACTTGCTTGGTACATGCACTTTGTAGCTGCAGGTGTCCCCCAATGTGATCCACATTTCTGCAGCCAAATACACTTCAGTTTGCAGAGTGCAAGTGTTTAATTAGCTATTAGCATTTGGAGAAACAGAATAGCCCCTGCTGATGGGATCAATCATGCTGTTTAACAAAAGTGACCAATTGCAGCTCTCTCCACATTCCTTCCCCATTTCTGTTTAGTTCGAGTGTTTCATTTAGAAAATTGCAATCAGCTTAATTATTTTAAGAATTATTTTCACTGCATTTTTGATAAATCAGAGCTATATAAGGCCTTAAGCAACTATGAAATAAATTAATTTACCCTTGCTTTACCACTTCAATTTAACTGTGACTGTAGCCATCATGTCGTAGCTCTTGTTCAGGATCACACAGGGGAAAAAAAAACCCAAAACCCCAAGAGTAAACAAACAGGCAAACACATATAGCTGGGACAAGGTTTTGTAATTACGAGTGCAACAATAGTTTATTAATTATTTTTTCAACTAGAAATACAGTAACCATTAGTTAGTACACTAGTGGTTAATGTACACCAGCCCCAGTACACTAAGTACAATTGTACTTGCAAATAACCACTGTTGGCCAGATTCATTCTTTATGAGCTGATTGTATTCTTTAACTCCTTTACTTCTCTGGATGTTCACTATCACATCTGCAAGCCCATTCTTTAACATTCCCATTCTTTTAACTAGTCATTTGCAAAACTTTCCTTGTATGCACTGTACTTCAGGATGTTTTTTTGCTCTGGCTTTGATGATATCAAATATCACAGGCTAAGTAAGGTCAGCCCCACTTAGTACTCAGAGAGGGAAGACTTTAAACAAGTGTGATTACCCTGCGTGTGGTACAGGAGAAGGTGCTGCATTATTTATAGCTAGTATTTTGCTTTTAGACTTACTTCATTACAGAGTAGTAAACAGTACTAAACAGCCCTGCTGCATTAAAATTTTCTTCTTATAAAAAAGAGAACACAAAAGGAGGTCTAAGAGCTCTGTTCAGTCACTAGATATGACAAGTCAATTCTACAGAGGTGGAAACATCAGGTCTCTAGCCAGACTGTATTCCAAGTAGCTATATTCTCCGTATCCAACTTTCCAATTGCAAAAGATTGCTCTACAACACTTTAATGCTACAGTCTGCACCTGACTGATAAGTACAAAACAACCCACAAACTTCAGTTTCAGTATTTCAAATCATTCCAATCCTTGTTTGAACAAAAAAAACTGTCAGCTGGTAGGCTTCTTTAAAGCACTCACATAATCTGATGTTTTGTCTTTTCAGTTAAACCTCACTATTTATTATACATCCTTATGTTCTATGTTTTCTTCTCCCTACTTCTCTATCAGCTTACTTCAAAATTAACATAATTTTCTGATAGGTACACTCTTTTGTTCCATTGTCACCTGTAGGAATTCAGGTATCTGATACACATGAAAATAAGGTACCACAGTGATCATATAACCCTATACAGTGGTAATACTGTATGAACTCATCCAATAATCTCTGTACCAAGCCAATAATTTGTAATCAAGTTAAATCTCAATTCACATACAGAATGTAAATAATGACTAAACCTAATTTCTGTGTGAAGTTGCTTTAATGGTTAATTAATTTCTTTCACAATAGTCATGTTGACTTCCTTATGCAAGATACAGAGCAGCACTTACTCTTGCATTAGTGTCAGCACCACACAACGCTCTCATGTATAAAACAGAGCAGGCTTGAATTTGTATCTTTAAAAAGACAGTTGTAAAGGAGCCTTAACTACTGAAACAGGAACAGCTTAATGCTTCAAGAATCACTAACACAGCATAGACATCCACAGGTGCTGTTCCAGCCCATTTAATATGGGAAAGCCTCTAATCAAAGCCACTATATACCTTAAGTGATGGTATTTTGCCATTTTTTAAATGAATAAAGTGATAGGTCCACTTAACTATATACTGTTAAACATCTGGGAATCCTTCATACTTAAAGATGTTAAAACCTTTTAACAATTGCACATTTGTTCAACATTTAAATTCAATATGAAATTCCAATTAAAAAATTCAAATAGAGACTTAAAACTATAAAAAGGTGATGCCCCATTGCTTTGGCATTCTCTAAGCCTGGCAACAGCCTCTGCAGCTTCTTCATCCATTTCACCAGTTGCTCTGAGGAGGATTCAGGTGACTAAGGAATCACGACTAAGGAGGAACCTAAGAATTAACTTCCCAACCTATCCCTAAAGTCCTTTTTAAGCATTATTTGGAAATGCCCATGCACTCATGGAAACAAATGCATTAGAAATCTCCCAGCAGACCATTTGTTGAAACAGAAGACAGTTGTTCTTCGCATGCAGCAGCTGATATCAACAAACCAGCTACTAAAAATACACTCATCATACAATCACAAACTGGTAACTAGTAAATGTCACTGGCACTTGTGTTTAATCACATTGGCTGTAGTATGTTATTGGTAAAAGACTGTTCTCAAAGTCTGAGAAGTTCACAGAGGAATTAGCAGCTTCCATCCAAATCCAACTCTTTTGGATTCTTTTGAGCACTGGAGTTGTATCTATTTCTGTTGGAGGTGACACAGCCCTTGCTGATTCCAGGCCCTAAGTTACACATGCACAGCCATTCTGAAATAATGATTACCAATACCTGTAGTTAAAATTTCCTAATAGTTTTAGACTCCTTTTCAGATACAGTTGTTTCTCGCTTTCCCAAATGCTAAGGGATTTTCTTTCATTGCAGTATTAGTAAATGCAGAACAACACCTGCCCTGTATAGGATTGCATTTTCATCATCGTACTGATTACATGAATGTTGATGACAAGTTACCAGGCTTTCAGAGTTAAGCCTTTAGTTTCTGGCTTGTACCTACAAGTTCCAAATTGTATAATATTTGTAGAACCTGAAGCCAAAACACAAAACATAAAAATATGAAAGGTGGGAGGAGAAGCAGCACTTCCTATTGTAAGACATTGATGAGGAATATAAAATTAATTTAAAATCTTCCACTGTGAAGAGGTAGTCATTCCTTAACTGATAATTTGCCTGAAGAAAGTTAATCTTTTGTGCATTAAACAGATAAGGATCAGAAATACCCTTTGGCCAGTCCTCACAGAAGCAGCAATTCTCCAGATCAAGAAAAGCTGAGCTCCTTGTCTTTTTCTCTACGCCATTCCCTCTCCTCTCCTCTCTCATTAATTTTATTATCTTAAGTATCTTGAATAATTTAGGAATAACTAATTCTACTAACAGTTTTAGTGGTCTTTCCAGAGTGAGGGAGGGAGGGGAGCTGTTATACTGGTATATGAATGTGAGGTTTAATAGCACTAAAAAGAGAAAAATATATATCTTTTTCAAATCAGCTCCTTGAAGACGCGTACACGTCAAAAAACTAAAGTGTTAGGCACTTGTATTAACAAGCAGGAGTTTTTAGTTACCATGACACATAGTTCTTGGAAGACAAAACAAAATTGTGTATTTATTAGAAGTGTAGTATCAAATTACGTGCAAGTTTCACATCATTTTAACAAAGACCTTCCCTCTCACAAAGCTATCTAATCAGAAATTTTAAATAAAAAAAAAAGTCCACCTCACCTGTGATTTTCAATAGTATTGGGTAAAATTATCCATATCGAAAGCAGTAATTAAAAGTTGTGAAACATTTCAATTTTACAGCTTTACTTAATCATCGAAATAGACTTCGTAAGAAATCTGTCTTTAACAGTGGCTGTTTCAGATTCAGCTATGCAGTCAGCAGCCAAGCTGAACAGAACATTGCAGCTCTAGGACCTCAGACCATTCACAGCATCCAGAAACAGTTGTCCTGCCTGTGTAGATGGCAGCTCAGGTCCAAACACACTATTTTGACTTCAGTCTCTCTTGCTGTTAGCATGGACCTAGACAATTAAATTAAGACACATTTTCCCTTCTGCAAAGAGTTCTATTTGCTTGGCTACCAACCCACCAATTTGGTCATTTACAGTTACTCTTCAATCTTCTAGTTGGAGTTGTCCAACTCCTGATAGATGCATTCTGGCCAAGCATTACATTCAAGGATGTACATCATGCTGCTCAACAGCATCTTTTCTTTGTTTCTATTTAACAGAATTCTTTCAACCTTCTCCACAACTGTGTATTAAAATAGAACTCTAAGCTGGAATATCCTGATTTCCTTCCCTAGACATTTTGACTGCCACTAAAAAGCAGCAAGGAGATTGCAGTTTGTATAGAATAACTAGTTGTCTTCTGTTAGAAGATATCTGTAGTACAGGTTGCCCAAACTGTAAGTATTCTTGGGTTAAAACACAGTCTTTTTTCCCCTCATGTAGGCATCCACATCAAAAATTTACTGCTGCCAAACTTGGCCTTGCAGTTGCCAGGAACGCTTACTTGTCACTCAAGCATAAGCGTCTTCTTGTTTGAACAATGAATAAATACATCAAGTTCATCAACAAGAATTTTTCTGGTAGAATTTAATACAAGAGTATAAGAAAAAACGAGTCTCTAGACGTACAATAGGAAGATTTAAAAATGTCTTAAATATATATGTCAGAAGAGGGAAAGATAATGTTTTGCTAAAGAATATTGCCAGCTAGCAACAGAAAATCTCACTGAAGAGTTTCACAGTACTATTGTGTGCAGATATCTCAGTTAGTTATCAAGCAAGTTCAGTTACAAAGACAAGAAACCCTAAAATTCAAGCAAGGTTTTGCTTTAATCTCTGCTACAAGATATTTTCCTTCAGGAGTTCACATAAAAGGGCAATGTGCTTTTAACATATGGGAATAAGGAACATAGTTCTGTAGTCAAAAACTACAAAACCAACAACTAAGCAAGGTTATTTGATCTTTCCCCCAAAACAGAATTATTAGACATAGCGAAATGTCATGTAGACCTGTATTACCACAGATAGAGATTAAATTAGTCCTATGAAATAACTTTGGTTGCCTTGGCAGAGAATATACAGGTTTGAGAAAAAACACATAAGCCACCCAAAACGCAAACAAGAAGATTCCTTTTGCAGTGCAACCTGCATGGCAGGTACAGATCAGCATGTTGTATAGGAACACTGCAAACCTGGACTGCAAAGATCACAACACACACTAGAACCCTGGGACAATTTTCAAGTCTGTCGCTCAAGACACAGTGAGATCTAGAATGTAAGCCCCAGTTATAAACTAGAAAAAAAACCCAAAACTACCTCTTCTACCTCACCATTTTCAAATGAAGGATGAAGAGGTGTTTTGCAATCAGATGCTGAAACAGATCCTTTGAACTACCTTGTGGTAGTTCCCTGGGAAAAAGCCCTTGATTGGAGGCAAGAACAAGGCAGGGAAGCAAGTGGTGTAACACACTTTGACAGAGGACTACAATATAGGAGAGAAAACATGAGAGAACAGCAGTGAACAAATGCCCATTGGCTTTCTTTATGAATTTTTATTTACTAAAACATTCCTTGAAGGATTTCAGCATTAAGTTAACACTGTTATTTGTAATCAATAATTGACTCTGTGCTAGAAAAGTAATGAGACCTCTTTGAGATTATTGCACAAAAACCTGGCAGCATACCATTAATAACCCTTTGAAATGCACGTATAGATCAATTTCTGAAACTGAGCTACAGAATGTCTCTAAAGTACAAAATAAATATATTGTTAAAGAATAGAAACTAAATACAATTCATTTTATTTAAATCAAGTTCAGCAAGAAAATATTTTAATACGGCAAATACCCCAGCACTTGCTGCATGCATCCGTAATCTCACTATTCCATCATGAGTGTGATCGTATTTCCACCCCTCTCCCAAAAGCTATAATCTTAACAAGAAATGGAAAATAGATAAAATATAACATGAAGCCTTTTCATATATATTCCCATTTTGGTATTTAATGCTTAATCTATAAATAGACACTCTCAGACATAAGAATGCTTTGTAAGTGTGTTATCTTGCCTTTTTAAGATTAAAATATTTTACATGAATAAGTCCAAAGCTGTTCATTCTTTAATCATACTTCCAGTGGAAAAAAAATTCTTCTATTTCATTAAGTATCAAAACTGGAATTTGCATTTTATCAGTAAGTGACTGTATGTTGATGACTACTTTAAAATACATCTAGTTCACAAAAAGTATTGCTTATCTGAGTGCTAGGTAAATACTATATACAGGCAGTCAAAGAGTAGATGAGAAACTTCATATAGTGCTACTGTTAAGAAAAGTTTAAGTAGTACAAAAATTTCCAATAATTTATGTTCCAATCTTTTGTGTGTGTGCTACCAGGAAAAAATTAAAGGACATTAAAAAAAAGATCAAAATGCTTATCCCAACTACTCTCAGCTGAAGCAACAAAACCATTCATTTTTTAAACAGAAGAAGTATTGCATATAATTAAGATTTTTCTACTAATTACAAATTAAATGTAACAAAGTAATATGGAGGCAGCATGTGGTAGATTTAAATTCATACAATCTATTAAAGTAATACACAATTGAAAATTAATGATCTAAAATTCTTAAGATAGTTTTAAATCTAATTTTAGCATAGTGCTATGTAGTGTTTGGTCTGGAAGGCTAAAATCAAGAATTTTTGAATCTCATTCTAATATAAGCAAAGCTCATCTGCACCTTCTCTAAAACCTTTTTAGCAGCATCTTTATAAAGAGAAAAAGGCAAAATATTACCATAATTTACATATTCTAATAATCTTTCCAAGGCATCAAAGGACCCAGCTCGAAATTCCTATAACAATTGACAAAAATATATTAACATATACTTGCATTTACACTTTCAAAAAATTGTAGTTAGTATTAAGTTGGCCTATGAAGCAATAATAAAGTGCAAAATATTTGGTATAATATCTAGTGATTAGCTTTTGCTTCTGTGGAATACAAATGAGTAAGCCTGGCTCTTCCGTTGACTGATATGGTGTTTGATGGTGGACCAACCTGGAGGCAGGGGAAAAAAAGAAAAGAAAAAAAAAAGAAATATTAACATAACTTTTCAGATTCTTCTCTCTGAATGTTTCACAGTATTACTTCAAGGAAACAGAAATGCTGTTACTTCAGTTAGCATTTTTCTCATCTCAATGAAGAAATCATCTCCTATATGATTTCCGAACAAAGCATTCATGCTACAGGAGTGAAAATGTAGGAAGTTACTTAAAAATATATTCTATCCTATCTAAAAATTCTCTGTATAACTATTCAAAACATGCATCATTTTCAGTTCTTCTCCAGACCTGTATGCAAAGAAATACTTGGAAAAAACATCACTAAACCAAACACTTTTTATTAAATATTGAATAATATTAATAATAAAAGCTGACTTCTAACAAAATCTTCTAACACTCTTTTATACCCTCATAATCTTCTTCTATCAGGAGCAAACTGTAACTTTTAGGATAGATAGCAAAGACCTGATTTTCAGGGGAGCTGCATAAACCAGCAACCCCAATTGGAGTTAATGGGAGCTGTGGATGCTCCACAGCCACATGAACCACATACCATAGTGCACGCTTTACTAAACACATTGAAAACGTTCTGAAGAGAAAAATGGTCAAAAAGAAACCTCATTTGACCCATTTTAGGTTCGTAATTACTGAGGGGCCTATTGAAGAGAACCGACCAGCAATACAAAAGGCCACAAATCTCAGCATTGCATACTCACAACATACTAAGTAAAACAGGAAAAAATAAAGAATTTAGCTAGTGGTGCCAGCTTTTTATTTTTTTAATGATTCCCTCATGGAGCTGAAAGAAGGGAGAGTATGGTAAGTGGTAAAAAGAGAAGCAACCACCTGAAAGACCTCTTAAACAATTCAAACGATCAGGCTAAGACTCCTTTTACTGAGTGCAGCATCATAGTGGAAGTTATGAGGTGAATGCATTTTAAAAGCCCTTTCAGTACTGGGGATCACTTTTGGGTGCTAATAAGTTATTGATATGAAATGTTTCCTTTCTCTGTCCTACTACTACCAATTCTCCACGTTAAATATAAAATGAGACCATGCTTCTATTAAATTTGCCATAGGCCAAAAACCTTTTTCTTCTGTCAGCCATACCTGTACCACAGCATATGTGCTCTAGGGTAAGAGTGAAAAGAACAGCATCTATAATTTTTATGTTTGGCAAAATTTCAGTGGGTTCTTCATTGTATTTTTTGAGTGTGCATTTCAGGGTTGGTTGGTTTCGAAGCCTCTTTCAGGTTTCCGTTTAGCAGAATGCTTTTGTTTATGTCTACAGCATCTTCATTATTATAATTTTTCCATAAAAAGTATAGCTCTCTCCTCAACCCCGGCCTCAACAGACACCACACTGAGAACATCTTTAATAGGGTCCCTGTCGTGGGGGGAAAGAAGGGAAAAGAAAGGGAGGCAAAAAGAGACTTCAATCATCATGGCTCTCTTTTTGCCCATGCCATTCTTGTACCCAGACAGAGAAAGACTGGAAGGGTCAAAGCTACCCTAAGAACATCCCTATTAGAAAAGAATGAATAACACCACATAATGAAGTTTTTCTTTGTTTTCTTTCTAGTAGAAATGGACTTCTTGAATTTTGAAAAGCACATTATGAATTTTATTTTTTAAAACAGTTATAAGCTACTGTGCCAACAGCCATGCCTGTGCATATTTCCCATAGAATCATAAAATAAAGTTCGCACACTATGCAAAGTAAATTTCTGGTAGAACAGATAGATTTGACCTTTAAGTGACTGAACAATATAGCATTTGCTTAATCTTATCCTGTTTTTAAAGTGTCTGTGGTTACTGACATGTAGTTAGAAGTAATACTACAGTGTATTTTGTACCACTTTTACTGACTAGAGGTCAAAAGCTACTTGAGCACGCTAATAACCTTTCAGGTAAACTGAATCTTCCTATTCAATGAAGAAATGATGGGAGGTCTGCAAGTCTCAGAGAGGTTGTTGCAGCACAACCTTATGTATGAAATGCAATGTTCTAATATCTGACCATTCACTGAGAGATTCTGACCCCAGGGAATCAAAGACTTTCATAAAACAACAACAACAACCGAAAAAAAGCCCCCCACATCTACCCATCGCATCATTTGTTTCTTTCAAGTTCCAAGTAGGAAAGGGAAGAGAAACAAAAACTACTGAATTTCTTTAACCTTCTGTAGTGAGAAATTATTTCTCTATAGAGAATGCAAAATTCTAGTGCTGGGTCAAGAAAGCTTTGTCGGATACTATCATTAAATTCTCTGGTTACAAATTTAAAATAATACAGATTTTTAAAGTGTGCAATATCTTAATGAGAGAAGTACAGGTGATTTTTAAAGTGTGCAATATCTTAATGAGAGAAGTACAGGTGAATTTTAGGGGAGAGAAAAGAAAAATTAAGCCACAGTTTTAGCCTGAGAGGGTGGAAGAAGATGGTCTTACCAGGACTGTTGACAAAACACTGAGAAATATCTTACTAATGATGCCAAACAGAAGCAGGAGGCCTGAAGTTCCTTTAAGAGGAATTAAGGACATGACAGAGTCTAATAAGTAGAACAATACCACCTTCAGAACTTCTGTGTGTTACCTGGCTGCAAAAGACTGCAGCTACTTCAGGTCTAGGGTGAAGCTGCTTAGCATGTGTCTAAAACCATGCCTCTTCAAACCACATAAACACAAACAAAATAAACAAATTCCTGATTTTATGAAAGAGATTGATAACATAGAGACTTGTAATTCGTTTCAGGAAGATTTCTGATTGGATTTGTACTTTTTGAAAATATGGACACAAGAAGCTTTGCATGTGCATTCACTAGTTTATTAGGCAAAACCAAACTCTTCCCCACTTCCCTTCCGCAGAGAGGGAGCCTTGGGAGCACTTTGTGCCAGAGCCAACTACTGTTAGTGTCAGGCATTCATATGGTCATTTTGAAGGAAGCACCATTAGTTCATTGTTATGGATGCAATGATGAAAACTCACCCTTTTCAATTTGGCAGCAGCTTCTCCAGAGCGGATTGCAGCCAGCAAGCTCTGGTGGATCTGTTCTGGGTCAGAATGCTGGAATGTCACTGCGGTTGGTTTCTTAGGGACAGGGGGTGGGTGGTCAGTGGAAGCACCTGACTGCGTCTGACTCTTCTGCTCGCTATTCATATTGCTGTCTTTCTATAAAGGAAGGAAGCAGAAGGGAAGCCAAAACAAACCTTTTAATATGAATTAGTCATAAATGGAAAACTAAGTCAACCTGGCACAAGGTTGTGTATCAAACTGCCACTGTGTTCTAGTGTCCGATTCATTCAGTATTTCACAGATCAGTCACATTTCCACTAGTGTTCCACTAGTTTCTCCTTCAGATAATTACACCAGCAAAATTATATTCAAAAAGTGTGTTCAAGTGTGTACATGCCATGATCATTTGGAGCCAAACTGATCACACTGTGCAGAATTAAATTTAAGAAATCAACACACAGAATCATAAAGGACAAATCATAAGCACTCTGAAAATAAAACCAGATATAGACAGTACAAATTATTCTATTTAATTTGTGTTCAGTTTTGGTCCCTGCTGTACAGAAAAGATGCAGACAGGCTGAAGAGGGTCAAGAGAAAGGCCACCAAGATGATCAAAGGACTGGGAAGCCTGCTCTATGGGGAAAGGCTGAGGGAATTTGGGCTTTGTTCAGCCTTGAGAAAAAGAAGGCTTAGTGGAGACCTTATCACCATGTTCCAGTATTTAAAAGGTGGCTACAAAGAATATGGATATACTCCCCTTTTTACAAGGAGTCACATGGAAAAGATGAGGGGTAATGGGTACAAGTCACTCCTGGGGAGATTCCAACTAGATGCAAGAGGAAAATTTATCCCAATGGCTGATCTCATTGTGAAAATCTCCCCAGGGAAGTTGTAGATGCCCTAATATTGGACGCTTGAAAGATTCAACTGGACAGGCTGCTGGACCGTCTTGTCTAGACCATGCTTCTGCCAAGAAAGATCAGACCACATAACCATTGAGGTCCCTTCCAACTTGGTATTCTATGATTCTATAGATTCAATGTTCTTTGAAGTAGGGGATGATAATTATGGCATGAAGTAATTATTTCCAATAATCTGAATGAGGTTTTTTTCACTTTCACATTTTCTGTATTCCTCTATTTCATTATGATGCTGTGCTACTGCTGGACACAAGGTGTTTAACACTGTACGAATACAGCTCTTTTTGATCATAGAATAATAGAATGGGTTGGGTTGGAAGGGACCTTAAAGATCATTTAGCTCCAACCCCCCCTTCCCTGGGCAGGGACACCTCCCACTAGAGCAGGTTGCTCAAAGTAAGGAAGAAGTTCAGAGGCTCTAGACTAATCACACTACGTGACAGTGGATCAACAGTCAATATCAGAAGTTAACTTTACCTTATCCGTTAGAGTATTTTGTGACGCCGCTGTTATGGTCTGTAAGGAAGGGGTTTTTGTTTGAGGCACAGAGGTAGCTGAGGAGAATTCAGCTGTGGAAGAGGCAGAGGAGAGTTCAACAGGGAGTTCCTCTCTCGGTGCTTGGCTAGTGATTGTACGTGTCTTATTGAATGATTGTGATCTTTTGACTGCAGATGAGACAGCAAGAGCAAAAGGGGATGGTCTTGAACTGGAATATGGCTTTGGAACTGCAAAATTTCTTAGAGTTCTTAGGTTCAATGGCGCTGGTGGACAGGAGGGAAAACTTGCAGGTTTATTGCTTTTAACAGGAGAAGTGGAGGATTCAAATTTTTTTCCGTCATCAACTTTTTCATCATCTGGTGGAGGAAAGGAATTGCTCATTTTATGTAAAGATAAAGAAGTTGGATCAGGTGATGAGATGTTTTTTCCCATTTCTGTACTTTTAGCTTCATTGTGAATGGAATTAGGAGCACAAACAGTACTTCTGGCAATTGCAGATGTCACATAATGACCTGAAGCTCTTCGTTGCATCTGCAGATAAAAAGAACTAGGCTTTGTTGTAGGACTTAATGCATTTGATTTGTCCTGAGTCTCAGAAGCAGCAGTTGTATTATCCAAACTCAGCATCAGAGGGACGCGCTGTTTGGAAGACACTGTTTCCATCTGATTGCTCTCAGTAGTAGTCTGAGCTCCAGATGTCACAACACGTTCAGAAATGCTGTTCACTCTGTGCAGCAGATCATTTGCTGCCCCAGGTTCATTTTGTGAAGCAGTTTGTAAATGACCCATGCTTTTTGGAAGATGAGGAACTTCAGCTTGCACCCTGAATTCTTTGGGGTCTTCATGCTTAAGAGGGTTTTCCAAAGTAGATACCTCTTGATCCTTATAATCTGATGGAATTTCTGATTCACAGCTTTTCATGATTTCTAAGGATTTTGGAGGCACTATTTTATAAGTAGTCATTCCAATTTTTGGTATGTAATCTCTTGTAATTTCATTAGCGGGCTTGGGTTTAGGTTTGGTGTCCTGTCTATAAAGAGGGTAACCTTTTACAGGAGAGTCATCTGGAGTTTTTGCAGTTGTTTCTGGTGAAGCAAAATTGCTGCCATTTATACAAATGCCACCCTGTTCTTTTACGGGAATTACTTTTTCATGGCTAAATTCTTGTCTCTCAAGGTTTCGTTCTGTTGAAGTATCTTTATCCTCTTGTATTTCATGCATCACTTGAAGAAGGGGGTTGTTTGTGTCTGTATTGTGTTTTGGGACCAGTCCTTTAAATGTGGTTGATTCACAACCTTGAGGAACAACAATTTCTTTCTGTGCAGTCCTTCCCAAGCTGCTATCAGATGGACCTGTCTGGATTGCAACATCCTGAGTTTTTACTGTGTCCAAGCTGGTTTGATTTGTTTTATGATCTTGCTTTTCTGGAATCAGTTGGGGATAATTCCTATGACTTACAGAGATGTCATTTTTGCACACATTTTTGCAGTTTGATAGTCTGTCAACTTCAAGCTTATTATTTTCTCTAAAATCTACTGTTTTAATTTCATCTGTCTGAAGTTCTTTCTCTTCTGTTGTTGGAAGGAGTTTTGCATCGCTGTGATCTTTTAAGTTAAAGAAAGATTTCAAAATTAATACAGATGCCAAAAGGATTCACATCATGAAGCCCCACATCCAATGTATTTAAGTACAAGAACTGTCTCATCATTGATATTAAAATTTTTCTTAACACTTACTTTCAAAGTATATTTAAAGATGTATTTTACAAATACTGCCAAATAATAGTATCCTAACTCAGGTATTCTTCCTTAATTAACAAGCTACTGGTGCCATCCATCAATTTAATAGAAAAATCTATTCTAGAATTGTTTAAAAAGTGCTAATGAATTTCTGTTGATTATATAGGCATCAGTGACTCAAGGATTATTCAATATTAAGTTAGATGTGATTTTTATTTAGTTCCACATTTCTGTAGCTTCTGATCTTTAGTTTTAACATTACAAATGTTATTTGTCAACTATACCATATGTATTTGTACAAGAGAACAACTGGAAAACATATAGACAAAACCAATTTTCCAACTCTATTTTTCCAACCTGTTTAGCAGGTCTAATAATTCAATTTTCTAGCCCTAGACTAAATACATGTAGATCTCTCCAAAACAGGAATATTTCAGTCAAATTTTTAAAAATACAATATTTTGATGTGTGGTGTTATTTTGAAAAGAAAAAAAAGAAAGAAGAAAACCTCTCCTCATTTCAAGTATGTTACAAAATGGTAGTTAAACTTATGCCACATATAAACAGGACTCATGCAGTATGTTGCTATGCTGAATATAAAAGGCTATGGAAGGCCTAATATACAAATCTGAAAATCAGTGTCACAAAAGGGTAAAATAAATCAGTCAAGTCACTAAATCCACAGAAAAATTTATGATCCTTTAGATGCACAGGATGTCATAATTTCTTTTCAAATCCGCCTATCACTTTGTTCTATTTGTATTTCAAAATATTTGCATTTTCATGCAGAAAACTTATGTTAATCTCATAAGCAAAGAGCAACTGATGGCTTTTTCACAACAGCGTGATACAGCTTTCACTACTGCTGTAGGAATAAAAAAATATTAAAAATAAAAATCCAAAACCCAAAATCTGCAGTCAATTCTTGTCACCTCATCTCAAAGAGGATACACCAGAGCTAGAGAAAGTATAAATAAAATAATTGGATTATAGCAATTAAAGAGTTAACCGTATTGTCATTTTTTTAAAGGAATAGAAAAGTTCTCTTCAACCTTGTTTTGAAGTATTAAAAATGAGTGGGAACTACTCACCATCATTTTTATTTTGATCCAAAATGCTAAGCTTCCTGTCTTTTTCAAATGCAGCTTGCTCACTGCTTATCTTAGGCTGTAGTCCTCTGCAAAGCACAACAGTACATTAAATATGCTGGTATCATTCATTTCAGTAAACACAAGAAACGATGTAAGAGAACTGGCAATATTCTCCAAACACAGATGGACAAAATAGAATCACACTGCCAAACACTGGAGTATTCAGCAGAATAGATTATTATATTTTTTAAAAAAACAAGAGGAAATGCTGCTATGATATTTTACCAAAATGACATGCAGCTTCACTGTCTTCTGTGTAAGCAGATGATCGGTTTTCCTTGCCTTTCTTCCCCTCCTTTTGTTTACTCATGCCATTTAACAAGCCCCTTTTCCAGTAACAACTCAGTTTCAGTGCAGACACAAAGGTGATGGCTTATCATTCATATTACAGTGTTCTCAGCACAAAGTGTTCTGACAGCCCCAATATTTAAAACGTATCCTTGATTTTCATATCAATATGATACCCAGGAAGCTGCAGGAGACACTGACTGCACAGACTTTTCACAATAGTAATGAAAAATTTTGTCTCTTTCAAGAAATAGAGAACAACAAAAAAAATAGGCATCAAACATATTTTTGCATACTAAACATTTTGCAAATGTACACAATTTCTTTCCTCAGTTCACAGTGGACAGAAAAGCTGCAAAACTGCTGGAAAACCCCCTCAACTTTTATGAGGGGAATATTAAGTACTTGACTTAAAGAAAGTAAATGAAAAGAGCCAAAATATTAAAAATTTCTCCTTACTAGAACTTCAAATTTACATCTCTGTTCAAGATACTTTTTTTTTTTAGTTACAAATACTGACATTATGAAGATTCCAATTAATTTGCCACTTCAAATGTATTACTTGTCAGGAGTCAGTGACTTCAGTGAAAACTGTTTTAAATCATTTAAAATTACAAATTCCTCAATGATCATCCATTCTCATGCTGCTTGATACTGTAAGTGTCCAATAAACCACTAAACAGGAGCATATGCTCTCAAAATTTTTGTTGGAAGAAAGTTAAAGCTCAGTCCTGCACTCTGTGTTCTTGCTTATCTCCATTTCCTTGAACACAGCTGACTGAACTACAAATATTCACAACAGGTGGAACAGTTTTAAAGAAAAAAGCCAAAACCCAAGACCTACAGAACACCACAGAATATCGTTACAGAAATCAGTGGTTTTGACTGGAATATTACACCTATCCCTCGTTTGATTAAAAAGCACTTCTTCAAATAACTGAATTATCAATTATTTTTTTTTCAGAAATATAACGTCAAAGAAACTCTAGTCTTCATTCTGGAATCCCTGTGATATTTTAGGAAAGGAAGGATTGCCAAACTTTAAAGTTAGAGCACAGTGCATACTAGATGATACTCACCAGGATTATAGGCCATGAAAGGCTATTATAACTTAGTGGAGGGTAAAAAGAAATATTTCCAGGACAATTGGCCAAACTGGTCCAATAAAACACAGGTTTGAAAATTTGCAAGACAAGTTAAAAATAACATTTGACTGATCCTCCTACTCATAGATTGCCATAGAGGAGACACACACAAGCAACTGGTACAGTATTTGTCAGGACCAAAGATTTTTGCAAAGCCACATTTGGCCTTGGACTGACAAAAAAGGCCCTTGAAAAGCAAGTCAAAGCTCTCCATACTACCTTGAAAGTTCTTGGCTGCTACAGCATTTTGGCTGCAGTACAATAATTGAAATAGTTCTTTCAATTTAAATTGGGAACAGTAGCCAGTTTGGTTGCCCCAGGGAACAGAGAAATAGTGAATTACATTAACACAATGGGACTTCTCTGGACAATCAACATTTATTTCAAGCAGGCACTAACTCATGTTGGAAACCTGCTGAGTCAGGTAGTTTAACAAACATGCTGAAGGGCAAAGGTACAGCATCACCAGAAGGGAAAAAGAGCAGTTAAGAAAACTAATGCGTTTATTCTTTAAAAAAGAAGAATTAACTTGTTTTCCTGAGAGCAGGTGAATTGAAACGGGTCAAGACAATTGGCTAGCACACATAAGGAAAAGACAAAAGAAAAATTAAAACCAAAAGAAATATGCAAGCAATAGATAACTGTGCTCAGAACAGAAACGGCCAATCTACCTGGTTTTCCTCAACTGTAAGAATGAATTTGTAAATTCTCATTTAACTAATCAATATGATATTTTTTTGCAGCACACGACTAGTATGGTAGGCATTCTGGGTATTTTAGAGACAGGTTCAACTTTTCTGGGGTACAGATGTTCAAGGAGTAAGAGGGAGGCTTAAACAGAATAGACTGCAGAACGCTTTGTCATTTTTGTTGAAAAGCTTCATGAATTACTGTGCACAGAAGAGTTCTACAATGAAAGCTAAGCACATTAAGCTCATTCCTCTCTCACAATTCTCTATTCTGTGCTCCAGTGAAACAGCACTCTACGTTTTATTTGCCTCCCCCATTTCCTCCCCAATGCTCCTTTCTTTGTCACAAAACGTACTTACTTGCCATCTGTGCTCATATTTTCTTGTTTTTCTTCCTTGAAGCTTTGTGAGTTGTCTACAGAAACACTGCCAGGAACTGGAGCTGATGAAGCAGGATTTTTTTTTTCAGTTTCCAGTGGCACCTCAGCAGAGCTCAAGGCTGCAGAAATCTCTCCTGTCCTGAGAGAGGTATTTGTACTTTCACTGTCCTCTCTCTGTTGCACACTCATCTCTTCCCATTCATCAATTTCTTCCAGGTTGTATTCTGAGCTCCTTACACCTACACTCACAGAAAGAAAAAAAAAAAAAGAAAAACCAAAACAAAATGAAACAACCAACAAATCTCAAAGCAGGGTGTAGATACAAAGGGACTGTGAAGTCAGCCTAAGTAATCTCAAGAAGGAAAACCAAGGAGACTCTTCTTCATAATTCAGGAAACAAAATCCACAAAACCTCACAACTAATTCAGAGTTTTAACTACACAGCATTTTCTAGTTCTTTCCAATTCTCTCTTTTTACTTGTGTAACTACACTCATCACCATGCTACTGTCCATTTCTGCATCTGTAACTACTGAATAACATTTTCCTTGTTTAACTGAAGTATTGTACTCAGATAGATCAAAATATATTTAACAATATCATAATCTGAAATTTCATGGAGGCAGTCTATTTTACCTAGATTTCTTAAGGCTTCTATTAGTTCTCCAATGAGATTTGAAATACACAGTCCCTTTATATCAGGTATCCTTTACATCTCTAACATACCTATATCATATCTATATATTTATGTATATAGTAAACCAAAGCTCAGTTTTGCCCATGGTTTGAAAAAGTTTTCTCACCACCATCAAAAATCTCCCATAATGATCCTTTTTTTTTTTTTTTTTTGTACAGACTGGTATCCTACAATGCTTCCAGTACTTTTAGAGAAGTACAGTCTTATAGAAACATAACAGAGAACTGTATATATTAGAGAAAGTCTCAGCACAGAACAGAAACTTTGATTTTTCCACTAGGGTCATTAGTTAAGAGTTCAGTAATACCAAAGTTACTTGTTCACAGTTACAGAGCAACTACAAAAGCCAGATATTTTACTGTTTAATTGTATTATATACCATATTTTTGTATTTTGTATACTTTAAGTAAAATGATCAACGTGTGCCATAGCACTGAATGCAGAGTTGATTTAGATCCCCAGGGAAAGAGGGGCTAGACTGCAACGTTGTGCAAGAGAGCTCCTTCCATGTAATTTATGCACAGGTACATACCAATATGCCACACTGGTATTAAAGGGACTCTTTAAGAATTTACTATTAGTAAGGGCCTGCTCTTCTTTTCCCCCCTACCTCCCCAAAAGCTGCTGAGACCATTCCACAGCTCATAACCAGCTCTCAAGATCACTGTTCCCTTCACTGATGAGAACTATTACGCCATTGGCCCAAGCCATCACCAACCACAGGAACAAAGACTAAGACCTTCTGTCTAAATATTCTGTGGAAACCTGAATTATACAACAAAACACAGCCAAGACTTCTGACAAGACAAATGGAAGCCTTCTGGAGTTGCAATGGCTTTGTGCCCAGGCACTGCTCTAATCTGTGTTGCTTCTCCTCTGGAGAGAAGTATAACAAAGGCCGAGTTGTATCTATACTGATGGGATGGAAACTTAGCTTGGGTTGATAGGAGACATTGCTGACATTCCTACGACTGAAACTCTGTCTTTTGCTGTGTTAAGAACACTTCCAAGCTTTGGAGTGGACTAACCTGATCTACAAATGTAGAATACCAAACAAAAACAACTCTCACGCTTTTTCTACAGTGTTCTACTTCATTTGTCAGCGTAATATAAGCCTTGTTTGAAGTCAATTTCAACTTGTGGTTTTTCGTCTGTTACTGGATCTCATTCCAGACCTGACCCATCACTGCTGCCACAGGATAATGTTTTAATGCATTTGATACATAAACAACATTTAACAACCACCCTTCACTTACATGATTTTTTTACTTGCTTAGAGTTTTTATGTGCAACATATCACAAGGAAGTACTTATGGCAATACTGGCTACATACTGTTGCCTTATTGTTTATACACTCTATATCTAAGTCCATAAATAATAGAAACTGCATATTTGTCTGTGCATAACTTATTCTATATGAACATTAGTCATCGATTTTTAATTAGCCCTAAAAGAACATTATTAAAGCCTACAGGATGACATTGTGAAGACATACCTGAAAAAGATGACTGAAATACCAACTGCAAATCTCCTTTGAGTAAGAATACTCTTTGCACACCAGAGAATAGGCTGGCACTGCTCTGAGCTGCTGTGCTTGTAAGCACCAAAGCCAGAAAGCCTGACTCCATCATGCAAATCTGCCAGTGTTTTTGCTCTTGACTCTACAAGTTTCTTAAGAGATACTACAACCAAGATTATATCAAGG
Organism: Scolopax mira; assembly: GCA_004320125.1. NCBI lineage: Eukaryota > Metazoa > Chordata > Aves > Charadriiformes > Scolopacidae > Scolopax > Scolopax mira. The sequence goes on from BJBW01000896.1 coordinate 293,235, forward strand.
GATTTGTTCAATGGGAAAATATTTAAAATAATAATTTAAAAATAATTTAAAATAATAAATAATTAAAATAAAATAATTTAAAAATTGTTCTTTAAACACCAGTTCATCTTCTTCCTCAGAAAAAAGACTGAGCATTAATTAAACTTTGGGAAGGAGAACAAAAATCATAATTGAGAAAAAAAAAGGTTGTTTATAATCCCAACTGTTCAAATTAATTCCCTGTCAATGTTTATTCTAGTAGATGTGTGCCTTCAAACTACTTTTGTGAAGGTACAGTCTGTTTTTACACTACGAGAAAACTGCCATTTCACAACAGAAATGTTGCCTGTTCCAAATTATATAGCGTAGCTCCACTTAACGTACACGTGTTTGTTAGCTATGCACTACTTAGATACCAAATTGAACATTTGTAATGGTTCGTTATAGGGCAGAAGCTCATGCTATATTTGCAGCTTAACTTCTTCTGTTTATTTGTTAAAGTAGCAATGCAGAACAGAACTACTTTGGGAATGCCAGACACAGCTTAGCAAAGACTCAAAATACTTCCAGAAATCTGATACTCAAAGCAATATTAATCCAAATGGAAAAGTTTATGAAAAGTTAAAATGATGCCCAATTTAGCAATTAAAGAGATACTGAACTATTTTATCCATTTAAAACAACACTACCCAAGCACACATAATTTCCCAACTAGGAATAAGACAAGTGTACCACAGTTGATTTTGCTCTGGGTGAATACTGGTTCTCACAGCATGATGGGCTTTGCTAAGGGGACTCTTTATACACAGAACTCAGGTCAGTTTCAGAGATTTCACTGAAGAGCAGCGTATCCCATGAAAAAAAGAAAAAAGAAAAAAAAAAAGCAATGAAGCTGTGCCATGTGACTTATTTCTACATTTTAAAAAATGCATTACCTTAAGTCTTCGGCACAGGACATTGCGTGAAGATAGCAGCAGCAGAACTAGAGAATGAAAACTGTCACTAACAGCGGACTAAATCCTAGGGCTCAACACAGACTGTTCTAAGCCCACTGAAGGTGATTACATTTTTCTATTTCTTTCCATTACAACTTAAAATATTTAATTACAAAACTCTAGCACAGAGCTATAATCTTAAGATAGAAACAAGCTAAGGAAAATAAAAAACCTTCACTTTAAATCACAGTATGATAACTTCGCTCATTATCATAGACTGATCACATAGATAAACACAGTTTTCAACACAGAAAATTAAGCACTAATAAACATCATTAAGAGCCATTCATTTAGAAGTGACTACCTTCCTTCATCTGCTGCAACAACTAGGAAAAGGAAATGCCAAGGCTTCATTACCTCTTCAGCCTCAGACTGCACAGTGTAGGTTCATACTTCCTATTTATTAAGTTACATATTCTTTCTATTAAAGGTCTTTTCTGACAATTTACATAAATTGCTCTAAACACAAACCGAGCCCAAATTTAGTGATTACTAATCTTTTTTCTTTTTCCTCTTTACCAAGACAGAGGATGGCAGATGACTTTTTCAAATCTTGCGGTACATTTGTGTTTTACCACTGCAACCAATTTGATTGGCATCCTATATAAAACATCTGGAAAACTATTTAAGAGTTCCTGTTAAGAGTAACTAGCACAGAAACTGAGTGTTTAACCTCATATAATGCCAGTGGCACTCGACATATTTAGTGTTTATATATTTCATTCTTAGAAGAGTCAATTGAAGAACATTGAAGGGTGATTTTTCCGGGCTGCACTGATTATTTTAAAAGCTTCTACAAATTTTATAAGACTCTTAGGTGTTGTATCCTGTATGTGAACCCTACAGTCTGATGCTCACAAACACCAGTACTTAATAGTACAAACTGCATAAATTAAAAAAGTATTATGCTCAGCAGCTAAAGCATTGTATTTCAAGCAGCTACACTTTTATGTATCACAGGTTTTCCGTAGCATCCAACAAATGATTTAATGTATAAACAACTAACTATGCATACAGTTTTAAAAGGCTGTTCAGGTGCAAAGCAAAAGACAGGCACAGATTTGCTCTAACCCCTAGGTTATGCAGGTCAAGAGCAGCACAAGAAGGGGTTCTGAAAATGAGACTGGGCTTTAGCTTTTGAAAGGCTTGTCATGGGGTATACAAAAATCACAGGAGTTCGGGCTTGTTCTAGTCTACAACTTGTGCCAGGGAGAATGTTCAGTCTATTAAATGTAAACCACAGAGACCAATATAAAATACATCATATGTACTTCTATTGACAGTAAAACATCTTTATACTAGAAAGCCATATATGTATTTCAAAGGAAAAATTATTTGATCTGAAGCATTAAAATTGGTTTTATACTTTTGACACATCTATACTATAATAATTTATTACTACGAATTATCATAGCTTGCTATGAAGTAGATTTTATAAATGTATTTGGAAAAGAACCAACCTGTTTCAGACTGCATTTCGGAAGCTCTTTCTTCCACTTTACTAGGGGTTGACTCTGGTGACTCTGTTGCTGTAAAAAGTCAAGTAACATGCTTTTATATTGCTTCTCAATTTCTTCACCAACAAAAATTCTAGACAAAATGTTAAATTATGATTTAACGGGCTGGCAAGTTCTTCAAGATATGCACCTTCTCTTAAGCAACTAGTGCTCATTGTCACATTTCCCAGATACTTTAATCTCAAATCTCAGATATTTTTGAACCAAAGAGAAGTGAATTTTTGTTCAAACAGAAGAAGAAGAAAAGAACAATACTAAATTTCTCTAAAATTCTTCTCAGTCCATTTCCTATTAAACCCTCTCTGATCCAGAGAAGCTAATCTTTTCTCCTCACCCCAGGCTATCCATCTGATTAACTCAAATGCAATTGCTATAGTTAACCAAACTATAGCTAATTTGGTATTTTCTGCTTTTTTTCCGATCCACGTGTCCTAAAACCTGCCTACATTCTCACACTACATGAGCCAGTCTCCAAGTAATATTACCACTCCTTACAATCTGAAGATGTTTGGAACTAATTGTTTTTTTTTACTTGATGTTCTTATAAGATGGTATTTCTTTAAAGTTTCACCAAATTATCATACTTTCTGTTGCCTCCCAATTTAACAGCATAAATAGATTACCAGGCTCATTACTGCTTTCACTTTGATCTTCTGGTGCTCTAGAGGGTGGTGAGGGCGCTTTGCGCTTCATCCTCCGTAGAGAGGAGTTCACAGAAGTGGTGTCACTGAGCGGCAGAGAACCTTTCCGTAGTAATCCCGGAGGGGCCTAAGAAGGGAGACAGGGGAAGAAGAAGATTATTAGCAATCAAAGAAAAAACAGCAAAATAGCTCTAGTAATTATTCTCCAGAAGTATTTATAATGTACATCTGGGAAAGAAAGAGTATATACCTATTACCAAACATATTATGTTTCTCATCTTAATTCCTCCAAGGAGCAGTTTTCCAAAAAAAAAAAAAAAAAATTTTTAGAGTAATTGAATATATTCACGGGGGTAAAAGATACAGCAGTAAATCAGTTGTTACATATACTGTAAGAGAGAATTTAAATTCTTTTATGCCCAATGGCTATTCTACAAACCCCAAATAATTATTTTCTAAAAGTAGCTAAAAATGATTGTGGAAAACAGATTCAACTACACCCCACTGCAATGACATAACACAATCATAGAATCATATGTGATTGGAAGGGACCTCTGGAGATCATCTAGTCCAACTCCCCCGCCGGAGCGGGTCTACCTAGAGCACATTGCACGTTGTCCAGGCAGGTTTTGAATGTCTCCAGAGAAGGAGACTCCACCACCTCTCTGGGCAGCCCCTTCCAGTGCTCTACCACTCTCGCAGTAAAGAAGTTCCTCCTCATCTTTAGGTGGAACTTCTTATACTCAAGTTTGTGCTCATTTCCTCTTGTCCTGTCACTGGGCACCACTGAGAAATGACCAGCCTCGTCCTCCTGACACCCTCCCTTTAAGTATTTGTAAGCATTGATCAGATCCCCCCTAAGTTTTCTCTTCTCAAGACTAAAAAGACCCAAGTCCCTCAGCTTTTTCTCATACGAGAGATGCTCCAGGCCCTTAATCATCTTTATGGCCCTTTGTTGTACCCTCTCCAGCAGTTTCCTGTCCTCCTTGAACTGGGGAGCCCAGAACTGGACACAGTACTCCAGATGGGGCCTCACCAGGGCAGAGTAGGGGGGCAGGACAATCTGCTGGCCACGCTCTTCTTGACACACCCCAGGATGCCATTAGCCTTCTTGGCCACAAGGGCACATTGCTGGCTCATGGTCATCCTGTTGTCCACAAGAACTTCCAGGTCTTTTTCCTCTTCTCCATTCCTTAAACAGTAGTTCTAATTGGGCTACTTGGGTATATATAATTATTAGGATTTTGCTTCTCTACTTGAAATACCTGAACTTTTATAGTAATTTTTTGAATGTCAGTTTTCAAATCTTAGAAAGTTCAACTGTCTTATAATCATAATACTGAAGTTAAATTTTAGTAAATTGTAACAGCAGTAATTATAATAGCTACTGATGTTAAATTGTAATAATGTCCTCATTTTTCTAGCAAAAGACAAAAAAATTTTCTTAATTCACAAATAATCACAACCATTTAAAAATGGACAAAGGATACCTACTGAAGACTTCAGAGTTTTATGATATAACCATCCAATTGCATTTTAAATTGTTTTAAAAATACATTCTGTGTCTCAAAAAGGAAGTAGCTGTAAAGTTGCCTGCCACTCTTAACTGCAGTTTGCCTTGTGCTGAAGAAACCTTGTATTTCCACATCTATTATAATGATAATGCTCAGGATTCCAGCAGTAAAAGAATGTATTTTGTCATCAGACATAGCTGCCTATTTTTGTAGTAATTCTGATTCCTATCACTTGCCTACTCAATAAAATAAAATCCAGCAGTGACATCCACTTCTTGCTATAAGGATCCACAGAGCAACTGTACGTGGGGCCATCTTCAGAGAACTTCTCTGTGCTTCAAATAACCAGCCCACTTCAAAAAGCGGGATATCAAGGAACAGAGATGGCATAAATATACCTTGAAACTTTTGTTTCGCTGAAGATCCTTTCAAAAACATCACAGAATTGATTCAAAAACAACAGAATTGTTTGACTGTTTCAATATTCGTGGAATAAGATGCTTATTGCTCAGAAAGTTACCACTGTAGAAATACAAGTCCTATGGTAAGGGGGATATTACAGACCAAAAGCTAGAGTATTTGGTTGTATACAATCAAAACTATAAAGAAATTACTCATCAGAGAACAGATACTGGCACAAGATGTCTGTGAAGCAGTGTTTGTCAGCTCTTGTTACATCTCAATAGAATACCTGAATGAACGAACAGGGATGGTGAAAACCATCCTCTGAGCTAACCTGAGCAGACTCATCTGCTTTGTCCCACCCCGATGCTGGGTGCAGCAGATCCCCTAGATACTTTCCCACACTGTAGGGAGCAACACTGTCCAAAATGGTCATACAACTCTTCTACCTATCAATCCAAAGCAAGCAACTCAAACCTCTTATAGCAAGCAGGACTTGGGGTTTTACAGAGAAAAAAAAACCGAACAAAGCACAGGGTGAAATATTCTTTTCAGAACAACAGAGGACATGGACATAGCACTCCACTCTTAATAAAAATACTTGCATGCTTGGATAGTTTTTCAACAAGTCAGTTTCTAGATTAAAATGTCACACAACAAAAATCACTATATACTGCTGTAGTTTCTTATTCACAGTTCTCAAATAGTTCTACAAAAAAAGAAAACCCAAATCTAACACCCTAAGAACGAATAGTATCGGCATCTGAATTTATGCAGGAGGGGATGTCAAATATTATTTCCCCAAAGGAGGCTTTTTTAATTGTTAAATTATTTTCCTCCTTGCTGCTGCACAGTTTTATTTTCCTCCTCTTTGGTAGCTGCTCTCCAGGCTGTAACCCCTCCGTTCTGCACAAAGACACTCTTTCTCTGTTCAAAGGTCTGCACCCTCATCTGCTTCGCACAGGCTCCCTCAGCTGACTTGGCTGGCACAGAGTTCTGCGCATACTCGCTCAGCTAAACAGATGTCACCAGAGTTCCCTCCTGCACAGAAAGAGTATGTGTGTAGGGGGGAAATAATGTTCTCAGCATAAGAGCACAAATGCTACTACAAGATTTTTATAAGCTTTTCTACTGCCCTTTGCATCCAAAGAAACAAACGATTTGCAAAGAGAAATTTTGAGAAAGTACTAAATGTTCCAGTTAAGGTTCAAGTGTTGAACAGATTTTCTCAGGAATTATTCAACATATGAATATTAAGAGCTTTCAAATCCTAACAAAGGCTGTAATGTGAAAATAGTACTTTAAACAGATGGAAAAAAATAAAATAATGTTATTAAGACGTATCTGACAAGGTTTTGGAATATACATCTGGGTGTTCGTGTGTCATACCAACTGCCAATGATAACCAGTGCTTGATCAATTACACTTAAATTAAAAATCATGTTAGAATCACTGAAGTAATTAACTATGCTGGTGCAGAAAGACTACTAAACTCTACCATAATTTCCACAACATATGCAGAAGTTCCACTTTTACAAACTGTACACCCTCCTCATCCTGGAACAAGCAAGGATGGATATGAAGCTTTTTAGCCTCAAATGTGTACAGAGAAATTTAGCACCAAATCCCACACCACCCCCAGCAGAGATGTGCAGAGATCAGTGCTTCCCAATTTCCAGTCTCTGTAAGCAGTGGCAGACATGGTGCCTGGCCCTTCTTATCATTTCAAAGAACAGGGGAAAGGTAATCAAGCAACAGTAAATTTGTAGGTGGAATGGAAGGGAAGAAAACTACTTGGGAAAGAACATAACGGTAGTGAAGCATTTCAGTGTGCTGGAAAGCAAAGCTCACACCAAGGGTCAATGTATACACATTTCCATACCACCAGTACCTGCCTCCTTTGCTCCATAGACAACTAGGTTTGACAGAAGATATACAGGAAACTGGGATATCAAAGCACACTGCTAGCCATATTGCTAGTATTTCTTTCTTCCCTTTGTACAAGGATGCCAACAAATGTATGTCCAAAGAGTAACAGGGAAAAAAAATATATTTGCTCTTGGATGCACTTAAATTCTATTACATGATTTAAGCTTCCCAAAATCCTTAAAATTAGCAGAAGTACTACAAAGCAACTAATATACCTCTGACCTATTGAAGTGAAAGGACACACAGAAACTCAGCTAGTGTTATTCTGTCCAAGCACCCAATATTATGTTCTCTCCTATGATTTACCTACATACTTGTTGGTAGGGAAGTAAAGGCAGCAAGGGGACAAGGTTATGAATTTAATACTTCTGAGAAGTAGATGCACACAATGTCGTCTACCAATTCTGAATGATATCAGAATCATATCAAACTTCAACAAGAGACAACAGGCAGTTCTGAACATTGCCTTCTCCCAGGTAATGCTGGCTTTATTCAAGATCTCCCTGATGTTCATAGTGCTGGCTGCATCAGTGCCCAATTTCTCCTTTAGAGGGATGTTTCAGGCAACTGAGCCTCTGGTGTAACTTCTTAAGCATGGAACTCATCCCTCCCTGAAGCCCTAACTAAGTTGTTACATGACAGTGGCTAATAAATCTTTTCATAAATACTTTATGGTTTAGTTGCTTCCCACCCTCTCCCCACTCATTATGTCATCTCCTTACCTTTATTTTCTAAGGGGTAGACTAGAGATCTCAATTTCTTTAGGGTTCTGTAAGTGAACGTAAACTGTATTTCTACAGTTGAGTAGTTCTATCCAACATTTAAAATAGTGAATGTCTTGACTAAAAACCTCCACTTAATTGTTCCTACCCAAGCATAGTTTACATACGCTCCTTTACAAAAAGTAAAAACAGTATAAGGAAACAAACCTCCATGGGATAATATAAAAATATCCCAGTCTAGTTTTTATAAATAAAGCATTCTGAAGAAAATCGGCAATGGCATTTTGGACATAATCAAATGCTTATCTTTTAAAATATTTTTTTAAAGAAGTGTTATTACTAGAAAATTGCATACACTTTTATGAAAACTGTGAAGATATGCATACTGCATTATACAACACCACTTTGCAAAAAACCTTTGAGAGTCCGCTCTACTTTCATGTGTATTTAAGCTTGCTAGTTCTAAACATACTTATGCACAAAATTAGAACAGGCAAATAAGTGAGGGATTTCAGTATTAGAGACTAACATGCACATTTCCAATCTGATTTAACGTAGAGATTTGCTGGACAAATATTAACTATTTAAGCTCGCTAGTTATCTTCTGAACCTCATGTAAAATGAGCAAAATCATGCTACGTAATAAATTGTAAAAGCTACCCTTACTAAAAAGCTACCATTGTACCAATTTCTCTCCTAAAAATAGGAGCATAGCTCCCAAACTAATTCTATAATCACTCTGAAATTGAAGCAGAAAAAATTCAACCCTCATACCAGAATGTAACTGCTCATATAAAGAGAAAGCAGTTTCTTTTTTTAAGGGAAAAAGAAGTGGAGAAGCTGTAGGAGGTAAACATTAAAGCCCTTTTTCATACTGTGAGAAATTGGACTACAATACACTGTGAATTTGAAGAAAGACAACAGTGAGAACACTGTTCCCTTAAAGTTGGCTCATTTCACTGTTGTCTGATGTTACTACTTTGGCATGTTTCTATCAAAACCAGGCAAACAGTTTATCCAGGCAAAGCTGACATTTCACTCCTTGTGGATGTTACAAAAGAGATTTTTCCATAATAAGGCACATGCAGAAGGTCATCCTGGTCCATAGAAGAAATAAAGTATGTATCCAATCTGCCAAATAAACTGAAGGGCAGGCTCATAATTTCGGCATTCTTAGAAGCAACATGATTTGCAAGGAAATGTTTCTGGTAAGGCAAAAGCAGCTACAAAATAGCCCCTAAGGAAAAAAAAAGTATATCCTAAATTTTGTAAATTAATTTAATGGGACACTGCAACAAAAGTGAGACTCACAGAAATACTAAGTAGCCCAGTAAACACACTAATCAGCCTAGTGAGCTGAAAAAGATTTTAAATCCTACCAGCAGGACACATATTTTCAGTAGTGGAGAATATAAGAAACGACATTTTTATATTGTTTACAATGAAATAATTGTAGCATAGTGTGATCAATGTACTTGCTGCATTACTGAGAACATGGATTAGATGAGTATAAATTGGTCACTGTGGGTTGAGAAAGCATTAATGCACATGATAAAGATCATGAAATGCTGTGCAGCCATCAAAATTGACTTTATTCTACAATACCGGTATGCTTGATTTCAAATTCCATATTTAGGATGTTAATTATTGTAATAAAACTTACTATGTATTTAAATAGTGCCAAATTTCATTTGTGAAGTTGCAAATCCTGGAAAAGACATTTTAATTTAAATAAAATTATTTTACATTGTCCCTTGCCTAATACCTTATGTTTTTAAGGGAACTGTCCTTTATTTTACAGTTAAGTGAAACCACAAGTCTCAATAGTTAGAGATACCTTTTCTGTTTATTCTAGAGATTTCAGTGGAAGCTCTGAGAAACAACGTTCCAAATCTTCCCCTTGCCAGCATTACTCAACCAGTGCTTGATCTCACATCAAAAACCAGTATGTTTTGTGTTAGTGATGGAGACCTACTGTATTTTTCCTGATTTTCTAATTATGTGCATACAGTTTTGAAAAGCAATAGTCTGATTCACCCATGTGAAACAGAAAAGTCTAAGTAGGGAGCAACCTTTGGAGATCATCTGGTCCAATCTTCAGTTGAACCCAAGGTCTTAGATTAGGTTATAGCAGGAGTCTGTCAAGACACAGCTTGAATATTTCTGGTCAGGGAGCTTCTGCCACTTCTTTTGAGCAACCTATTCTAATGTTCATTTGTTCTTACAGCTATTAGTTTTCTTCATATATGTGAAGGGAATTTCTTCCAAAGAAAGTAGTGCTCATTGGTCCTTATCCTGTCATCATGCATTCCTTTGAAGAGTATTTTCCCTGTAACACCTTCTAGGTATCAGAAAAATGTGTTTAGATCCCATCTGAGGCTTCTTTTCACTAGAACATCTACATTCGCCAACCTGTAAATGTCATGGTGGCCCTCCACTGGACTCTTCGGTTTTTTTTTTTAGTCCCTATTTTGAACTGCAGAAATCAAATCTGGACATACTAGTACAGCTGTGACTTAAAAAGTACACTGGATTCAAGGTGGATCACATAGCCAGACCCCAGCCTGTATGGCTCCTTGGGATTAGTCCACTCTAGACAGAATTTCACGTGCATCCTTTTAAAATCTCATGCAGTTCCAGCTTGTCACCAAGTCCCTAAATGGAGGCTGTTCTGGTGTCAGTACCTCTCCACTTATTTGGTGTCAACTTCAAGTTTGTTGAAGGTACATTCAATTACATCTAGGTTGTGCATAAAACAATTTAACAGTATTGGCCACAGACCATACTACCAGCTCCTGAGGAACTCCACCTGACAACCAACCTGACTTTGAGCCATTAACCACCAGCATTTGAGCTGTTTAGCCAGTTTTTGTCCTACCTTGAGGTTCATCTGTCTGGTCCATACCTTATTGGATTTTCAACAAAAAACGTTGTGCCAGACTGTGACAAACACCTTGCTAAAATAAAGGTAGATAACCTTTGGGCTTCTGCTTACCACTAACTTACAAAAGCCTTTCTTGTTATTCTTGACATCTCCTGCCTCCTCGAGCTCCAGGCTTGCTTTCGCATTCCCAACTACATCTCTGCATGTCTAAGTATTTCTGCATTTCTTTTGGGGAGTTGCTCCGTCCCCTTTTTCATCCCTCACATGCTTATTTTTGCACTTGAGCTCTCTCAGTAGCACATTTAAATAGGACTGTTTATTTTTATGCCTCCTCATTTTCCCACTTAGGGGAATGGACCACTCTTGTGCTGCAGGAAGGCGGTCTCTGAAATATCTCAGCACACTTCCAAGGAGCAGCTTTATCCTCCAAGGAAGTCTCCCACAGGATCCTTCCTAAGAGTTCCCTCATCAAGTTGAGCAATGTGCACTATGAAGTCCAAATTCACTCACTGGATGATAGATTGGAAAGTAGATATTAAAAAGACAAAATACTTTACATGAACTCAAAAAATTCAAATTGCAAAAAAAAAAAAAATAAAAGCACAAGTCCCAATTTCTGTATGACCTGATAAATCACTGTGCAATCAAATCAGAATGAAACAGAACACATCATAAAAAATACATGCCAAAGGCTTCTAAGTTCTAAGGGAGTTGCATAAAGTAGTACAAAATAGAAAACACAGACAAAAATGTAACTTAATCTGGACTTCTGTCCTTTTGTCATGGGCTCTTCAACTTCAGTCAAATCATTTCAGATGAATAAGAACATGTCAGTACAAAATAATAAATCTAAGCAATTTTGTTGAGTGACAGATCCTAGCCCAGCAGTCATACATTACTGTTAGACATAATAGGGTATTAATCATTTAAAGCATGTTGACATTAATAAATTATTTTTTTAAAAATTTGAATTCAATTAAAGACAAACATGATGAGGTAAAAAAAAATAAAAATAATGATTTTTTTCCCCTCCAAAGTTCCTTTTATTAAAATACAGAAAGAAACCTTTGTCGTCTTCAAATGGTAAAGCCTTTCAGCAGGACATAATACACAAATTCAGAACTTCTGTTAAACACTGCTCTCTTGTGGTTCTGTGCATCAATGAAAGAGTAAATCATTGTATACACATAAAGGAAGTCACGGTTTGAAATTTCTTGTCTAACAAAATTAATCCCTCAGACTTGTATTTCATTTAGTTCTGCATTTTATTTTTCTAGCATGCCAATAACCTGATTTTTAAAGACCACCTTTAGATACTGCATTCAAAGCAAAGTATGAGATATAATTTAAACAAATTATCATGACATTTTTAGCCTTGATCTTTACATAAATGGAATTCACAATTGACAATATGTGCAATACCAGGATAATACTTAATGCATCAATTCTCTCAAGTTCTGCTGACAGACTTTCTGCACTGCATGGGATATATAGATGACTTAAACATGTAGCCCACATCTCACAGCTTCAATTAAATCCATCCCTATTTGATTGACATAAAATCTTACTTTAACTTGTTGGGAGCACAAGGTGTTAAGACTTGCTAAAATTTCCACCTTTCTCTAGTAATGTAGTGTAAAGAACAAACTATCACATGTAACTTAAACATTAAAAATTACTGCAAAGATCAAAACATTAATTACTAGATATGATAATGTTGTCACATTAAACATACAAACTATTGATTGAAAAGAACAAAAAGGTGCTCAGAATACCAACTTATATAAGAAGTTGGTTTTGCTTTTTCAAAATACAGTAGCTGTATTTTGGATATAAAGTTTAAAAGGAACAGATCTTTCAATTTCTGTAGTTGTTTGCAAACTACATATTTTTAAAGCAGTTTTATTTCCCTTTTAATTCAAGCCTCAGCAGACATTAACAGGGTTATCAGGATTATGTCTAAACTTCTTGATTTAACTGAAGCAAATGTAACTAACCTGTTCATTCCTATCAAAGCTGTGAGATTTCCCAATATCAGATGCTGGTCTGACTTGGGCTTGTGCAAGTTCCTGGGGAGCACTCTGAGAATTTGGCATAGGCGGCAAAGGAGCTCTCCGTTTCTTCGGCATTTCAGGTGGCAGAGTGTTTGAATCATACTGCTTGCTAACAGTGTTAGATCTTGAGATAAACGTTGGCCTTGGCTTGCTCATCAATGGAGTTGCTGGAGCACTGGCAGCCTTGGGGTGTGAGGGAAATACAAAAATTCAAGTTACACTTTCTGGAAAACAACCAATACTGATTGCTCACTATGAACACGTTTCTAATATGAAGAAGCTTTGCTTATACAAAGTTACATCTTACTTGTTCTCTTTTCTTCTTGCTTCGTTGAAAAAAGCTGAAAAATCCTTTGTTTTCTTTTTCTTTCAGAACATCTAAGTTTTCAGATTGGCAGGAATCTAAAATAGAAAACAATAGTTCCTGATGTTATTTATTGCACAGATTATTTCTCCAGCATTCTTACGATTTCACTGTCTGTCACAAGCCTCCTAAAAGGATATACAAAACACATGATAAATCACTTGCATTGATAGTTTTTCTAAATGCTCCAAAATGAACAGGTTTCCCACCATTCATGTTATTCCTGTCTTTCTCAGAACTCGGATGAATTTCAGCTGCTATTAATACCCCCAGCACTTCATCCAGCCCATCCTGCTTCTGATACGTTATGGTTCATATCACAAAGGCTGTAAAAGGGAAAAAGAGCATCAGCCTCTCCCACTCTCACTTCCCATCAGTCTAAATTCATGCCAAAGTGTGAAGTGGGACAAGTCAGGCACAAGGCTGCACATGGTCTGAATATGGAGAAAGATCACTCAGACCCCTATAGATGCAGCACGTATAACTGCATGGCAGCCATCATAAAGACAGTCAAGTCCATTCTGTTATCTTGCAGAATTTGTCCTCTTTACATTATCATATTCATGCAGACAACCGTGTAAATATCTTTTTAATTTTTACTAGATTTAACTTTCTTAAAGAACTCCCATTGACTGCAAATATATTGAACAACAGAAATCTGGAAGGCCACTACGGGTTCTTGGTACAAGTATCAGTAAACATGACTGTAAATTTAGTCAATCAATCTAGGGTAAAACTATACAGAAATACTATACTAAATATGTATAGCTGGGTATATCCACTTCTGTATTAACTTTTTAAATATGCATTTATGATAGGAGAGAGATAATTGCTCGTGTCACAGTTAAGTAGATGTCATAACAGGAGCGGATGGTAATGTCACATAAGTGGGACAGTTTCACCGCCTATTTCAGTAAATCGTACCTTGCAAAGACGGTAAATTTAAATCAACTGGTGATGTGGCTACAGAAAGAGAAAAAGAAAGACAGAAAATGTGAATCTGAATCGAGGATGCAGTTACAGTATAAGTTACAAACACAGAAAGCCAAGCAGCATCTTCAACATTAGGAAAAAGTAACTGGGTACTTTCCTGCAGTAAAAAGATGTGTATCTTTACTACCAAATGCTATAAGCCATTTAAGAACTTGAGCCTGCAGACATGCAACACAGACTGAAATCTTGTAAATAAGATTTACAAGAATAATAAAAATAAGAAATGGAGGGGGTCCATTTACACTTCTGAAGGGATGAAGAAAACTAGCATATAGAATGGTTTTTTTTGTAACTTTTGTTTTGTCAGGCAATCCGAATTTGGAAAACAAAGAGGAACATGTAATTAAAATGTAATCTGAATAAAATAAGATTTAAGCTTAAATTGTATTAAGGATATACCCCACCATTTACTTTCATAAAGAAAGCTGAAAATTCAGAGCTTAGATGTTGTCTGCAAAACTGAAATGATGGACTACTTTGTGTCAGGAGAACTGAAGTACATCTAAATTTCCTAGCAAGGCACTGCCTTGGAGAAAGTGGATATGTGCTTGTATTCTCTCCTAAGGATTTCTGGCTGTTTCAAATAAAGCACACGTCATTACTGGGCAAAAGGCAGCTTTGGCGCTCGGTAGATGAGAGCAGTAGCCAGACAACAAACAAGACAATGCACTATGGGCACATGTAGTCCAAGTAACATGTTTAGGCAAGTAAAAGTATGTTGTTTTCCAGTGAAGAAAAAGATATATCTTGGTTTTGTTTTCTCCATGGGAAAAGGACAAATTTTCCGAATCTGTCATTCTCCTGTTCTTTGAGATAACTGGCCTTTCGGAAGTAATTGAGAGAACTCTTGAAACTGTAGCCACCAAATGATAAGGTTACTCCATTTAGGTAGAAGGGGGGAAAAAGACAAACAACAACAAAAAGAAAAAAACCAACAAACCCCTCCAAGTTTTAGAGCAGGAAGAAAAACAAGTAAATAGAACAGTAGTCAAGAACAGGAATGAGCCAATATTACTGCATTCTATATTGAGGTCAAATTTCCTGTGAGAAATGTCTGAAAGAAAACAAATTGCGCTATATAGAATTTTTAATCATAGTACAATAAATCCTTTAAGAAAATGACAGGCTTACAGCTGAAGTTAAAACCAGGCATAGGAACGTCTGTACAAATATAAAGGAGTTAGTTCGTACTGATGCTTTTGGACTGTGATTAAAAAAAGAATTTTTAATCTTCATAATGTGTAAAATTAGCAAACAGCACTCAAATAAACATAAACACCATCAGAATATTCCAACACTTATTAAATTTTAAATATTTTTAAACCAAAATAATTTCTCTACTGTCTGTTCTTTGCAGATTATCATAACTCTGTCTTTTCTGTGACCTAAGGGAAATACAGTGTTGTTGGTCTTTTTGAGGAAGAGGTAGGGGAAGGAAAGAAAGGAATTGCTTTTAAGTGATGATTTGTACTTAGCCACCTTTGCTGGTAGCTAAAATTTTGTTAGAAAATAAGACATTTGTATAGTACTTCTCAAGCGTAAGTACAGGCAAACTTGTTCCAGCTTAATTTTTGTGGAAGAATAATGAAATATATACAAAATTGCTAGAAAAAATTAATTTCTTCATAAGTAAAAAACCCAACAAAACATACACATTATTGAAATACTAAGCCATTATCTTTTCTATAACTACCAGTCACAAAAGTTATCTTACCTCGACTGATATCCATGGCATATAATTCTCTTAGTCCAAGGTCATTAAGAGATTTTGTCACATCAAGGGGTTCTTGAGACTGGTAATTCTTCAACAGCAGAGTGTGTGAAGGATCAAACTCACATTTACTACAGATAATTGGTATGAGTTCTTGAAGGGGGGAATGTGGACTAACTCTGATCACCGTCTTCTGAGTCTTCTTGTAGTTTATCACTACCCTTACTGTTTGCTAAAGAGAAGAAAGCTCCAGTAAATACCAGCAGAAATTCTGAAACAACTGGCATTTTTATAACAGCCTTACAGTGATCACAGGGTTCCTCTTATGGCCAACTTAAATGTTACAGATTCAGTAACATCACAAGAGAAACTAAGAACTATTTTGTGATTCCTTCTACTCAAAAAAGGGGACACATGAAACTGTCTGCTCCTCCTCTAGCATATGTCATTTGCCTGTACAGCAGAGTACATCCCCAGAGCAAGATGCTCTACTAGGTTACATCAGGTAGCTGCAGACATCCGTCAATGAGCCATGAGTGCATGTGTGTGCATGTGCATAGGATGAAGGTAAAAGAGCAACAGAAGAGCTTTAGATAAATTAAAACCCAGTGTTCTTCTATACAGCAGAAGGACAAAAGCAGAAGGGAAGATTTAGGGAACACCCAGAAGTTGCTTTAGTACTACAAAAGTTCCTGCCTTCTTAAGGTTATATTAAAAAATAAAAGCCAAGTAACAAAAAAGTACAGTATGTATTAAAGGAAAATGAACATACAATCAGAAAGGCATATATATCACAGCATGACAGATGGTACAAGTTGTTGATTTTCAGTTTGTGGAAGGCTGTATTCAGCACACTTCATCTGCAGAATTTGTCAAAAGGACAGTACGGCGTGGGATTTCAAATAATATTATAAAGTTTCCTTCTTTCAGTAGCAACAATATTTGCTGCAACAAATTGAGATGTATTTTACCTATGAGGAGTTTATCAACAACATGGAGCCAAACATTTCACAGGGGTGCATGGTGAGAGGATGACAGACAACAGAAAGAGCTGAAACAAGTGGCTGAGCTACCAGTTCAACTTGTTGAATACAACAGTGATTCTAATTTCTCCATACACTTTAATTTTAGTTCTCACCTCTGGTATAACCGGAGCAGGTTTCTTTTTATCCATTTGTTTTGGCTTTACAAACACCTTTTCCACTTCAAGCATTCCCACTGGTGTGTTGGGCTTGAATTTAATCTGGGTATTTTCTGCTGATACCAATTCTATAGTATAACTTGATGGATTTAAATGATACTGTGCACAGAGAAAGATCAGTAAGTCCATCATGGGCTTCCTGTAAAAGATAAATTGGACCATCACAACAGATGACAATTAAGCAGGCTATAACAAAATGTGCTGCTAAACATTTAACCCAAGTCATCCCTTTGCTTCCATGACTAAATAATTACTGCCAGGCACCAACTTTAATTATCTTCCACTTAAAAAAAAGCACCAAATCCCCAAAAACCCACCACTAAAAAGAAAATTAAATCAATTTGCACAAAGATATGCCAAGAACTTGAGCAAAGAGGGAAATTTTTGCTTGTGTGAAGTGATGCTCTTCCTGAAGTCAGCAGGGAGATATGGATTAGCCACCTCATTTGACATTTGTGCATAACAGTGATGATAAATACCCTGCTATTCACTAAGAACAGTTTACTTCCAAAACTTTTAATATCCATTCTGAATTTATTTTCATAAATCTGAGCATGAACCTTTGGGAGGAAACAGAAGAAGTCTTGCATTAGGGATCCCAAAACAGGAGCCAGGTGTTTAACAGAGACAGAGGGAAAGAAGCTACATGACAATATAGCAGTTGAATGCAATTTCTTGAGAAGATCTCTGTAATGCAACAGATGTCCTTTTCACCATAAAGTGCGGCAAACCAAATTTTTCATATGTAGTCACAAACTATGTCCTTGTTCTCTCAATGCTCAATGAAGAACATGTAGAACAGCATATTAAGACAGGGTGAATATTCCCAGTTGCTACTGGAAGGAATTTATTGAAGCTGTACTTTAAACAGAAGTGTCATAGAAGTTTAAATAGATCAAAGGTAAGGACAGTATTCTAACCTTGCACATTACAGAGGCTGAAAAAGGTTATAGTCCAATCAGGTCACTGGAACCGGTCATTCTTAAATAATTTTTAGAGTTGGGTAATCATCTGAAAGGAACATTTCATTTTGATGCCTTCTGCATCTCTCTGTTTTCTCAGCTACAAAACAGGAAAATCTATCACCTGCTCTGTCTCACGAGGGTATTATGAAAAGAATTTAAAAGCCTGTGAAGCAACCAAATGCTATGTTGAAAAGAACAATGAAGTATCTAAGAGAACAGTAATATCTGGTTTGACTGGTATAGCTTGAATCAGAAATCTTAAGTTCTACATGTAATCTCCTAACAGATGGAAGTATTCTGGTAGCACAGCCAAATGTGGAAATAGATGATTTCTGAAAAAAAGACATCAAGCTAAGCAGAACTTTAGATAATATAAAAATTGTGAAATACAGTTAAATAGGAAGTTAAATCAAACTTTTCATATGATACAATTCTGTAGAAATTACTGTGAACTCTGTTTTTTTCCCCCCTTTAATTAACCCTCAAATTTCATCCTTGTTCTCCCTTAGTTGTAAAAAACAAGCATTCCGTAATGAAACTGTCTTCTGATTTCTAGAAGCAGGGATGGACTCCGGTGCACATGCTGCACTTCCAGAAGATGGAAACAGTGTGAAAGATGACAGATGTATATACACTGCAGACCTGTTGCTTTCCCCCCACCTTCCACACCCCCCCAGAGGAAAGTGTCTACCTGCTTAAGTGGCAGCATACTTGTCAAAACCATACAGAAAAACAAAAAACCATACAGAAATGATGCTCCAAGGTGTCAAAAAGCTATCAGATGGTCTGAAGAGGTATAGAAGAAAGTAACATACTCCTGTGCCTTCATCAAGGTGATATATATCAGCCTGAGGAATACCATGAGAAACGCACTGAGCACTGCAGAAACATCCTCCCTTTTCACATAGGGAAAAACCAGAGAGTTTACCTCAATTCTTCTCTCATACATATCACAACCTACTCTTGAGTAGAAGAAAAAAGGAGCTACTCTATTTCTCGTATTTCTAACCCATAAGAGAACAAGTACATCCATTACACCCAATAAGAGCTGTAAATGCAAATTGTGTCACCCCCCCATTCCACTGGAGGCAGAGCAGGGGAGGGGAGGTGGAAGCCAGAGGAAACAGCAGACACTACTTCTGTAGTGACCTTTCTGGTTATCAGTCTATGCAATAAGTTACCCATTACTTTTCTTCTTGTGCATTTTTATATACTGGCTGGCTTTAAAAGCTGCCCTTCCTCTGGCCTTCAGTTATTGGAGAAGCATAAGAACACCGAAGATGACCAGGATAAGAATTCACACACAAAGATCGCAGGAAGCATCCTATGGAAATGTACCATGGCGACAGGGGCAAGACCTCATGTTAACCACAGTCACAAGAAGTGACAGAATGATAAGCGAGAAACATAGCTGTTCAAATGCAACAGACAGGTACATGCAAATTAGTACATGGAAACAGCGATTCAGGCAAATTTGCTTTCTGTTGGTAATTCCAGAAATGACCTGGAAGATGCTAGACTGCATCTGTCCCCCTCCTCCACTGGAGGCCAAGACATCTTCAACAGCTGCTTTAAATAGATATTCCTACAGTCATAGAATCACATCCTCTGAAAGTTGCAAAACTATTTTCCGCTGAAGTCTTCAAGGATTGCAGGTTGGAGAATACACATATCACAGTAAATTTAACAGCTTTCTTAATTAATATTTAGTAAAATTTCAAGAACTTAAAGATTTAGTAAAAACTTCAAGAACTGGCTCAGTGCATCATCTGCTTATCCTCCTCTATCCAATTTCAGTAAAATCTTTACTCACAACTTCTTTCACTTCATTATATTGCTTGGTTTTCTAGAAATCTCTGATTGTAAATGTATTTACATATTCCTGCACATCTTCATTTTTCATCTATTTTCCTCTGGTTATTCCTACCTGACTACTTAACAATAACGAGTGGCTAATAGCACACTCCCATCACATGACATAACTGTTAGTTAAATACTGAACATTCACCTAGAATGTATCAAACCATGTTATGTTTGTAAACAACAGTGAAAAGCGTCACTTTAAATAGTGGGTCAAGTGTTTAAAGGGGAAAAAAAAAACCCCTATGCAAATTTCCACACTCCTCTCCAAAAATGAGGGCCAGGCACTTACTACTTAGAAAAAAAAAAAAAAAAGAAAAAAAGTGGAGATTCTTACATGATCAAACTTTAGGAACAAGGTTTTCCCACCACAAGACTCATAGAAAGCATCAACTAATAAACAAAACTGTCAGTAATCACCAAAATTCTAGGTGAATCCCTAGGTAGGGATGGAGCTTCAAAAAATAATAAATAAATAAAAGAATGGAAAAAATAGTTTGGCTTTCTGTAGATCTGTGATTACTTAAGCCTATGGCTTCATGGCCTTCCTAGCAAAAGTATTTACTAATCTTATTCTCTAAAGAGAAAAAAATCATTTGTTTTCATAAAGAACAACAGGAAAAAAAAACACCAAAGACCCCAGAATTTGTTATTAACAAATGTAAGTACAATAGTTTTGAAAAGTAGGGCAACACCACAAAGCTCGTTATTCACTAGCTCACTATATGGAGTAAAGCAACAGTTGATTAAGAATACCCTAATGACTGAAAATACTCAAGAATGGATCAAATGGAAACTCACAAAGGGTTTTAAGAAAACAAATTCTCCCTGAGAGACATGCGAAACTGAATCCCTAAACATGCTACCCTGCAAAACTGTTCCTTTGAAACACCATTTCCAACTAAAACGTATGTCACTATCATATTGACCCTGGAAATCTCCAAGTTAACGTGCATAAAACTTTCTCAAAATCTGCCTTTCTTCCTTGTGGGAAACAAAAAACAAACTTCAATGATCGCTGCTCAATAAAATACTTCTTCAAGCTACTTTTTCCCTTCTTTGGCTGCAGAAAATTCAGTCCTATGCTGTATTTAGAACCAATAGAGAAGATTCAGAAACTCCACTCTGAAAACATTCCCATAAGGGGTGAGGGTGTAAGCTCTTCCCTCATTCCCTTCCTCTGAACTGCGTACCTTTACCACTCATTGTTCTTACCATGTTTTTAGGAGGGTTTTGCTTGTTTTTAAATAACTGTTTGCCTGGAGCCCCCTGCAGGAATCCTAGTGACAGGAGAATGTATATGCCACTGTCAGATTCTGACCAGATGAACTGAATCCCCATCAGCTACTACCACAAAACACAAGGCTCACGTGTAAGTGAGCCTTACATGTGGTAATAGAGGTTCTTATTTGCAAAAGAGCCATTTATGTAATCAATCACACACAGTATCTTGATCAGAAAAAATCAGTAACTAAGGGATAATAAAAGTGATTGGGAAATGTGTGTGCTTCCTCATAAGCCTGTGACACCGAGCAATTATACACAATGTAATTGACCAAGTGAAGGAAGACACACACAGCATTCCTTTCTGGCATTTGGTTGTGAGCAAAGTGAGACAGACAAGACAGAGGGCACACGGTACTCATGAGTGCAGACAAAGGGAGTGAAAAGAAAAAAGAGAAGTGCCTGGCAGTGTACACATAGAGTTCTACCTTTAAGAACTTTTAAAAACAGAAGACGGCGCCATATTTGTAGACAGCAATATTCCTTCCTGTAAACATGCTAGCAAGATCATCATAAAGCACGACAGTAGTCCCCAATTATTTCAGAAAGTTTCTTCTGAGAAATATAACATCAGATTTAAGCTGTGAGGGGTGGGGGAGGAGTGGGAATGGACAATCCACAAGGGTTCATCCACTGCAGCTCTGATGAACAAGCTGGTATTTACTCTCTAAGCAACATGCCCTGCAAACAGAATCAGGTTGCAAAAGTCTTTGTCTCCCATTAAGAAGTGAAGTAGGTGTAACTACATGTTTACATTACCTGGTTTAAATAAATAAATAAAACCAGACTGCTTTCAGTGGCAAAGACACTGGCAATATACAAGTAGTTTCTTTATTTCTCCTTCGGAAAGCAACAAACTGGCATCCTAACTACTCTGATCCATAGAAGACCTTCTTAGTTGACCTGCTACAATAATTAATGTAACATTATAAATCCTGGGATTTATGATTTCAACTCACCAGTCAATGTCCAGGTCTTTCTGAACTGAAGGTGACTTGAGAGTTACATGCATAATCCATACTACCAATTATCAGACTGAAACACATATTTCAAACTAAAACCAGCTTAAGCAAAATATATTTGATATTAAGAAAAAGATTTTCCAAAGCTGTAGATAGAAACTATTTCTTTGAAGCTTTATAGATTTTGTCTGAAGCGATGACACCTTTCTTTTGGGACTGCTAGCAGTTTATAGGTAGTAGTGCTGAGCAAGTATTGAACTCATGACTTTGTGCCCAATTAGGATGCAGGAACTCATCTTTAGGTCTAACAAGGAAAACTAAGCAGGAAAATTCAGTCACTCATCCAATCCAGTATTTTTCTAGAGACTTGCAGCAACTACAAAGAACAACAGGTACGGCTACACTTCCTGGTAGGTGCCATACAGAATTTCTGAATCTCAAAAAATTTTTTCCGTAAGGTAGGAAAATGTTTAATGTATATTTTTCCACACCTACCCAAAAATTTTAAGACTTACACAACTCATATATTTTACGGAGTGATTAAAACCTGGATGAAGGTTGAAGTAAACCAGAGCAAGAAAAGAAGATTAAACCAAAATGTATTTTGTGTAACTTGCCTCCCGTTAACTGTAGTATACTTGATCACATCTCCTGGCAGGACCACCGATAGTTCAATGTCTTTATCGATTACATTCTCTTTCTGTTCCATGATGAAGTTGGCTGATTCTGTGTCATCAAATGGAGAAACAGCAATGGGTTTTGTTGCAGATGGAGGAGGTGGTGCTTTAGATTTTCTTCTGAAATAAATGGATACAAATTAAAAGTCAAGTATGTATTTATACATATGATTCCATACCGTCAAACAAACCACACTTAATTCTTTTCACTCAGACTGTGCAAGTGATATGTGCAAGTAAGGGATGAGAGAATATTAGAGACATATGATCAGTTGTGAGAGAAGATACAACAGTCTAAGGTATCTGACGTATTGGAAGAAAACCAAAAAAACAACAGCCTAATAAACATCAAGCCCAAACCAAAAGGGTTCTTAAATATGTATTAAAAGAGTAAATTAATTACTCATTTTCCTCCCTTGGGTGAGGCAAACAACCCTGGGTCTGCATTCTCCAAGCGGATTTACAGGTTTAGTGTAAACAGCAATACTGTACTATGCAGTATGAAGCCAAATGGTACTGACAGTATGTTTAACATATAGGAGAGAGAAGCAAAGGAATAATCACACTTTTTCATCCCAGATTTTTCTTTTTATTATCAAAATTATTCAAATAGCTCTAGTTTATTTACTTCTATACAGTAAAAAAATAGCAGCATAATCAATACTACTACTGTAATTTCTTGACATTTCAGTCACATTATGCTAACCTCACCTATGCCGAGTTCCTATTTTAATTTTCTCACTACCTTTTCCAAGGACAAGCCAGTGTAATCTTGAATGCAAATGATCACTAAATAAGTCTCGCTTATTTCACTTTAAAAAAAAACCCCAAAATGCTATGAAAGGAAAACGGTCTATACTGTACAGTAAATTCTAAGCAGGACTCATGTCCTACAACATATAGTCTAGCATCCCCTTTTATTCAAATCACTTTCCATAATTCACCAATATTGTCACAAGGAAAAGATAGTATAATTAAGAATTTCACCATTAGAAAGAAAACCAAAACACACTGTGGAGACACATTACCTCATGAGAAGTTTTCAATTGCTTATAAACATTCTTTTTAAAAGCTTGAATGAAGCCACATTCACAGAAAGTTAAAATTCATTTAAAACATAATGCACAAAGGTTCCAAAAATATGCTTGCAACTTAGATTCTGGAGCTGTACCAAAGTTTGTTTACTCTAAATAGAACCAAAAAAACCTAACTTCTATAATTGTCCTACAGAATTAAAGCAAAAGATCTAATGTACAACAATTAGAACCATACACTTTTCTTCGGAAAATAAAGTTTAAAGTCACTCACAATGAAAAGCAAACAAGGTCCAGAGCAGCATTGCAAAAGACGACTGTGTAATGAGACTTCACATGACCGATCTGTTGCTGAAAGTGCTTAGAGTTTTGAACTTCAGAACTCCGTGCTGAATAATTAACTATTCACAGCCTCTCAAAGCCAGGCGGGAGTAGTCACAGACCTCCAAACACACTGAAAGAGGATTTGCCGTCAAAATTTATACCTCCTCTCTGTTAATGTTTTAAATTAGTTTTGCTGAACTCCATGTACAATTCAGGAAGTGCACTGTAAGCTGCAAATTTAACTTCAGTCTTTACAGCAAGACACCTGGGCTGTTTCTGGCTTACGTGAACATTGCAAGATGTATGAATCAAGCTTCATTTTACTTCTCCACCACTTTTTTTTTTTTGGGTGTGATTTTTATCTTTAATGTAAATGCCAAACAGAAACTATTAGGCAATTCAGACCATCATACAAATACAAATACGGAAAAAAAAAACAACCCCAAAAACAAACCAAAAGAAACCCTAAAAAAAAAATCCAAAGTCAAGCAGTACTGCTTTTCCCTGCTCATTCTTACATCTTTAAGTGATTTCCAATGATTGTTAAATTATATTTATTGCAACTGAACTCAGAATTTAATCTTTGAAGACTACATGCCACAGAAAGATTTGCTGGCAAATAGCAGTGGACTCTATTTTGCATTAAGCAGACAACTGCAATTTCATTGCTGGAACTCTACTACCACCAGGGAGAGTACTTAATCACACAGAGCAATAAATGCATACTCCACATCAGTAAAACGTGACTTTATTTATACAGTATCTAACTTATACTAGAGAGAGCTAGAATGTTTGACTCATGTCAAAACTTGTGTGCAACAGCTAGTTTGATAAAGTTACATGTATGTATAAAGAACACATATACACACACACACATACACACACTCACACAGGGTCAGGCAGTCCAACAGGGTTGGCTGACTCTCCACTTCCACCACTACAGAGCTATGTAACCTACCCATCTCAAGCACAACTGCATGTTCTCTATGGTTGGTTACACTTACATTTCCCACCCCCAACAAAGGAAGAAAAATCTCCGAGTGTACTTTCTCAGAAGTTATGCCAGGTTTTTGGCAACCTCTTATTAAACAACAGAGATCCAAATACTGTCATTTTCTATTTCCAGACACCATGTCTCTCTTCATTTTTCACCAATTCTCTCATCTCTCATTCTTAGCCTGAAGTATTTACATTTCTTCTTACAGCTTTTTCTTCTCTTGAGCTTGTGTCTTTCTGGCTTACGTGAACATTGCAAGATGTATGAATCAAACTTCATTTTACTCCTCCACCACTTTTTTTTTTGTGTGTGATTTTTATCTTTAATGTAACTGCCAAACAGAAACACACAGGAGAGGCTGCCTGACAGGCAGCAGAAGCCCTGCACTCCCAGTGCCCCACAGCTGGTACTGGGCACTAAGAACTATTCAAGTTACCATAATTGCATCTACAGGTGCAAATCAAGAGCAGTAAGTGACAGTATTGTAGAAATACACTTGCACGGGTTGTTTTAACCTACAGCCCGCCTCTTTTGCACTATGAAGCCTCCAAGAAGCCGACACAAGTGATTTCTCTTACAAAGACATCCTCCACACATCTCCACACACAGAGAGGCTCTTGCTTACACTTATTGTTATAATAATCAAAGTCAGCCAATTTCATTATTTGCCCCATTGGAGGGTCGGAAATAGAAAAAGTGTAGAGGGGAGGTCACACCTCTGGGGAGGAACAGAGAAGACAGGTGACGCAAATCTGACTCACTGGGGTATTCCATCCCATCTGCCCCATGCTCAGTATAAAAGCTGAGGGATCAAAGGGTCAACTCTTTCTCTTCAATGGCCAACACCTGAGGAGGTCTCTTTCTGTTCATCTGTCTTTGATCCCAATCTGCGTTCCTAACTCCAGAGCTGGAACCTAGTTCCCATCCATCACTGAGTCGTCTGGGACTTCCCCAATGCCTGTCAGTGACATCATCCTGGGAGCTTGATACAGTTTTGTATATATGTTGTATCTATTTCATTATTTTCTTCTTTTTGATTTTAATATTAATACTTCATCAAAGTAGTTTAGTTCACTCTAAACTTCTAAATCTCCTTACCTCTTCCTCTCTCTTAAGGGGAGAGGGGGTGGAGGCGGGGGAGAAAGGGCCACCTGTCAGTCTGGTTTTGGTAAATTTGGGCAAAACCACGATGCAAAGTAAATACTATGAGTTAGAAAAAAAAAATCCCATAGTCTTTATTTTCATGGCCACTACAAAACTAAAGGAAAGCTGCAGAAAGAATCAAAGTACATCTTATTTAGCTATAACATAGAGGGAGTTAAGAGAAATTTTAACCAAATATGGCCACAACCCATAATAAGAACTCCCCTGGAAATTGTGCTCAGTATCCCACACAATGTGAGTCGTTACTCCTTCTTTGTCTCCATAGGTCCTGGCCCCATCAACTAACTGACCTTCCCTACACCAGGCATTAAAACTGCCTGTCTCAACTCATCTGCAGGGATGTACTCACCACTGTTTATCACCAGACAAACAACTCCAGCTACCTATTACATTGCAACAGCTTGAATGTCATCTTCTGCCTTATCAATTGCTCAAGACAAAGTTGGAAGAAAAAACAAAAAAGGAGACCACTGCTTATGCCAAGTCTTTCAGCTAGCCCTCATCTTATTAGATTATATTGTTCCCAAGAGAATTGATTCATAGCTCTGAGAAATTTAAATTTCTGAAATCCCACCTGCAATTCCCACCAGCCTTTGTGAAGGTTGTGTATGCGTACTGTCTTTCTGTATGTCTTTATGTGTATGTGTAATGTCTTTACAGCTACTGTAAAGACACTAAAGAATTCTTTCAGCCAAACACAGATAAAAGATTTCACCATTTTGTTAACAAAAGCCATTAGTCCTTAAAAATCAAATACAAGTCCATAAAACCAACATTTCACATGTTTCAGACCCCTCTCCTACAAAATAAAGTTTCATTACTGTATCTTAATGAAATTCCTACTTGCCAAAAAAAAAATAACAGTGTCAATGAACTGAATGTGCGGAAGCCCTTTTCAAAACTAACTAACTAAATAAAGCATCTACTTATTTGATGTAACCTTTTTAAAAACCAACAAGCTTTCATTTCCTGTTGGAAAGGTACAAACAGTATATTTTTAACTATCAGTATCTAGAGAATGGCACTGAAAATAATGAGAAATACTTGAACTTACAGTGACCTGGATACAGCACTTCCTCTTGATAAGGATCACTTTCCCCCCAAAAATGGAGAATAAAAGAGGAAATCTATCTGCTAGATTTGTGTACAACCAATGTCTCAGCATGAACAACTCATCTCTTCAAATCTGTATATCAAGGAATATTAATGTTTATGGCACTTCCCATCTTGAACACAATTACATGAGACACAAAGACAGCTTGATAGCCCTCTCACTGAAATTATTTCTCATCTAACATCAGAACCATCTCTCAAATTTTTTATAGCAGCCACTAAGACAGGAAAGGTCATAAGGGACCTCACCTGCAATTGAGTGATCTTTCCTGCAATACCAGTGATCAGGTATTGAAAAAGTTCATTAAACATAGTTCAATAAAAATTTTTTACTGCACAACAAAGAGTTAAGTTTGTTAATTTGACTTACAGCACCATGAAGAACACTGCTTTATACAAAGAGCAACTACACAATTTTTTATATCAAACTTTACAAAATTATATATGCCAAAAGTACAAGCAGTACTTAATTTCATTTTCAATGAAAGTCAGAGAAGGATATTGCTCTACTAAAATCGCAAACACAGGAGGAAAAGGCCCACTGCAATAAAGCTTCTTCTAGAACTTTTCTTGTCTTTGAGCTCTCACCCCAAGCAATTATTATAAAGCTTTCTTGATTATTACAATAATGCTGCTCCACTGCTATGCCATAGTAGCAAACAGCCAAAACCTTGCATATCATCTGCTCAACCAATGAACAGTTGAACAAGTGTTCAGGCCTACATCAAGTACATTACTTCGTTTGGGTTTTGTTTGTTTAGTTGTTTTTTGTTTATTTTTTGAGTTTTTTTTTTTACAAAGATACCTCAGTTTTGGCCAAGAGGTAGCCCAATACTCATCTTTAATTTTCACAGAATAAATTTGTATTCTACACTAAGTAAAGATCATGAAAGTTCCAACTTGCCTCCTATTTATTCGGTTCCCTCTATGGGGATTATGGTTTCACAGCATCACCACCACACATCTTCAAGATCAAACACCACTTGCTTGGAAAAAGATTGGAGACATCTGCAGCATTACTATCTGATCTGCTTATTATAGTCGAGAAAAAAATGAAGTTATCAATGCAAGTCACTCAAAAATCACTGCTATGTTTCAGGCATATGTATAGATAGTCTTTTTTTTTTTTAAAAAAAAAAAAGGAGAGAAGAAGTCCTTCATAAGACATATATGTTCAGTAACCCATATTTTCAGTTAGTTTCCAAGTTAGAACTCACAAATTAGGACTCAATTACATAACCAAACACATGAAAAATGGAGTGTTTTACAATAGTGTCTACTGTTTATGGGACAGTCTGAAAGGCTGGATTCATCTGCAGTATAATTATGGATGATATTTTTGTTTTCTTTCCTTCAGTGAAATGCAGCTCTATTTTAATTTTCATTGTCTTTAATCTGAATACTAACAATCACATCGACATATCTATTCCACATGGAATATTTTTCTTTTAGCCTGAGAACCAGAATACATGGCTTTTCTTGTTATAGAGATGTTGTAAAGCCACCCTACAACAGTCTGAAATGAAAATACTAGAGAAATAGGACTAATACTCTTCTCACCCCTATCTGCACCAGCACAGCAAAGTAGTGTATATATGAGCACAGGATTTTTCTATGCACATAAAGCTTTTTTCCCTGCCTATGATCTGATACTTGGCATCTAGTCTCTTAAAGCAAAAAAACCCAAAACCCTTCTTTTAGAAATCAGTGAAAACACAGAATTTAACAATGACTAATGTGTAATAAGGTATATATTTTCATTAGAGATTTCATTAAAAAGAACTGTATTTCAAAACAAAACCTTGTTTAATGGCTAGCATCCTACAATATATGAGTATCTATTTTCCTGTTTGCTATTAGCAAAGAGCAGAAAATTCCCAAGTCCCAAATTATCTGTTCATCATTATGTGGAAACACTGCTTGAAATCAGTTAAAAGACTACAGCGTCATATTACATATAGCTACAACAACATATGTGCATAGTTATTGCAAGCACATATCTTAACATTTTGCAAATTTTAATGATGAGTCCATTTGTAGAACATCTTTAAAATGGTATTTATTTCATACCACAATACTATTATCTGGTTTTCTCATTTTCAGAGAGACTTCTCTTTCACATTTTGGATTCATCCATTCCCACCCTGTTTTTTTCCAGCCCAAGTCTGAAGCTGAGAGAAAAAGAACTGACTGGAAGTTTAATTAGGCCCAAAAAAAATCCCCACTTTTAGTTTTTTCCAAAACCAGAAAAGGCTATTTTGTTTATAAGCTTCTAGAGATTTTCCCCCTCAATGACAATTAGGCTCAGAAAATTGAAGTGAGAACATCATCTATAACTACGTATCTACACTACATAACTGCCTTTCACTGCTGTTTCCTACATGCTACCTCCTTCACACACACATTTCTAACAAGTTGCTTGAAAGAAATTCCAGAATTTTTTCATTTAAAGTTCCAGATCAAAACGTCAAAAGTTACCTTGTAGTTGTATCAAAACACTCTCTGCGCAACTGTATCATTCTTGTAATTCAGCAACTGAATTTAATACTAACTAGTACCAGTGAAAGTAAGTCTATGTATTTATAACATTCAGTAAGCACAAGGACTTCAAAAATCCTCACCCAAGGAAAGTACAGTTGTTTCTATACAACACATTTTATGTTATGGCACACTCACTGACAATTTGCAGTTCACTCAATTCTCACAACTACTCACAGCTTTAGGTCACCTTTTTATAATATATGAAATAACTATAAAATTAGACTCAGCATGAATTTTACCTTTGCTTAAGATCTATGGCTTACATATACACCATCAGAATTCTTTGTTCCTCTCTTCTTACAGGATTTAAATTTTTCTTATACGAGGAAATTAAAGGAATTAAACACTAAAGGTAGTCTCGAATGGGACATTCAGATTTGCTTTCAATTCTAGCACTGCTTGCCAAGAATCTAAAAAAAAAAAAATGTAGTCACAAACCTGACAATATTGTGTCTTCATCTGGACACTGATTACTTGGTTGTCACATACCTGCATTTGGATCACAGAAAAGAGACTCCTCAGCAGTATGTTGAATTTTTTCTAACACTGCAATACATTGTCCACATTTATCTTTTAATGAAAGTCCTAAAATAATATAGTTTTCTTAATCTCAACCCTTAAGACCAGACAACTTCTGGTGCATGACAGAAAAGCTATTCCAAAACACTAAGATTTGTTCTATATATTAGAAGACTTACAATTTTATTTTTAAAGTATAAGCAGACCACAATGATCAGTTTATAAAGTGGAAACACTTCTTCCCACCCTCAAACTGAATGTCTGAATTTCCCTCTTAGATCTGTGGCTGAAGGTTTTTAAGAATAGAGACCCACATGGGACTGTAAACATAAAATTAATCTAAGAATTATTCTCATTTCACCCTTAATTGAACTTTCTCATCACATCTGGCATTCTCACACTAAGATTAACCTGAAAACATTTATCATCTATCTGAAGACCTCCACAAAGTCTCTAACTTGCCATCACCTCTACTTCTAACTAAGGTTTTAAGGTCTAGTAGGCCTACTGATTTTTCCATACCAATGACAATTTAAGTGGAATTTATTTCCCTACAGCTCCTGAAAATGACTAGATTTTTAATTTTAGAGCTAATTGAATATACAAGAGAGTGTTTAAAAAACACACTCAAAGAACAGGTTACTGTTGCTCATGAAAAGCACCATTCTTTTTGGTGGCACTTAAAATAATAATTTTTAAATGGAGTTTGGCTAGTTCATCTTGACTAAGTTATTACCAGGCACACAGTTTCTACACAAAATTTGAGTTGCCAGAGTTGTTTTAAGTTAGTTTTAACATACTGTAATATTCTAATAATTTTCCTTTATCTTAAGCAGTCTGAGTATTTGCTGTACTAGCCTCATAGCATCTATATAACGTGCCTATCAGCCTTGATACTAGGCTTTCATCACTAGATCTATATCACTGTTTGATACACAGTCTATCTCTTTATTTCTACTCTATAAAAGCACCAGCTGGATGTTAAGATCAAGGTATGGATCAATGAGAGTCAAGCACTGTCCATTCTTAGGTTATCCCTTCAAGCCAGGCTTATCAGACTTATAGGACAACATAAAGGAAAAAGACTCGCTGTTCCTTCTCCATAGAGAAATAGGAGCTTTCAGGCTCTAAACACATTTGCTTAGTTATTTGGGGATGATTCTATAGTTATATTGTATAAATATTGTGTCTAGCAGGTGGCCTAATAGTTACCAAAAAAACCAAAGTTCAGAAATACACTTGAAATGCAGTTTCCAGGTAAAGGATCAAACATGAACAATTTGTAAATTTTTTGTGATAATGGGTATAGATAAGTGCACTGTGAAATACAAATTCCCAAAGTGAAAAGGAGGAGACCAACATTGCAAATAATATTGGTATTTTAAAAATATTACTTAAGAATAAAATGGTACTAGAAATGAGGCACTGAGTACATAGCTCTCCCAACACAAAATGATAGATCATGCCAGTAGTAATGCCACAGATTATAAAATTACTAATAAACTGATCTTTGAAGATCATCTCTATGGGTTTACTCAGTGAGGTTCCAGTCAAAAACAAATCATCAGCAAATGTTCTCTTACTTATGCCTATATTCAGATGGCTGCTACAAAAAAAGCAAAATATGTAAAATACCTACACTTCCACTCTATTTAAATAAATAAATTGGATCAAGAAAACAAGGCATCCCTGCTATCAAGACATGTTTTCAAAGCTCCTACTAAAGAAAAGTTTTTCCTGGTTAATGGGATGTGTGAAATCCCCCACTGACTAGCCTCATAGCTCTAAAGAAAAGAATTTTTTTTAAAAAGTCTTATCCTAGAGAGAAAGAAATCACAGAACTGGGACAGTAACCATGACAGTAAGGTGAAAGCTTAATGGAATCTTCAGACATCTAGTTCACAGTAAAAGCGAGAAAGCAGCAAATGAATCCTCCAGTTCCCTCCAGACCATTTGGAACAGACACTTGCCCGTCTGATTGTGTGTCCCCATGGCAGGGACAGTCTTGAAAACAGAAGAGACTGTATTTGAGCCATAATTCATGCAATGTTTTCTCTTATTATAAGGAAAAAGGGGAGATTCAGAGGCAAGTAAACACAAACCTCTATGGTACGGGCATGGTTTCAATTGTGTCCCTCTAGGATTAAAGAAGCACCAACTCCAATATGTGTTTATGTAACGCAATTCAGTCAAGTACAAATTTAAAACTTTCCTAGAAAAATGCTTCATTCATTGCCCTTCAAATCATAACTATTATTACAATGACCTGATCAAGCTCACTTAAAACCTATGAAGGAATACCCAACTGCTGAGCTCAGACAGCCACTGACTTAGTGTTGTCTTATGCCATCCAACAAAACATAGCTTCTCTCTAGGCATAAGAATTGCCTTGCTGTCAGGAAGACAGCCAACAGCTCAGAATCCTACCAGGCAACAGAGGATAAAAAAATACTTCATGTTCTAAATTAACATAAAGTTTATTATTATTATTATTATTACTGAGGCATTATAAAACATGGTCTAATATAAAATTTCCTTTATATATTCTGTCATGCCACAAGAAGTGTAATATAAAATAAAAATAAAACACAAACAAAAAAGAAGAGGTGTAGTGGTATAGTGGAAAATTAGTTCCAACGTTACTTCTAAGGAGGTTAAGAACTTAGACTTCTGAAGTAAATGGGGCTAACAAACTTATGGGGCAAAATGGGGCAAATACAAACTTAGCACATCTATGTGCAACATACCCCTGCACTAAGCAAATACTTATATCTATTTGCAACCTTTTCACAAAGTATCAAATGTAAAAAAATAACCCAGATTTACTACCAAAAGAAAGTACAAAAAAAACTTGAATGACATTCAAAGCTATTAAAACTTCATATGACTCACTTAGCCTCTATTATATTTACAGTTATGAAAAAAAGCCTGACAGAAAGGAAGGAGCAGGGAGGAGAAAGCAGTAAATCTGTAACAGTAATTGAGTAATATATAACTGGCTGAATAAACAGGAAAAGAAAACAAAGAGCAGCTTGAACTGAAAGGGGGAGCTTAACCTTTGATACACTAATAAATCTAACAAATGCTTAAAACTCAAGCAAACGTATGTAACCTCCACTAGGAACAAACCCTCAAATCTTTTTCAAGAACCACTATAAAAGGATGCTCAGACAGATGTTTTTCTCCCATGACCAGTAAGAAAAGTTCAATTAAGGGCTCTCAAATAGAGCAAAACCTGATCTGCCCTTCTGGCCATTATCTCCTGGTCATGAAAGCAGGTATAACACCACTGTCTTTTCAAAGCCTGCAGATGAAACACATAGCTCTGCTCATAGCTTTTTCAGCTGCTATTCTGAACATCAATAGAAGTAAGAATTGTCAATTTATCTGAGCTTTTCTGCTGCTGCTTTTCTCTCCTGTTCAAAATCATGTTTTAGAAGTAACACTGGAGGCAGGCACTGGATGGATTTAGAGGTTGGGAAAGGTAAGGGAAAAAAAAAAAAGCATCACCACTCAGTATCACAGTGGCCAGGAAAGAGACTAATACAGACCCTTCCCTTTTTCCTCAAATCCCTATCCCTCAAATATAGCTACGTGGGTGTAGGTGTGAGTGGGCAATAGATAAAATAATGCAGGACAGCAGCTAGGAAGCTCTGCAGTAACAACAGGGAAAGCAAACTTTAATCCCTTTTAGCTGCTATGACAGGTTGGATTCAACTGCAACAGTCCCATTTCCCACCTTTCTGATACAGAAAGAATAATTAAGCCAAGCACAGCCATGAGATTTTGGAAAGTGCTGTAGCTAATTGCTGGTGTTTATATAGGTTTTTGGAACAGAACAAATCTTCTCCCTTGTAGAAAACTCTTCAGCCATCAGAAGCCCTCTCTTAGCAGTTATGTCCTTTAGCTACTTAAGTTTGGTAAAACCTCAAAATGTTTTGTACATTTACACAACCAAGAAATACAAGGGCTTAATTAATTGGAGAACAGAGAATTTTAAGCATTGGAATAGAATGGGAAACAGGGAAAGTTTTCTAATCTCAACAAGAAACTTTTAAAAAAATAAATATATAAATACATGTGTATATACATCACACAGAAATGCTATGTGACACACGAAGAACAGAGAGTTCCTATACAGACAACCATGTCAGCAAACAAGGCATCCTAGTTCATTACAGGGAAGACAATGAAAGAGAACAAAAGTTAAGCTCAGGGTAAGAAATGTATTGAGAAAAAGCGTGTTTTTACTAGATTGCAAGAGAACAGCTTGGCAGTTAATATCCAGAAAACTAGGATGTAATAAAGAGGTTTCTCCTGAAGTATGAACACTGTAGCTTTAGTTCCCCAAACACACACACCAGGCATTTCGGGCTAGCACTCCTTGCAAAACCAGGAAGAAATGCTTTGAGTATCTACCTGCTACCAAATTCTCCTGCTCATCTTTAACGGCACCTTCCTCAACACTCACTCCCCTCCCTGAATCCTCCTCAGAAAGCAAAGTTAAAACCCTCTTACCTTCAGAAACAGGGCCACATTTACTAGCTCCTCAAACGTCAGTGGTGCTGCTGGAGCCCTAGCCTGACCTCTTACACACTCTATGAGGGGAGATGGGTGGTACGAAGCACAGCCAGAAGTCCTATCCCAGCTCTCTTCATAGCGTCAGCCTGACTAGTGGTTCTCATAGTCACCTTTGCTGCTGCTGACAGCGGAAGGACCCTCCCCTTTGCCCTACTTTAACTTAAACTCCCTTAGTGGTTGGCAATTCAGGGCCCCAAATGGAATGCTATTATTTCTTCCCTGAAACTCATCCTCATCTAGACACAAGAGCTGTTATGAGGCCCTTTCTCATCTTTCTTCTGCACACCCACAATCCACAAGATCCATTTCTTACTGGATTCTTGCAACAGCCAGGGAAGTAAGAAGATATTTCTTCAAGGAAAGCTGGCTCCCCTGCATGATGGTAGTAACACCAAAAGCTGTTTTGGACAACCCATTAGTTCTTTTAAAAACCTCTGTTCTTTCTGAAAATGGGTGCAGAGCTTTAGTATTAACTATAAAGTAGGAAAAAATTCTTTAGGAAAGGCAGAAGCATACTATTTACTAATCTTTATAACAATTATAATCATCAGCAGCAACAGTCTGCTCTGAGGAATATAGAGAAACTTTCATATACAATTATGCTGAATAATTTGCTGTAACTACTATACTTCACTCTTTTATTCACACCCTCAACCTTTTCAACTTTCACCGTCACAAATTTACAACCAGTATTTTTAACTTCTGAGTTTTTAACATGTTATCATATGCTTCAGTGCCAGAAGCATACTGACTTTTACAAGAAACTCAACTGAACAAGATTTCTTACATTCTTTCCTTGTTGTTGTAAGCAAAGAGCAACTTGGCAACTTGTACAGTTATTTAGGCATTTAGTCTATTTACTCTGTTTCCATGATAAATTAAAGTGATATATAATATCCAAGGAGTACACAGAATACACAGCAAGGACTCTACAGTATTAAAAGCTAAAGGCTTTAACTTTCACAAGTTACCACAAACAAAATTTTAGATCAAAATCAGATGAAAGACAATCAAAGTCAGAAAAGCCATACAGTGCATGAACAACATTCCTTGTTTAAAATAATCTAAGTAACCTCATTTGAGCTTCTAGGTCCCAATTATCAACTTAAAATAAAATACTGAACAGCTTCTGTTCAGAAATTCTGAAATTTCAGCAGTCCATGCACATGGATAAGTTTACAGGTCTTCATACACCCTCATCTTTGAGACAGAAATGGGATTTTAAAACCTTTTGTACTTTGGATTAGAAGAATTACATACTTTCTCTGAAAACAGGACAAAAAACATTAATTCTTTCCTTTTAGAGGTCTTTGTTTCTTTTGTTCTGCTTTCTCTCAAAGAGCAATGACAAATGCTGCTGCAAATACATAATTGTTGGTAAATATTTTTCCTCACAGCAGGTGTTAGCACAAGTTCAACCAAACAAGTAAGGAAACGCTACATAAATACCAACATTTTCATCCTCACTCTTGCAAAACGTGTCATTTTACATCAACAAACACTTCCACAATTCCCCTTTATACCAACCAAAACAGTTCTTCGGGTCAACGTTTCATCCATGTATAGCAAACAAGTACTGTTAATATGGCACTCCCCAGGAAGATAATACAAACATTACTTAGAAGCCACTCTCCTAATCAGCTAAACAAGGAGAGGGAAGAATACCCAAAATGGATGAAACTACTTTTCTTCTTACCTCCAAGATAACACGGGCTTTTCTTCTCCATTAAAATCAAGTTAATTTCTTTCAATAGCATATGCAGGTAGAAGGGACGGAGTGTGTGTGTACATGGCAAGCTCACTGCTGTTCCCTCCACTGCTGGTGACATCAGTAAGCCTACCTATTTATAATCCCACCACCTGACCAAACAGCCTACAGAGTACATCTAGAGATTTGTATAGCCATTAATCCTGTCATATCTACTTTAGCCAATTCAAGAGAGAGTATTAAGTAGCTTCATTATGTCTTCTTTATACCATAAAAAGAATCCAATCCTATTTTCCATGCCCCTTTTATTCTTGCAAGACAATTTTAATGGTAAGTTTTAGAATTAGACTCTCCCTTCCCTCAGTGCTTTTTAGTCTTCCCCGTTTCTCTAAGATACCTGACTAAACAGTTCACGTGAGAAAATTTTAGTGATCAGTGGAATACTTCGGCAGTAGATATCCATTTACATCCATTAATCCATCAGCACTACCTACAAAATTATTGAAGCTTAGGATCCTGAGGAATCAAATTCACAAACAGAAGTACAATATCTATGCCTAATCTAAGGCATAGTAATATCTAAGTACCATATCAGGAAAACAAAAAACAGCTTTGCAGTGTTTCAAGTAGAATAATTTACAGAAGCTTGACTTCATGTCAATTAAAAGCAAAAGCTGCTTAAAAGCAATTCTCACTACAGCTACCTCTTCCCAAAGTCAAACCTAATGCATACAGCCATGTGAGGATGGCTTACGATTCTGCCCAGGGAATGGGAAGGAATGCAAACTCTTTTGGGCAAGTGGTACCATCAACAGCAACATCCTGCAGGTTCCTATCACTGGTAAATGTGTCTTCCAGATCCATATCAGGCCATATAGCGTTTTGAAGTAGCTTGTGTGCCACTTCACTGAGAGGATAACATCTGTGTGAGCACACGTGTGCTGAGCGAGCAACGTTACTGATAACTCCTTATCTAGCCTCTCTTACCAGAGACCTCCTATCACCAATACCCCTCCCCTACTATCTCAGGCAAAACAGGAATATGTCAGTTATGTATGTAATGTATGTAATGTTGAATGAAACAGTCAGATGAATCCCTGATTGTGTTCCAAGTCAACTGCACTCTGCAACCAAACTTCAAGAGTTAACAAAACAAAGAAGAAAAATCCTTGAAGCAACTTTAATTGCTTGAGAAGCTGGGGAAAGTGATAATGCAGACACAGCCAGACTTACAGGACTACAACACCAGTAGTAAAAGTTTTAGTCCAGACAGGGTGATCATTGTTGTCTAAAATACCAACGTGTTCCTTTCAGCTACTATGTCATACACAGGACAAAACATTTGGGAATTCCACTTGGAGGCATTAATTACTATTTGGGTCTAAGAGCTGTAGCTAGAAATACTCAATATTTACAACAATAACATATCTGACTTTTTTTTTTAGTCCTATGGTATCATGTAAGACTAAATTTTACATACTGTTTATCTCCTTAGCAATTCCTTTCTTTTGGCTTTCAGATATTAAGCAGTAAATGTATCACTGCTGAAAAATCATGTGGTTTTCATTCAGGGAGTCACCAATGGAATTTACTACTATCAACCATGATAAGCAAGTGCCCCATTTCAGATAACCTCAAAGAGAAGAAAGAAAAGGTTTTCCATTTCTGCAAGTATTTGCCTGGCTATTTCCCCTGCATCTCACGAGGTTACTTTTACTTTTCCCCCCACTGATAACACTCAGCAAAGGCTGCTAGTACTTTTTTTTTTCCCCCTAATTTTCTAGAACACATGTAAAGTTAAAATGTTGAGAATTTTTTAAAAAATGGGGTGAAAGGAAAGCTTAGACAGGATATTAGGAAAAAAAAACCAAAACACACCAAACCAAACATCTAAGGGAACGGAATTAAGAAGTTTTGTTAGAATTTCTTTGGGATTAGAATTTCTAAATGTTTCTTATTTTTCCATAAAGCATCTACTTAAACTATTCATCTTGGCATTTCTCCACTAGCAAACATTCCCTAAAAAGGAAGTATCTTCTGTCTGATATCAGCAGCAAGAGGGAATGCATGTGAATGGATCATAAACATGGAATTAATTTTATTTCTTGTGTGTATGCTTTAAAAGAAGTAAACAATCTAATTTTGCTAATTACAATGACACTATAGTGCTAAATACAAAACACTTTCTCAAGATATCCTTGTATAGGTCACATTTTCAGTACAGATGTTTCATGCCCTTTAATCCACAAAATTATTTCCAAGATCAAAGGATATGAAGCCTTGTATATATTAGCGAGACCAGTAAAACAAAAGCTTCCCAATATTCATTTTAAAATATTTAAATATTTAAAATATTTACTACCTTCAGATTAATTTGTCTGTGATTATCCAGAGTACTGAGCATTTCTGCATCGAGGAGAAAAAAAACAAAACAAACCTCCAAAAGCCCAATAGGCTGTTAGAACTTAACGGATGTGTAACAATTATCTGCGTGTGGAAAAGCTGGTCAGAATTATTATCTGTTTTTTTAAAAATCCCCAACAGGGACATATTTGTGAAGTTAGGAGTTCTTTGAACCTATTGTCTCTATTGTTATAAACAAAAGACTGTTTTTTAAAACTATCTGATATTTCATCTAACCCTGAAATAGTAATGATTATTTTTTTTTAATAATATCCATGACAAACTAAAGTCTGAAATCAGCAAGAATAGCAGGAAACCTGGATTACTAGGCTAAGAATAGGCATTCTTTCAGATAAAATTCCTGCTTTATTAAATACTCTTCAGTTGCTTTGTACCTACTGAAATGACATCTCGTCTGTGATGGATCAACACAGTCAAGTCTCCAGGGAAAGGCAAGTATAGTTTTGTTCTATCAAAAAGAACTGGAGAAGAGAGCATAGACAAGAGGCTTCCAAATGGCTTGGAAGCAGATCAAGAACTTGTTTTTCTTATGCAAGTCACTCATCAACAAGGAAAGTTGATGATAGATTGTATAATAGCTCAATGTTAAGGGGGACTTAATTATTTTTCCATTATTAACATTTGGTTTAAGGATTTTATGCAGCATCCTTAGATGATGCTATTGCATGTTCTCTTTTCACTTACTTGGAACAGTTAGAACACAACAAATTGGTACAGTACAACTGGTAAGCATAAGAACACGAGAGCAGAGACCAAATCATTACATCCCTTATTCGAAAACCGTATTACATCTTTGACCATCCCTGTTGATCCTCTCCGAACATTCTTTGGTTCTATTTACATTGTAGATATAACGTTGTAAATGTCTGAAAGCTGTAAAAATAGAAAAAGAATTTAAGTGCTGTGTTGACCAAATGGATGAGGAAGATCCTTAGCAGCTGAGATGAAATATGACTCAGTAAGGTCATAAAACGTGCTAATGTTTGCATATTACCTTTTGTGCTGAGTAGAGAGGAGCGATCTATGGTGCAAAAATGAAGATAAAAGGTTGTAATCAAGAAAGAGA
This sequence comes from Scolopax mira, assembly GCA_004320125.1. Taxonomy (NCBI): domain Eukaryota; kingdom Metazoa; phylum Chordata; class Aves; order Charadriiformes; family Scolopacidae; genus Scolopax; species Scolopax mira. Next base: position 333,360 of record BJBW01000896.1, read on the forward strand.
GGTGGAAGGGTTATGCAACAGTTTAAGGGAAATCACGCTGTGGACAGGCAGCCCAAAAATATGGGCTTGTCTTTTGCCCCCAAAAGTTTTCTGAATAGGCACTCTCTTTTTGTTCTGAATGTGGACAGCAACTATCACAGCTTCGGTGAGGGCTCTTAAATACTGTCTTAGTATTCTTGACAAGCTATAAATTTAGCAGCTGAACACATGAACATAGGGTCTTCTCTAGAGTGTGATGCAACAAGCACCATTAGAATAAAATGAGGACACCTAAGAATCAAAATTATTTCTTGGTAAGTATATGACAATACGTTACAATTTCCCTTCTTAAAAAAGGTCAAAGGGAACCACAAGTCAAGAGACTTGGGAAAGTTTGTATAGATGAAGCTCTACAAAGGAACACAAGGAAATACTGGAGAAAATCTGTTATAAAAAGGGCATACGAGACTTAGGGTGAAAGGAGCAGCAAAAACCCCAGTGTCTGATGAAAGAAAAATGCTTCAATTTGTGCTCACTATTCAGAGAAAGAGAGAATACTAATAGATGCTATTCAGAAATTTTTACTTACTTAAAAACAAAAGAACTGTAAATTGCAAAACAATCTCCAGCTTCTGTGTTTTGATGATTCAGACATATTTGAGAGAATATGACACTGGTCATTAATTGCCTAGAAATTACCATTTTGGAAAGTCAGCACCTCTTCCTCCCCAAACACTGGAGTTACAATAGAGAAATTGTAAACTAAACAAAATACATCATTTAAGGGATAGATAGAACATTTCTACAATAGTATTCATGCCATGGCAAATAAAATACAAGAAATAAGACAACTAAATTGGGGGATTTTTTTTCTATTTTTTTTTTTTATGTCAACTTGATATGGCTAGGTAACAGATGGTATATTATGTTTTCTGTGCTTTGACACAATTTAAAAACAAGCTACAGATGGCTATAATGAAATCCTCATTAACACACTTATATTTTAACAGCTTAGTAGAGCAATAATGAAACTTTCAGGTCTGGAATTTCCTGTTGGTTAATTAGCAGTTAGGTTAATAGCCTGAGGAAGTGCACAACCCAAAAAGTTTCCTTATTGTTTAATCATATAATTACTATATTCATATTTCTGGGAAAGCTCTCAAGACAGATTTAATGTCACAGTAAAGCTACCTTTATAACCCTCCCTCTGTGAAACAACTGTATTATTTTATTTAGCAGAGTGTGTAGGCAGGAAAGCCATGAACATGCCTAATTCAGCTGCCTCTGGGAAGTTTCAGTTTGTTTTTATTTTAGAGATACCAATTTACACTTACAGAATTCTTCAAATACACATTACACCAAACACTACAGAAAAGGTAGGATCAACAGCTCAGTCTATTGCAACAATGTTACCATAAGACCATTGATTAATACTTAAATAATTTATATTTTTAAATACCACTTTATAGTTGCCTACAAAAGCTTGAAATATGACATATGCTTAGCATATCACTAAATCTGGGATCTTGAAAGAGTAAAATAAAGAATCACCACAAGTCTTGCACTCAGATTCTTTCCATGAAGCTGCTGCTGTAAAACACACAGGCACAATGCTAGCTTTAAGTTAAACAATACCATTGAAATAGTAGAGAAAGATGTAGTATTCACACCTAAAAGCCCTCTGGAGTTTAGTAACCCACACACCAGCTACTAACTGATGACACTGCACCTTCACTACTGCATTACTTATGCTAGAAGATTAAAATTGCAGTGAGTTGCCACACTCATGCCCCAGTCACACCTTCACTGGGTGGTACAGGCGTATCCCCAGATAACCGATACCTGCGCTAGGGCTATGGCACAAGAAAAATGGTAGCTTGGCAGAACCAGCTCCCAAAATACTATTGAATGTTATTGCTGAGTTTCTTCTTTTTTAAACTGCCATTTCCAAAAATCTAGACTGAGAAAAAAGCAGCAGTGTTGTACAAGCAGTTACCAGGCAAAGTCCAATGGAAACAACTGTACTGCTTTTTTTAAGTACCAGAGGTTGAAAAGAGGATAGGTACTGCTAAGTCATCGTGAAAGAAACATAACGTAGAAAACATGAGTTGTGACTGAAATTACATATTTAAAAAGAGTCATATCCAAATATTTAAAAGTTTTAATGCTAAAAATACCTTCTGTGCCCCCAAACTCTCTTATGACAGAGAACTGCAAGGCAAGCGAATTTTGATTTTCTAACACATTATTATTTAACAAACACATTATTATTATGACTATTCTGCAAGATTCTGGAGTCTTCCCATTTCATCACAATTTATTTAGACAACATGAAGGAGAACTAAAACAATATTATCTTCCTTAACCAGAGGGAGCCTTTCTGGAACAGTAAATGTCACCATGGGATTCAACAATCAAATGCACCCAAAAACAAACAACTGAAAAAAAACTGCAATGTTTTTGGAGATCTGAGAATTACAGATCCAAACAGAGTTACTGTGCTTCCTTAAATCACTCTCAGAGGCCTAGAAAGTTAGTCAAAAATAACAGACAAAATAGAGTTCCCACAGTGATTTTCTTCTGGAAAATCCCATGCTTTAATTCAGAAACTTTCAGATCCGGTTTCACATACAAGTTTTCATAATTGTATCCATTCCTTGACAGAATACTCTGTACTTCAACAGATCTTTTTACAGCACTGTTGCTATAAGGAATTCAGATGTAGCTTTAATAAGAAGTTGAACAAGTTTCTTGTTCTGAATTTTTACACGTAGCATAATGCTGTTTTTAAAACCCTGTATGTCACCAAAACCCAGAAAGAACAAAAGCAAACGCTATACTACAATTACCAATTTTGTCATGTAAGTTTCAGGTACTTCCTCAAAGTGAAGTAAACTTGAGACAATGGAAAAATTGTACCGTTAATCACACTGGGATCAATACTAAAATCTGTAATGAAAAATCCTTCCCTTTTTAATGATGTTATCAAATAATTTAGATCAGAGTTTGTTTTACATGAGCTGAAACCGATTTACAGGAGAGCCTTCATTCCCAAGGGGTAAGAAGCCATCTGGGGAGCAAAAACCCACAGTTGCAAAGATGGCACATGGGAAGAAACTTGCATCAGGTTCCCTGCTACCCATTAAGGCAGGAACGAGGAAGAAAAATACAGTGTTCTTTCTTACTTAATATGCAAACAAACAAGCTCCTTAATTCACATAAGCATATATCTTTGGAATCAGTATCATGGATAACTAAATTGGGAGTGTAGCATACCAGCTTCTGGAAGGGGCAGCTAGTCATGTCTGGGGATTGGAATACTCTCTAGCATTTGAAAGAAGAAAGATCAAATCAACGAAGTTGAACAAAAAGAGAAGAAAAATGTGCCTTTCAAAACACAGACTTCATTCTAGATATAGCAGAGACAGTATGGTTCCTCTAACAAAACAGTTTAAACTACCTCCAAGAAGATCAAACATTAACAGGTTAGCACCCTGAAAGTGCTATTTGCACTATTATGATTTAAAATATTTTTTTCAAAAAGGCTCGAGTTTGGTTTTGTCTGCCTCAAACTGTAACTCTAGAGTAATATTCAGAAGTGTGAGTGTTCCGGTCATACGCAATCTCTATTATACATGTTATAGTATTAGGGAATTTACTTTTTTATTTTATTGTTAGAAAATCTACAGTATAATCCTAGAAAAATGCTCCTGCATGAGCTATTACGTGGGGTTAAAGCCCCCACATATTTTACATCAGCAGAAATTGACAGAGCTCATTTTCCATCATTCTAATATTTTGCTGGAGCTCCCACTTAAATGTGGAAAACCTCTTTGAACTACCTCAGCAGTGTCTCATAGGCTCCTTGAAATTGCTACTAGATAAACCAGATATTCTAGAAACTCGATACAACACCCTTTATTGCATGGGTGTACAGCTCACCACACAGTGCTATACCACTTGTGCAGCCTGTCTCCTCTGTGCAACAGTACAAAACAGATGCTTAACAAAATGTTGTATGTTAAAACATCCCAAGTTCTTATGAGCTCTTCACAGAGCAAAAACGTCAGCTTAATTTTCTACCTACTCAGAAAAAAAAAATTAAAAGGAAGAGATATAAGTATTTAAACACTTCTATTTGTGTGGAGTACAAATACCAAAATACTATCAAATTAAAAAGCTTACAAAGAACAAAAGGAATGAAAGCACAAGGAAAGTAGTGCCAACAGCACAGTTTAATGAAGATGAGTGCTGCTGGACTAGAAGAAAAAATGAAAAAAGAGAAAAAAGGAAAGGAAGGAAAGGAAAGGCAAACTATGCTATTGTAAATTCACAAATGTTTCTAGGTATCTTGTCTTGATATCCTGCTAAAAACCACATTAAATTATGGATATACCAGCTACTGAACATTTGGTCTGCCTACTATTATCTACTTTTAAACTTACTCATACAATCACCAAGGTTTTATGATTCGGTGTTTAACTTGAGACCTGTATACTTTGCAAGCCTTCAAGAGATAGGCAAACAGTTATGGTAGATGGCTATTTCCTGCAATTTTTTTTTCTACCAAACATTAAACAGTCCAAGTTAGACACAGCATAGCACTCAACTGCAGGAACAGCGTGTATCAACATTAGGGTTTTTTGTTTGGGTTTTTGTTTTCCCCTCCCCTTGTGGGCCATTTGTAAAAATCAAACAGCATTGTTTAATCAAGGTTCCTAAAGATACAAAGTTTTACAGGTGAGCTCATGTGACATTTTTTTCAATTTTATTTTAAAGAAAAATATAAACAAAAGTGTCTATTAAAAAGATATAGAAGGGCATGTGGCTCAGGCACAAATTTCACTTTCACAACAGTGAGTACAGATTTTCTTTCCCAAAGAAATTAAAGTGCCATTACAGATACTAACAGGCTTTAATTCACAATGCTGAAGTTTTACCACAACTTGAATTACGCTATATACAAGTTTTAAAATGTATTTTCTTAAACTACAGCCTTTTTGTCGTGTAGGTTATGAAGTGAGACATTTTGCTAAGCAAAATTTCTAATATAGGAAGGACTCAAGCAAGGACCTGTGATACACAGGAATGTACAAGCACATGTACATGCCAATATTCTATTTTAAGAAAGAATAATCAGAATTGTCCATGACTTACATTTGAGTCATTTCAAAACCATCCACTGAAAATAAAAACAAGATCTAAAGTACTAAGTTCCTTACATCACAATTTAAAGGGGACAGTAGAAATCCTCAATAACTACCTCAAATCACAGACTCTTTAGTTTACACACCCCCAATACTGCAGAACTCTCATGTGTGGTAGAAAGAGCAAACAAGGCTTCCTAAATAAAGACAAGTTATCAAAAACTTCTCTGTTTTTTTCCCTCACATCCACTTCTTCTACCTTTAGTTGTTACTACCTGGAAATCCAGGCTTCCAAAAGGATATATTTAACTGCAGGTATTAAGCTATTTGAAACAGTTTTATGAAAATAAAGTGTAGTTGTTTAACTGTTTCTTTTTAAGCCTTTTGTTCATAATTTTGCTTAGATACATGCTGCAATTATATTAAACATAATTTTTAAAAATGCTGCACTTGTCAAAGAATGGAAATCCCTACTGCCAACACTGGAAGAAGAAAACTCTGTATTTTTAATTCCCACTATTTAAGACTTTCCAACTCCACATAACAAATAGTACAACCTACAGGTACAGATTTCTATTCTGATATTTCAGATATTTCTACTGCTGGCTTTAAGATTCTGCAAGAAGTCAGACTCCCACATTCACATGCCACTACTTAGAGTTTACAAACAAGACATGTGAATTCAAAAAAAGAGACATTTGCTTTCTAGAGAAGGCAAACTATAATTTCCATAATTAGGACCAAATGTGAATGCAAGCCCCTGCTTATGGAAAAAGCCTATACACATTAAATATACAGCTTGATACTTACCATGCTCTCACATTTTACTTTCCTATTACAGAAAAATGCAAAGCCCTCAATGAAGACACCAAACCCCAGAGGTGTCTGAATAACACAGGCCAAGGTTTTGCTAGTCCAGACTTGATTTGTCCCCTTAATCACTCATCTGCCCCCGCACAGTGTGAGTAACTCTGGAGCAGGCAGCAAGTGCTCTGTGAAAGTGAGGAACCCAGGCATCGCAGAGCAATGCACGCATGGGAAGTTCATTTTATTAAAATAAGTAACTACTTTTGTAGCAAGAAAATACAGAAATCACATTCAAAGCATTACAATAAAAACTCTTACAACATTAAAAGAATAAATTTTAAACACTCAAATATGTAGCCAAACACTCTGCTTGGACTGGAGAGTGGCAGGTCAGCTTGTGGTACACTGGGGAGAGGTACTGGGCTGTGGTGATAAGCACAGGGAACCACTGATGAAGCTTCTGCATTGCATGATGATGTTAATGCTGCCACCGAGGCAGAAGGGGCAAAAGAGTCTGTTCTGTTGCATGCCAGAACGGCGGGAAGAAAATACAAATAGGTAAACCCCTGCCTTTCATCCAGAAAGGATAGTAAGAGTAAGCTGGCTGTAAGGAAGAAAACAGGTTCTGCACTTCAAGACAGGTCAAACAGGAGAAGCACTGAAAAGTTCCCTCCTGTATGCCTGCTTGAGATGAAATATCCTCAACATTGTATTAATTCCTTTATATGAAAACCACAGTCTTAAACCTGCAGGCACTTATCCCACCAAGATTTGAATAACTCCTTAAAATGTTGCAAGGTAAAGCATAACATATTCCTCGAAGGACAAGGCTGCTTTTAAGAACAAAGTCTCTCTGACATCCTTCAATTAAAGTCAACAAAAATGCAGATGTCTTGACTGCAAAATAGTATCAACTGTCTCCATAAGAAATGCTGTCTCTACCTAGACAGCCAAATTTTAAAATGAAACCATTTTCCTAGAAAACTGACTACCTGGAAATAAGCTCTTCAGATACATAGCATTGCTGGAACATATGAGACTGATCAACATGCTCCTTCAAGTTATTACTGTGAATTTACACATTTTTTTTCTCTCCAGCTCCAATGTGATCCTTTTCAATGGCCAAACCAGCCATCGCTTACTGATTTGATGCGGTTGTTGAATGAACTGATCTTGCTCAGAAACCCTCTTTCTGATTCTCCATCTAAGCAGGTTTCAGCAGGGACAAATAATGCTGCTTCATAGAAGTTAGGCACAGAAATGTGCTGTACTATCCTGGTTAGGCCAGGTCTGCAGACAGAATACAGGCGTTTTAGAAATTCACAAGTAATCTTCCCGCTGGGGATGAGGGACAGAAACTGGTTAAGTTTAAAGAGAAGCCATGAAAAAAAAAGCCACAGGGTGGCACTGCAGGTAGGCTAGATTTTAAAACTACTTGGCTTCTTACTCTTTTCCAGGCAAATCAGAGCATATCTAATCCCATCTGTATAAAACAGGTGACCAGTTCATCAGTTTTTCTTCAAGCATTGTACTGTCCAGCAATAAATATACCTAAAATTAAATCACATTTTAAAAGAGGTACTCTACTACAGAGATACCAGGGTATTTTATAAATTCATTAAACAGTATTTAAGAGCATAACACAAGAATGTTTTTGTAAAGATACTCAAAGAATTGATACATATTTGGGATTTGTCAGCTCATTTTTAAATAATTTTAGAAAAACATCTTCATAAAGTATGTGCTTATTCATACAAAAGCTAATAAATTTTCTTCTTACCATGTCTTTTTATCAATATTGAGATGGGACAAAAATCTCTGAAAAGTTCTTTCTTCCTCTGAAAGGAAGGACATATGAACTTCTGAGAAAGTGAATGACAGTCTGTGAAAAAATTTAAATACCGCATTCAACACTATCACATCCTTTTAAAACATTTTCCTTCTCATGTATTAAAGAATCATACATCATTTAATCCAAACCAGAAAACAGTACAGGAATATTTCAAAGCTAGACTTCGGAGTCTCTTTAATCTGCTTGCTTGGCTGCTTCTTCCCCAAATTACAAATTCCTGGCATTGGAGATAAAAGCCAAAACATTTGCAAGGAAAGCTATTCCTGTTCATTTAGCATTTGAGATAAAAGCCAAAACATTTGCAAGGAAAGCTATTCTTGTTCATTTAGTGAAGAAACTGATTTTCAAAGAAGATTTGGAGGTCATCCAGGATTGCAACAGTTACTTTCCACTCTATAAAACAAAAGGTTTCTTCAAGGTATAAACCTGATATTTCAGTAGATCTAAACTAACGCATAATATATGACTAAGCACAACCATTTTAGTCACCTGAAGTCCTCGACCATTTTAAGTTCTCAGTTTGAAAGTATGATCAGCAACACTCTTCCTTGTCAAGGTTTCTAGTAATAAATGAAGGTAAGCGAGAAAGTTGTATTTTAGTTCAGTTTGCATCGTGTTATATATAGAACACCAATTCATCTACTGTCATTTTTCTTACCCCAGAGGGCAAGAATTCTAAAAACAAATAGAAAGTTTTATTCCCTCAGACAGAAGTTCAAGAGTGGCTTGGTAATTGTTTGAACTGCCAACTAGCTATAAACCATTCTCTCTGCTACAAGATTGCTCCTTGTATTTCTTAAACTGTACATAGAGATCATGTTGCTATAAGATAGCAAGATATTAACATATTGACAAAGAAATTCACCAATATAGTAGTGACTTTAACATTGGGTAAGGGAGATGATTATATAATAGTATTGATTTCCGAAGTTATACAGATTTGTTTTGAGCATATTATTTACCTATTTTGCTAACTCTTATACTAAAGCACTCCACAGTCTAATAAACAGTTTCAGAACATGTGCCTGTTAACTAATTAACAGTATTTAAGACCCAAAAAACCCTATCACCTGCCAACAACAAAACACAAAGGAATATACTTATTACTGCTTGGCTTCTGCTGAAGTGTTTGCCCGTAGACACCGAGTCTTACAACACTTCATACAATAACTTCCCAGTTCATCAATTATGTAAACAATAATACTGTTTACATCTAACACAGCAAGGTCATGTGCTGATGCAACTAATGGAAATGAGCTCTATTAATTCTAAATAAAATAAACTATTTAATTTAAAAATAGGCACACTAGATGCAATCTAACAGTCCTTCAAATAGCTTTTCTGTCCACCTTTATTACGACTTATACAATTATCAATACAAAGCTAAACAGAACTGTACAAATTCAGGAAGTGGGTACTTTGTTCATCAAACCCATACTCTGAGAAAGCTGTGTATAATGAGGTATATTGAGGAACTAGCATGTCTTCTATTTGAGATCTGTTTTCTTCTGCTTTTCAATATTCTTTCTTAAGGCAGAGAAGTGTTAATAGTAAACTTTTGCACAGGTTTGGAATAACACCTCAGGATAGCACTAAGAACCCTGTTCAATTATATTGCTAATTTTGTTAATCACATTTACAATAATCAAATTGCTAATCATAATTTCAAAACTAGCCAATGCATTAAGCTTACATAGTTGTTTATTGGTAACTTGACGAACACGTGGCTTATCATATGGCATTAAAGAACTTTTCAATTCCAGAGAAGAGATCATGTTCCCCCAAGAAAAAAAATAAAATTAAAATACTAATGTATTAACTTGCAAAAATTAAGTACCAAAGAAAGGATTCTTCCAATCCTAGTCCTGTCTCACCCACTGTAGCACAACAACAACAAAATAATAATAGAAATAAAAAAAAAAAAAAATCTATCTTTTCACATCTTAGGTACCTGGGAACTTCGTATCTATGCAGATGACTGTGAAGTTCCCTTCATTTTTCAAATATTCTAGAACAGAAGCATTTGTTCAAGATGGTTCAATAACCACAGAAACTAAATGGCTGCATAACTTCTGTCACTGCCACAGAAAACTTTTATGTCCAATTCATAACAAATTCAGTATCTCAAAATTTCACGCTCTTCCGCAAACGGGCAATCAATATGTAGCCCAAATTTCTATACAACCCACAGGTATTTATATAAAAGAAAACAAATTTTACAAAGCAAACCAACCCCCTTCACACAGCCAGCACTGCGAGATGTGTTCCTTACATTCCCACAGAAAGTTAACAGAGCACGAAGGAGCATGGCCGCACGCTCCCTTGAGGCCATGCACAACTGAACTATTGGGCAAAGAACAAGCTCTGGTCCCCATCACTTGCACATACACATAGATCATGGGAACTTATTTGCTCCGGGTCACTTGGCTACACAGCTGTGTGTGTGTCATTTGTTTGTACAACAGAAATGTCTTCCTTTTATATGAACAACCGTCTACAACAAGATTAAATAAATCCAGAAAAGCCAAAAATATCTGTATTGCTAGCACGGTATGCTTGACAGCTTAAGCTAAAAACATACGCAAAGCTCTTCTTTCATTGAACAGTACCAGAATATTTTAGGAGTACAAATTCTGCAGAATTAAAAAATTAACAGTTTAGACAGGTGATTATTATCATGAGATCACTCCCAGGAGTCCAAAAACTATGCTGCAAAAGACCAAACACACTATGACAGTCTTGGCTCTTGCTGACATGTAACTAAAACTTATGCTAGCATATTGCATTTTTTTGTGGGGGAAATAAATTTATTTTGTCATCTACTTAAAAGAGAGATTAATAACAGATACCAAGATTATCTAGTGGACCAAAAAGCTATTTTTACTCAATTTTAAATGTAGCCTGCATACATGAATACAACTTTAACAGTTTCAGTAGAACTGGAAGTGAATGTACATTTAAAATAGAAGTAATCATGTAACAACAGCTACCATAATACCTAAGTGGGTTTGTGTCAAAAGTGTTGGGACAGCCACAAATTAAGTTTGTCAGACAAAACTGATCTAGTATTGACTCAGACATACAGATAGGGATCAGAAAAAATAGGCTATGGCTTTATTTGTCCCTTCAGATATGTACAAGCTGGGACACACAAGCTGCTAGGAGATAGCAGAAGTCACCTGTTAAATTAGGGATTACAGTAGGTAAAGACAGAAGAAACAGACCGCGTAATTCTGGATACCTCCACTCTTTTCATCTTCCTTATAAGGTCCACCAACCTTTCATCATCTTCTGTATCTAAGGCCCAGACACTGGCAACACAACCTCACTGGATCCCACTGCTAGTTGTGGCATGAATTACTAGACCATACCTTCTAACTACTCCCCAACAGTCTGGCTGAGTCTGTTTTCTAAACAAACAAAGAAAATGAACACAGCTAAATAACGGCTGTTCATAAAACACTTGCTACCAGTGTAATATTTCTAGAAAACAAAGGAAAATGCTTGAACTTAAACACTGTCAGTGAGTATACATATATGTGTACGGGTATATAAATCAAGAGAAAGGAGTTAAAACAGTAAACAGCAACTCTAGTAGTATTTAGAGTTAGATCCTTTCACCTGCAAAACATAGTCTTGCTTATATGCCACAAATAAATACAGATGGATGAATGGATAGCTAGTTTTCATCAGCACAATGAAACATAATTCCACATATTCAAGGCTTGTTATTGTTATGTCTGGTCTTCTAACCAGAATTTAAGATTAGGCTGAGCCAGTAGCAGAAGAGCCCAGTCTCATGATGTACAGTAGAACTTTTATGATATTAGCCTGAAGGTTTTTTTTCTTTCTTAAACATGTAAATACACTGTAAAAATCAAGACATTAGAAACTGAAACAAGCTGGCTGTTTGCCAAGACAGAGCACACTTTCTTACATTTCCAACCTTTGGAAAAGGTACATACAAATATAGTTGCCAGAGGATCCAGTTAACAGGCTTTGGTACTTCATCCTGTTTTATCATGTAGATGTTTCTGAAAAATCTGAATATTTTATAACTGATTCCAATCTGAAACTCACACTTATGGAAGCTTAATGGATGTAAATAATCTCCTTCCTTTCTTGGCATCCTCTGCCTTCAAACGTGACACTGTTATGTTCAAATCAGACCAAATTAGCAAGTCTAGATGCTTAAAGTGACATTAAGCTGACAACACTGTAATCAACCCTTTCAATTCTTTGATATGCCAGGTTTTCTCTCTCACCAGTCTTCTTTATTTCCAACAAAATTATAAAATAATACAACATAAATTAACAAAGGAGATTTCAGAACTATCACTGTTATTTCATTGGATTGGCTGTCTATAACTAAGTTTAAAAGCAACTTGAGTGATCTCTTATGCTTACTGCTATTCCAGTAACGCACTAGTTGCAGCAAAGATCACCAGCTGACCAATGTAAAACAGAAGTCAGGTATATCACTCAGACTATGAAATTATATGGTACAATGCAAATATTCTACCTAAAAGGCAATTAGCCAAAACAGATCAGATAAAAATTGGCTCAGGCCAGGTTAGAGTACCTTCCAGCAAATACACTTGAACTTTTTCCAATGACAAAGACAACATTAAACAGCAGGAACTAGTGGCATCCCTGACTCTTGTAGGGATCCAAGAAGCCTTCCATGAAGCATCAGAGATGCTATGAAAAACAGGCTCCTTATGGCTTTTAAAATATTTTTATTTTTATTGCTATTACTAAGCATCTTTGCACATCAAAACAGAGGCTCGATTAGTGAAATAATTCCTCAGGGTTTATCAGGTCCTTGTACTTAATTTCTTCTTGATTTAATGCCCAGGAGATCAGTTATTTTCTGTTAATTGCAAGGTCAAAGAGGACACCATGGAAGCAATAAGCAGTAATAACTAAATAAACAGAAGACCGGATCTTTAATGCAAATGTGTTTCCTGTGGGAAAGAAGTAGATCAGTGCAGATAATGTAGTACAGAAGCAGGAAAAAAAAGTTTAAAAAAAAATAATAAAAAATCACATGTTCTGAAACAATCTGTTCAAAAGATTTCTCACTGGAACATAAGTAGCTCTTCAAAACCAGTGCCCTGCTGAGGAATTTACATACTTGCCAAGCTTTAAGTTACTAATCAAAAGCAACAGCTATTTGCTTTGTGGATGAAAAATTGTGATACTTGCTCAAAAATTTAGAAAACAAACAAACACAAATCAAAATCACAATCATTTTAAGGAATAATACAACCTACATACTGAGAACTGCCTCTGTGTGTGCATAACTGAGACAAGAACCTCCAGAGTACATCCCCCTTCATTAGAAGTTTTAAGACAAATAATACTGGCAGTATAATTAAGAGGCCTTCAGAGTACTGTACCAGTCCAAATAATGCTTAATGCTTTTCAAATCCACCAGTTACAAGGTCACATCAGGATAATTCCATGGTATGTCTCCTGATAACCATGCTTCTGGCCTGTTAAAGAACACCATGTGTTTATATGAACAGCTAAAATTTAAAATTTATCTTTAATGACCATAGGGCATGATTACTTAAAAGGTATATGCATTTTCCAAAATCACTAGGCTACCCTCAATCATTACTTACCCTTATTTGATGAACTGCTGCTACAGACACCAAGACATTTGATAACCAACAAATGTTTTCAAACAAATTAGATTCCAACTCCAGAAAAGGTTCTCCCTCCATAGAAAGTACACAATCAATATGTAATATGGTATCTAATATAACTCAATCTGTACTACAGAACTCATTGTGTTTCAATAGAGACACTTGACTCCTGATTAATTCCTATAATTGTTTAGTATAGACATGAAACAGATTCAAGATTTTGAGACTTCTTCCTCCTATTCCACCCCTGTGAAAAAGCAGAAAGAAGCAATTATTGAGGCCTTACTTCTTCAGAAGAACATCCATTAACTGATACTGGCATATAGTTACATCCCAGTTTTAAATCGAAAGTTATTTTATAAGCATTTACATTAAAAAGCAAAGAAACAAACAAACAAACCCCCCAAAAAAACCAAAGAAATAAACAAGAAAACCCTGGAAAGTGTTTCAATAGGTATCCCCACAGAGCATCTCACCTTCAGCACTTTTGACTGAATAGTTTTCTAGTGTACAAAAATAATGTGGCAACTGAATTGTGATTTAGAAGACAGCTCAAACACCAGGAGTGCAGCTTGTTTAACCTAACACAACCAGATCTCTCAACTGTGAAAACTTAGAAGAGTAACAAATAATGTTTCAAAATAACAGCACTATTTAGCTCTTCAAAGAAGTTGCTATTTCAAATGTGCTGCCATCAGAACAACAAGACTAAAATGTCTTTTGGAATATTGTATTATAGACATATTTTTCCTTAGGTAGTACAAGTCCTTGTTACATAAGCCTAAAACAGCTCCTGCAACATCCTTCTATCGCGTCAGGGAACTTCAGGGAAATGTAGATAAGCAATGGTAAATATTAAAAAAGACATTCTGAATGTCAAACATCATGAAAACCATAAATTTGAAAGATGAATTTATAATTCAGTATAAAGTGAAATCAGCAATAAAACAATATTAAGTTTACACTGTAAAACCCTCAAGAGTGAAGCTTATCTGCTTTCTCTTACGGTCCTGCATAACTGACTCACCATTGCCTTCTCACTTTCTCATCAGACTCTGTTCCTCTACCATGTAGGCAGCAGCAGCATGGACTGGTTTCTCACCTGATTCACAGAGGCTTACTGCAGGAAGGCTAACTGCAATTGAATACAAATACTAAGAGGCTGACAGCTCTCTTCTAACCAGAAATCATTCTACCAAAATAGTTCTGGTTTTGAGCACTTAACCCTAAAATTTTTCTATAAAACCACATGTAATATTACAGGAACACCAATTCAACCTTTTTCCATATACTTACTGTTGTCCCAGATTCAGTCACTTCTACCTAAGAGAAACTTATTTATATTTCTTAAATAACAATCTAGGCTATCCTACAGTGTACTACAGATGTACTATTGGGTTTGGACTAGACAATCTTCAAAGTTCCCTTCCAATTCAAATAATTATATGATTCTATGATTTCCTTGACGAGAAAAATAAACTGATGGAAATCAAAAGCAGAGAAGTAAATTGACATACTTCCTTCCTAACGAGAGAAAGTGTACTTGAATATAGTGCTTAGAAGCATAAAAATTATTACATTAACTTTAAAACCAAAATTAAAGGCAACACCATCCTAGCTGGCACTGAAAAGCAGCAGAACTGAGTGGAATAGGGGCAGAGAAGTGCTTTAAAAGACCTTATGAGAATAAACAAAAACCAGCATAGCATCTCAGACAAAAATGTAAAGGGGCTATAATTGAACTCTTTAAAAAAAAAAAAAAACAAACAAAAACAAACAACCAGAAACCCAAATAGTTAGGAGAAAGAAAAGGTCAGACTTTGCAAGGGGAGAAAGACACCTGGCCATTTCCAGATGACATGACCAAGTGGACAAAACAACTGGCCGGGTTTAAAAGGCGCTGTGGAAACAATCCACATTCGCCTCAGCAAACCACCTTTGGCTTGAATATAGGAAAGGGGGGGTTCTATTTGTATTATCTAAGGAACCATAAAGGGATAAAAATAACCACATTCTGTTTGTCCTATTGAATAGGGGATTAAAATAACTGGCAACATTTTTGTTTTAAGTCATGAACTAGAGGTGGATTCACCAGGCCACAACTGGAAAAGGAGAACTGCCAGTCCTTGATAAGGATGGCAATTACCATTCTTTTATATACAGAACTACTCTAAGGGAGTACAGCTTCCTTACACAGCAATAATAGCATATCCTTTGATTTATACAGTAGTCCTCCAGAAACACAACCAACATCCTGTTTTCATCTTAAAGTACAGCTGGATCGTTTGTCTACGGGCTTTATTTATCAGAGTTCCTATAACCAAGTGCCTTCTCATTATGAGAAACAGCACCCTCCAATGTAGCAGCATTTTATCTTCCTGGTTCTTTCCTTCTGAAAATTCTAGTACGGTACCTACTTAGTCTATAGACTATAGTCTATACATATGTACACTAAGTGCTTAGAAACAATGTGACTTAAGTTTATAAATATCAACTAAAAAAAGAAGTAACGTAAAGGGTGGTGAGGCACTGGAACAGTTTGCCCAGGGAAGTTGTGGATGCCCCATCCCTGGAGGTGTTCAAGGCCAGGCTGGATGGGGCTTTGAGCAACCTGCTCTTGTGGGAGGTGTCCCTTGCCCATGGCAGGGGGGCTGGAACTAGGTGATCTTTAAGGTCCCTTCCAACTCAAACAATTCTATGATTCTATATATCTTCCACCCACAAAGTCATGAAAAACAGACAATTCACAGGAAAAGGACTTTCTCACTTTATGACTTCCAGAGGAAAGGACAGCAATACTGCTCAAATGATCTAAGCTTTAAGATCTCATAAAGCCCCTAAAACACACACAAATTCCTGAGGTCTGAAGCCGTCTCTGTAAGTTCCCCCTGGATTCAGAAGTTTTTCCTGAATAACAGAGAATCTGTGAAAATGCCTAAAAGAATGTATGTATAAAATTTTTTTGTTATATACCTCTCAGAGTATTTTAAGTAATTAATAATTCTGTATGCTGTGTTATCACAAGTCAGAATCCCATCAGAAATCCAGTATGTTCCACATTCTTACCCATGAAAGTAACCAGTGAAATCGCATTTTGAATGATTTACATGCTCATACTCTGTAACCATGCAGTAACTCATGAACATGCCATTCGCGTGTTGTCATGCTTCAGAAATAGAGAGACCAAGACTGCTTAACTGTTAACTACTGCACTTGTTCAAAACAGGTTTAGAAGAAATTGTTGCTAGTTGAATACATTAAATCACTAAAAACTTAAAAGGAATGTATCTATAAGACATCCACATTTTTTACCAATTTCTCTTCAAGCAAGTGGCAAGTAGCATGCCAGCAGAATATCAGTGAAAACAAAAGGACAATTACTAATACCATTATAGGGCAAAGTTCTTAATTAGAAACTTATGACCCTTATTCAAGAGCACTAGGGAACCTTAAATTTGTCCACACTGGCCAAAAAAGGTTTGGGGTGGGCTGGGCTGTGGCTGTGAAGAGAGAAGGATAACCAAATTACCACCAGTGCAGCTACAGCAATAGAAGCTTCATTACACACATTTACAACGTGTGTAAATCACAACATCACATAGACCAGAGCTTCTACTTCTGTGCCTAATGGTAGGAGCTAGGTCAGAGACAAGCCACAGATAGTTCATTAGCTAATCTCTCCAAAATTTGTCCCAATTTCCCCAAACTTAACTGCAATAGATCAGTGCAACACAGAATGTTATAAAACTAAAGTTAATATACTGAAAAACAGAGCAGTCAATCAGTCTGGAAAAAAAATTCCTGGGCAGCCATCTACACAGATTATAGGAGCAGAAAGAGATACGACCAAGACAGCACTATAATTCAGCTGCAAACTCTGTGAAATTGAAAAGTTCACCCCCACTCCACCAAGTCAAACTCTTAATCTGCCAGTAACATAAACCCTACCAACCTAAGTGCCACATTTTCTCTCTCCCAATAAGGGTTGGGTTTTGAATGCTGCCCAAAGGAGGAAATCCATAGAAAGAACCCTGACTTCATATTGGAGAAGAGATTCAAGTTGTTCCTTTGACACACATAAAATAACAACGACCAGAATTTTTTTGATTTTTATTTCATGGATAGAAAATCACTAGCATAGTATTGCTAGCTTAAAGCAGAAGGGCTCTCCTTGGGTCTAGAAATTCAAAGCTGACACTTCAAAAACAATCCCAAACTAAAAGAATATCCTAAGGTGAATACAGGCAAGGGAGCAGGGCCTAAAGCAACAAAAGCCTTGCCTAACCTTAAAGAGAAGAGAAGGAACTACCTCAGACTTTTGTGATTACAAACAGCTTATCAGTGATGACTTCTAACTGAAGAAAAAGACACAAAGACGCTGAAACAAACTGCACTGTCCATAAGGGAAGGAGCTAGGTATGCAACCTGTTAATGATTTGACTACTATCAAAAAACCCAAACAAAAAAATACATGGGGGGGGGAGGGCAGGGGGGTGGGGCAGAAGAGTGTATCTCCATATCCAGTGCCAGATCTCTGAATGAATCAGTCTCTCTCTTTAAGGGTCACCAAACCACTTCTTTCTCAGTCCCACTTAAATATTTAACTGTAAACATTTGTTAATCAAAGCCATGGATAGACACAATAATAGTGGTACAGTTATGTCAGTTTGCAATTCATCAGAAAATGTGAATCACATCCTCATTTTCCTGTCGGAAGCCAGAAGTTTTTTAATGAGTTGAGGTTAATGACTGAATTTTGAAAATTTCAACAAATTCTATGCCATGTTTAGCTATCTTTTCCTGTCTTTGCTAAAGTATCACATGCTCATTTACAAACATACTGGAGATCTTTCTACTATGTTGAGCATTTATTCACATGATACCACAAACTGACTCAAGGAAACACTCAATGTATGACTGAGATGTGAAACATGATGTGACAGGATAAGGGAGAGGCCAATGAACGTAGATAGACTTTTACAGATCTCATTGGATTTTTATATTATTTGTAAATTAAAGTTAAAAACTCATAAAATTATTATTTCTAATATTGGACCCTTTGTTTCCATGTATCAGAAGAATATTTACATACTCAATCATTTTCCTTTCTGAGAGCATGTTGTTGGTAAATGAACTGCACACTTCTCAATTAACCAGGGTAGGATTCTACAAGGGCACTTCTGTCTGAGGTTGCTAAAATTCTTCCAAGTGGCTCTGACAAACATTTGTTTACAAAATAAACAATTCACTGGGCACTTCATTTCCTACTACAGATCTCTACACCAGGAACAGGAAGAGGCAGCGTTAGCATTTCAGTGCATAAACAGATTTCATTCAAGCAAAGTTAAAGAAAATCCGTAAGTTCTTCTAAAGTGTCAACAGCATGCAGGACATGTCTTTTCTGCAAAGGGGTAGAGCTTTGACTGACACCATATAGATCTTTCCAAAAGACCACTCAGTCAGGATACCAAGTAATTTTAAAATCTAGAGTCAGTGCATAGAAAATACTGCTTGGCATTGTATAGGAAGAAATTTCAGCATTTAAGTTATGTGTCATTATTTCCAAACATTCTCAATTCTACCATGAAAACTTATTCTGGATTAAGCACTGGCAAGCAGTCTTTAAAAAAAAAAAAACAAAAACCAAAAAACCAAAAATCCTGTAAACCCATTAGCTGGCAGGCTTTACCTACTGGAGCTACAGAATCCAGGAAAATTTTTTGGTAAGTAAAAGCAGGAAGGAAAAAAAAAAGCCAGTATCTTAAAGAACACCATCAGAAAGAAAACCTAAGAAGCAATTGATTTGTTTGAGTATTTCTAAAACTATCATTGCACCAAACCCATTCTCTCTAAAATCACTGTACACTTTTAAAATTTCATTTAACATTTACAATCCTATGCACTTCCCTCCTTCTCCTTTATGCGTTTGAGATTTATGGATAAAGAAGCAGTACAGCATGATATTTTGGGAGGAAGACTGGAAAGTTTGTAATAATGTTTGGCCAGTGGAAATATGAGAACAGTCAAAGAAAGATGCTTAGAAATAAGACAAAGATTCCAACAGTTCAGACAATGAGGTCAGATCCTTATTACTTTTCCAAAATAAGCTGCTTCAGATTCTCTCCTATCCCCCTCACTATTGACAATCAGCTCTGAAAGAGTACTTATAAAATGCTTCAGTTTTCCATACTTTCTAGATTTTCACCTTCCTTTTATAGAAAAGTGTACAAGCATTGCTTGATGTGCTGAGACTGTTTATGAGAGATATGGGGGAAGCATGCCCTAAACTGCAACAAATCCAACCAACCAACTAACAAGAACAAAAGAAAAGCATTAAGGAGCTGAAGGAAGAGAGACGCATCTGATCCAGTTCCATCAGTTCATTTCTACAATAAATGACCTGATAACCTGTCAAGCAGACATCAAATTAAATATATCTAATTCTGATGAAGGACAGCATACAATACATTAAGAAAATTGCCACTATTGGCTGAATAAAGTCATTAAGTAAACTCTGACTGAGCTGAAAGGAGAAAAAATAAAATAAAATTCTATTTCAAGTCTCAAGCTATCACAAATGTCTTAAGATCTCAGCTCCAAGCCCTATGATGTCTAAGGCATTATTCTACCATAGAAAAGTTAGCAGACAACAACAGCAACTGCAAAGACAGCTAATGACTTCTTTAAAGTGCCATATAAAAGGGCCCGGGGAAGCCCTTCTTGCCTTAAAACACTGTAGCAAAAATACTCTCCATGCCCATGTAAGTACAAGTGAATAAGATGCATTAACCCAGGTAAAATGTGATACATAACACTTCAACACAAAACCACACTTAGAAAAAGAAGAATCTATAATTTCAGGGTGAAGTCAGGGGAAGAGAAATCAAATACAGGTGGAATGGAATACAGGAAAAAAAAAAAAAAACAAGTCAAAGGGGCAGGTTCTTATTAAATCTCAAAACTTAAAAGACTGCTTATCCAAAAAGCTAAAACCTTAGAGAGTCTATGCAAGAGTTTAAGGACAGGGTCATACATTGCAAAACAGTTTAATGTAATAGAAGGAAGTAATCTCCTCCCCCCCATAAAGTAAGAAAACAGCTTGAAACCACTCAAAATCCAAATGTTGTCTTCAGGAGCATCTGCCACCAATAAAAGCAGATGGGGAAAGGCCACTTTAACTTCCAAATGTTAAAAACCACAGTGATTAAGGTGCCTTGTTACAGTACTTCAAAGTTCCTAAGCATGATCTATGAGAAAGACTCTTCAAAAAGCAGCAGTAGCACATTGAGGATTCAGCAAAACAGGACTTTCTCCAAGTAGTGAGTAGTTTAAAAATTGAACAAGGTAAAAATAGCTCAAGGAGAGCGCCAAGGATGGAATTAGTGAGGCTGCTTTGTAGCGTGGGTGGAAGGAGAGGATCAAAATTGCAGGCAAGGGGAAGTGAGAGACCGTGAATCAGAGACCAGCAGAGGATACAGAAAGGTTTGTGTTTGGAGACTTCATGGAGTAGATGGAGAAAGCAGTAACTCTTAAGAAATGAAAGTTTAGGAATGTGCAACTGTCAACGGGTACCAGTACTGATTTTTGAGGAACTAAAGTTTCTGAACTAAAAAAAAATAAATATTATATATATAAGATATATATAAAAAATATAATATATATACCGTTATATTTGTCAAAGCCGAGATTTGTGTCATGGCTTGAATTTCCACTTTTACACAAACTCTTGAAAATTATCACAAATTCCACCTCTAGAAGTTCCACCTACTACACAATCACCATAAACTAACTAAGGTCTTGTTTGTCTTACAAGCTAAAGAACTAAAAAAACCTCATCTATCCATGCAAGTAGTTTCTATGTTCTCAAAGCCAGAATGTCTTTGTATTTAATTCTGCATAACATGCATTTTTAATGAAAAGAACAAAAGGTTTAAAGTCCACAGCTAGTGGTGATGAAAGATGTATTTCATTTTTGCCTGAAGGAGTTACAACCCAGCATGATGAGCTGTAAACATTTGTTTTCTCAACTTTGTTAGTAACAGACATTTTGTCTCCTCTATTTTTTTTACTAGACATAGAACAAGATACTGTTCCTCCCAAGTAAAAAATGCTTTCAACATTGCTGTGACAAGAACAGTTAAAAATAAACCTCAATAAATTATCTTCTACCTGCAGTATTACGTCCAGTAGTTTTGTCAGTCTAGTTTGGCAGTACAGAAGAAATGTACTAGGTTTTACAAAGGTCAAGAGCAATACAATGATACTTAAACATATGGTAAATGACAAAAACCAAACGTGGCACACTATATTCTTCCCTCTTGCCCTTCTAATTACCTTGATACCTACACATTAAAAGTATCTGGGGCAATAGTAGCACAAAGTTTCCACTGCTACCCTACTGACAGTACCATATCCTGGAATATTCTTATTTAACCCATTTTATTCAGCAAAGATCCTGGCATCTCAAAGGGGGGAGGAGGGGAAGTAAATCTGGATGGATAATGGATGGATAATAAAAACTCAATTAATTTTACAAAAAGAATAGAAATGACAGTTTCTTCAGGCAACTTTGTCAATAATATGTTTGTATTATAGAGACAACTGAAAGAGATTCTTATGCCTTTCCTTTGCCTATAGCAAAACATTTAAAAGTTACCTGCACATACAGCGACTTAGTCTTTGGAAGAAAGCCAGGAAAATACCAAAAGGGAAAACAGAAAACCAAGGTGCATGAAGAGAACAAGATTTTTTAAAAAATAATCAATATTCAGGAATATTAAGTTTAAAAGGGATTTGATTTTAAAGAAAAATACCCATGTTTCTAATGATAGCAATGTGAGGGTTTTTTTAATTAAGAGAGTAAGACATAGAACAAAAACTGTGCCATCATTGGCAGTTGAGAAAAATTCAAGCACGCAACATTTCTTGTTTTGCACAGAGTAATAATTTCAATTGCTTGAGAAGGAGAAGAGGTTGGTTGGTTTGTTTGTTTTTAAGTAAGATTGATCAATGTTTTCCAAACCAAGTAGCTATATTTCCAGAACAGAAATAAAATTCAAAAAGGATTTTTAAAGTACAGCTAAGAAACTACAGCTTGGTAACTATTTCTTCAATGAAAACTTCTGTAGAACTAAAGCTTCCAACAAAACCAATGCTTTCTCACAGAAGAAAGCTTACGCCTAGCTAAAAATATTCATGTGTTCTATTTTCTTTAACTGAAAATAGCAATCCTGACAACCCTAGTCTTGCACCACAGTTGATATATATGCAAGTTCCCCAGGGAAACATTTCATAGATAAGATTAGGGATCCATTCTTTAACCACCTACAGCATTTTGATCATTTACAACCACCAAAAGATACTTATAAATGCAAGTTTCCCTTCTGAACTGGATAACCTCTTAACAAATAAAAAACATATCCAAGGACTCTCAATTCTGTAAAGATTCCCATAGCATTCCACTGTTGATGCATAGAAAAATGTTTGTTAAACTATGAAAAAAATGTGCTAGTCCATCACCATGCCCATTTTAAGTCAGATCGCATCAATTGGGACTTTAGTAAGTAAATTTTTAAGTTTTCTTTCATGCAAACAGTTGCATTTTTAATTGAGGGACCTTACCTTAGGAGAGAATTCAGGTGAAACCTCAAGTTTTTAATTGCTTGTTACAGCTCAAAACAGCAAGGGGTGGTTTTCCCCCTTGAACTCTCCATTGTCGCACGCTGCGCAGTCAGAGTTTCCTCTTCATTGTGCTAACACTGGGCATGGCCACAGAACTCTACAGGAGTCCAGGAGCCAACATCTCAGCTTCTTGTCATCCTCCAATGCCCTGACGTCAACTGTCTGAGTTTTAGAGCAGTAAACAACGACAGCAAATGTTCACAGTAAAAAGCAACTCTTTCTCAAGCAGCAGGCAGCTACATGAACTAAAGTCTGAGCAGCAGGACAGCTGTTGGGGAAGTAAGTGAGAGCCAGGTGAAAAGGAAAGAAAGAGCACAGATTTGTTGTAACTTGCAAGCAGCCATGAAAGAGAGCACTCTGCGTTCCTTGTATCGGATACATTAAGAGAGCAAGTCATCATATTGACTTGTTAATTTCCAGGGGAAAAAAAAACCACAGTTGAGCAGGCACTAACATTGTTATTTACAATTCCAATGGCTGGCTGGATAATTTGGCATCTGCTGCTCCCCAGAACATATGAAACTGCAACAGTGGCAGCTGCCAAGCTAGAAAAACTTGCACATTTAGAAGCATTCTTCCAAGCTACAGTCATGAAAGTCAGAAGCAGTACCGGACTTCATGAAGAGAAATTTATTCAGATGTCACCGGATTACAGGAGAAAACATTTACTTGTGACTTTAAAGTATTCCTAGTGAGTTAATTTATCTGTCAGATGACAGGAATCTTCACTTTCCTCTGAAATCTAAGATTTTGGTCCCCTACAAGAGGTTCTTTTCTACCCAGTACAAATGTGCCTACTCAACATAAACAGTGATCTTCAGGTTTACATAAACACTGTAATCTCCTTTAAAGTTCATCAAAAAAATCCAGTAACGATAGAAAGAAAAGAAGCCATCCTAAGATAACACTGAAACCCATGTGCCAGTCCCAAGCACTTTTTTCCTCTCATGTGCTTATGATACCCCACTAACGACTAGCTCTCATTTTTCCTTTTTGCCAAATACCAGCACACTTGGACAAAGCTTTGAAATACTCTGCTGATTTCTCTATTTGTGTATTACCCTCCCACGCATTTTTTCACCCTAGTATCCACATTCCTCAACCCCCTAATGTTTCCTTGATCTCATTCCCACAGCAACACACTCCAACAGCGAACATTACCACCAACTACTCCATAGGCACCCAGCTATGACTTCAGACTTGACAAAGTTTGAGCAATCAAACCAGTTTTTAAATGCAACATTGAGTTAATGGCACCACTGTGTCATGCAACTACTTGACATTGCCTTGGTTAAGGCAGATACATTAAAAAGAACAACGTAATCACCTCAAGAAGTATTAAGTGTATGTTCAGGACTCAGGTGGCAAATTACCCCCTGGAATGACTAGCATTCAAGTAGTTCCTGATGGGGATCCACCCACGAAGTAGCTAACTCCCTGTCAGAAACATCCAGTGAACTCTACAACCACAAATTCTCTAAGTTCTTTCCATCTTGTTATTGCTCAATTAGTTGATTCTCATCAGGGTCATGGGGATGAGAAAAAAAATGACCTAATTATTTATCTTGTAGTCCTTAGTCTAAGAGATAAGCACATCTAAGATCAGACTGCTTGTTAGATCCATGCCAGCCTAGCATCTGATCCTAGGTAGTGCTACAAGTACAGTAAGATAGCACAAGAACAAAAGATCTTGTGTTTATTTGTAAGCGTATACAAGAATGTAGTGTAAAGAGCAAAAGCAACAGCTAATCCGTTGCAAGATAAAAATGTAGTTTTGGCCCTGACCTAAATTTCAGCAAACAGCAAATTCAGACACATACACACACTGTCCCCTGGTCTGCTACTGTGGCTTGGCAATAGAATGCTTGGTTTTAAGCTGTTGCTACACTTTTTGTCCAATCCCACACTGGAGAGAACTTTCATTTATACTTTAACAAACCTGTGGCTGTGTTGTGAATCCAGACAACAGCAACGTTAAAGAGGGGAAGAGAGGTCAAGTCAGTATTCTAAGTCTGATGCCAGACACTTCTCAACTCTGAGCCACAGCTGATGTCTCCAGTGATTCGTAATCTGATTGAAATGATTTGATAAAAACGGTTGCACACAAGAGAAAAGCTATATTTCTTCTTCTTCCTGAAGACATCTCTTACTTCCTCAGACAGCCCTAACCATGGGAAAAAGAATTCTCTCCTGTTGCTCTTGTTAAACTTTTTGTATATAATCACTAGGCCAAGCAAACAGGGAACAGGAGCATGAAGAGTGCTTCTGGCAGCAAGCTAACCAAAGTTTGGATCAGTTTGGCTCTCTTCCCCTTGTCTCCCAGTACAACCATCTCTATCTTCAGCCCCTGGAGAGCAGTTGAATCTCCTAAGCATGTTTTCATTAGACACAGACAAAAAAAAATATAAAACAGAAAAGGGCTTTAGTTAGGTAAAGCAGATCAGAAGCTGTTATCTTGAAAGTAAGCACATAGCTTTAAATATGATTTAAGGGAACAAACAAAATAATGAGAAACTGATTAGAATTGAAGGTTGACCTCAATGTACATTCTGATATTTCAAAGGAAATCAATCTTCCATTTATCGAAATCCAAATTTGCTCCAATATTTTAACAGCATATTAACTTACAGTACAATTCTTCATGGTAAAAGCCTGTGTCAACTAGTGAAATCTACTTAATCTATTTGGTAATGTAAAAATGTATTTAGTCCAGGGCACAGTATTGCCTTCCAGCAATTGCCATCCCATGCTCAGGAAACAGGAGAGCAACCATGCCGCTTTTTTTTTTCTTAAAGTATTAAAACACACATTTTTCTACCATCCCATAACACAGCCAATACATAAAGCCAATTTAGCTCTGTGATGAACAGGAGTAGACTGTGTCAACTGGCCTGGGAAGAGCATGCTGTCATGAACGCTGGTCAGACTCAAGGCAACATAGATGAGCTATAAAATGCCTTAAAAGTAGGTCCAGCCAAGTTTCTTCTGCTACCAGAAGAAACTATGTGTCATGTCCAGCCAGTTACTGGGCACACCTTCTATTCATCATATTCCAAAAAAATTCCAGTTGGTTACTGGGCACACCTTCTATTCACTATATTTAAAAAAAAAGAAAATAAAAATAAATAACCCAGCAGAGGCTATTTTTAAAAACTTACTGATTTACCCTGATTTTATGGTGAGAATAACACTGGCATACACCCCCGCATTTTTCCCCCAAATTCAAGCAAACATTTTTATCCCCAACCAGCTTTAATAAACAATTTTCAATAGGAAAAAATAATCCTACATGCAAAAACTTTGTCTTCCAGGACATAATTACAGGATCCTTTCCCGAAGCTTGTCCCCATAGAACTGATAAAAAAATACCATACCGAAGAGCCCCTGATGATTAAGTTATATAGAGATTCCAAGGCTAAATAAACACCAGTGCTTGAAAGCTCACAAAACACCTTCAACACCTCTAGCCTTCCTGGCAGTTAGCATAAATAGACTTTCTAAATAGTGAAAAGCTATCAGTAACTTAAAAGTTACACCATTTAACTTCAAACAGTAATTCAGGAACATATCTACTGGTAAACAATTTTTTCAGCTGTGGATTAACAAGGCTCTCCACCTGGCTATAAAGGTTAAGAAGGGATATAATACAGTATCATATCACTTGGTAACTCATTTAAAGAAAATTGCTATTTCAACTGAAATTCTTCCCAGCTTACACAATTTTTCCCATTACCTCAGAGTGAGAATCATAGAACTGCTAACTGTTCAAAAATGTATCTGTGGATAATTTTCAGTAAACTGGGAGCTGCTGGTTTTGCTGGTATATCCGGATTTTTTCCTCAAATCCAGCATTTGGATGAGCAAATGAGACCATCCTCAGGAAATAATTAAGACTGTCAATAAAGAACTCTTGTTGTAACAAGAAAGGAACCATAAATTTATTTCTTAAGTACTAAATTACATGGGAATAGCTGATAAAAGACCTGAAAATATATCTGCAGGGCTAAGGCAGATGAGCACTGCTGTCAGCTATGTGTTTTTCAGAACTGAGATGTGAATGCTGACAGATGCTTGAAGATCCATTAAGGGAACAGACTACTTTTCCTGACTTCAGAGAAGACAAGCACCAGCCAAAATACAGGATAGCCAACAACTTTATGGCAGGCAACAGCCCCAGAGAAGCTGTCAGAACAACAAAATTTTAATTGTGCCTTTTTGCTTGTTTTCAATGTTCTTGTCCACAAGTAAAACTTGAAGACCTTCAAAACATACTGTTTTAGTCACTTCCTAACCTAGTATCATGCCCTGATATCATACACCCTATCCTTTCAGCTGAGCTTACATATCCAATGTCTGAAACATGCAGTAATTATACCTTCTACATTGAGAAACACAGTTTATGTTCTTAATCAATGGCCCTATATAAGTGTGGAATTGCCACAAGGCTCTAAGTGAATAAATAGCCCTCCTCTACAAGCCTTCCATAGTCAATACAGCCGGACTTCAAACTGATTTGATTGCTACTGCAAATACTACAGTAAATTACCATCAATTACATCTCTTCATCCTGTGTCCACTTGGTCAGAAATCCTATTAATCCATTTTTGCATATGATATGTAAGCTTCAATAAAGTCTTGGTGTTAAAAAACACACAATGTATTCTGTCCCTTCTGTTTAAAGATAACTCCAGCAGTCTCATAAGTATTCTGAAACTCTAAAGTTCCTAATGAAGTTAGAGTGAATTAATTTTCTTCAAACATGCCTGACTACGTAACTCAAAGAGAAGTTCTCCTCCTCCTGATTTGTAACTGGGGTAGTTTTACCAAGATTTAAACATAAGATTCTTTAAAGCTACGTTTTCCGACAGATTACAAGCAACTCGTCAGAGGAGCCTAGCATTTAAAAACAAATCAACCCTTTTACTTCTCAAAACAGATGCTGCTTGTTTATTTTTTATTTTTTTTTCCTCTTTCGACGTGGGCAGTTACCAAGGCCCTGGGAAGCGCCCGCTACCGCCACTGCCACACCGAGAGGCGGCAGCTGGCACAGGCACACCTTACAGATGGCCAGACCCGTAAATTCCACCTTTCCGAGGTTTCACGGAGGAGCCGAGCCCGGCAGGTACCGCACTAGTGGCTTCTGGCAATACCGCAGCCCGGACGGCGACGCCGGCGGGCAGGTCACGGCCCGTCCCTGAGGGAAATGCCCCCGGCGAGGGCTGGTCCCGCAGCCGCTGCCCAGCTGTTCCCCGGCAAGGCGAGCACCGGGGACCGGAGAGGTTCGTCCCGCCGTCCCGGACGGCCCGTTTTCAGCCGAGCGAACCCGTCGAGGCGGGAGGGACGCCGCTCCGCTCCGCCCGCCGGTTCCCGCCGCGCCAGCAGCCGTTTAACGGTCGCGCTGCTCCATCTGCCTCCGCCTCCCGTCTCGGCCGCGGTCTCGCGCGGGGCTTCCGCCTCGCGCCCTCCCGCCGACGCCAGGGGAAGGGGCGAACGCACACACTCGCCCCCCACTCCCTCCAGCACCGGGGAGCTGCTTCTCGCCCCTGCCCGCCTCCCGAGCGCCGCACGCACGGCACCGGCCTCCCCGCTGCCCCCCCCTCGCACCTCACCCCAGCCGGCCTCACGCACGGCCCGGCGCGACCGCGGTTCCCCCACCGGCTGCCCCTCGGGGGCCAGCCGGGCCTCCCACCGGCGCGGTGAGCCGTGCTTACCCTGAGGGCGGCGGGGCGGCCGCCTGCCGAGCGCGGCCGTCCATGCCGGCGGCTGGGGGAGCGCAGGTTTGGCTCTCGGGGGCAGGGCGGGCGCAGCCGCTGGGATCCGCCCGCACGGCGCCTCGACTCCCCGCCTCACCTGCTCGGGGCGGGCTGAGGAAGACGGCCCCGCTCCGCCACCCCCAGCGCCGCCGCGCCCCCGAGCCCGGGCATTCCCCGCTGTTTACAGGGCGGCCATAGGGCTGCTTGCCCGGGGCGGCGGCCGCTGCGCTGAACCACACCTTGGGCGGAGGGGAGAAAAAAAAAAACAAGACAAAAAACTAACCAGAAAAGCAAAAAACAAACAAACAAAAAACTTCGCGGCGAGAAACTTGAAACGCGGAACCTGCCCCGCTCCGGCACCCGCCGAGAAACAGAGGCTCCCTGTTCCCGTCCCGGCTCCTCCCTCTCGCTGCCCGCCCGCCTCCACGCACCCGGCTCTCCCTCCAGCGGCGGCCCGACGCCCGGCCGGTGCGGGGACTCGGCTCGGCCCCGGCCGCGGGCTGTCAGCGGCCAGCGGGGGCAGGGCCGCTCCTCTCGGCTGGAATTTTCCTCTCCCCGAAGCAAAAGCGTCCCGGCGGCCGGCTCGGGCTCAGCCCTTCCCCATTCCAGCCACCAGGGCGCGGGGCGAAATCCCCACAGGTGGGGAGAGCCGGGATGGGGGGGGGGGCGGGCAGAGGCGGCGGGCGGACCCCGCGGTGGGATCCAGCGCCCTCAGTCCCGGATCCGCCGTTCCGCAGGTGGCTCCATCGCTGCTCGGCCCGGGGTGGAAGCCAGGTCGCCCTATGCCCGTTGGCGAGCTCGCTCGCCGGGGGCTCGTCCCGGGTGCGTGCGTTGAAGTTTCCCCTGCAGTTGTTCCCCCGCGGCCGCTGAAGCCCAACCGGACCTCCCCGTGTCACGGGTAACCAGCTGCCGGCTTTAAGAGCGATTTCCATCTAGATCTGCAGTTTGCTCTTCTGCGTGAGCCCACTTTCTCCGTGGGACGAGCTGCTCCTGTGCGGGGTCTAGCGAGCGGGTCCCGCTGCCCCCCGGCAGCCTGAGCACCTTTCCAGCTGTGCCCTCGGGCGGGAGCCGGTATAGCACAGTAAAATACAACTCCTCATGCAGGTAATGTTTTGGCCAGTGTTTAACACAAGTTGAAAAACAGACGACGACGACTAAGCATTTATACTTTTTTTTTTTTCCCCTTAGGGAAAAGGTAGAATATTTCATTCTACTACAAACGGCCTTTTCCTGACTTGTTATAAGATTACATATCTGGAAAAAAAATTACCATTCTATTTTAGTATTATTCAGAATTGTCTAATGTAATACTGTATATTGTACAATATACTGTACTTTCATAACCTTTTGCTTCTCCCTGTATGCCCTTCTCATTTATACTGTGCTTCTTCAATAAAGATTTTCTTTTGCTTTTATTTCTGCTTCTTCAATAGAGATTAAATAATCCTGAAGCTGCCTGTTTTGACATACTCTAGAGGGTGTTCACACCCTGAATAACCACATGCCATTACCAGGCACGCCCCATTAATCTGTGTGTGCTTCTTAAACCAAAACTTAATCACTGATGAGTCAGATGGATTTTCCATGGTCCAGTTTTCAAAGAGACAGTGTTCAACAAATTGATCAATAAGAAGAGTCTCACGAACAATCCCACTGAAGGCCATACGTAAATCTCTGACCCTTTTTCTCTTTTGACAGTCCATTTTGTTTTCTCATGCTCCTCAAATTGTTTGGCCACTGCCTAGGTTGGGATGAAGGTTGGCAAATAATTTGTTTGTATGTTGACTGTTTCTGTTTCCAACCAGCTACTTCTTGAGCAAAACCATTAAGTAACTGCATCTTCTAAACGGCAACGAAACTCACATGTTGCAAAGGTGACATGATTCTACACTGTAGCGCTGTTTCAACTGAACTGAAGACCATCACCATCATAACTGATTGTATATTAGTTAGAATAATTACATAATTTGGTGTGTTGATGTCGTCCCTTCTAATAAACTTTGCCGAACCACCAACAGTACGGAACTGTGGTACTATTACTATTCAATTTAAAATCTCATTTGAAAACCACTATATGCTATAGCTTAATTCTTTGGCAAGTACTAATGCTATGAAGATTGAAATCTATTGAATAGCTCGTAGAGTCTAATAATAGAAACTCAACACGGCCAGAAAGAAAAGTGACGTCAGGGAAATAACCTAAGAAAATTTCTTAGTGGTGGCAATCTCCAATAGAGACTGGGGAATTATCTAAAAAAGCAGTTCACGGAATAATACCAATCTCACTAAGAGGAGAGAGGTTATGCTTCTCTTATTACTTCTTTTATGACTACTACTTCTTTTATTCAACTCTTGGTTGTTAACTAAGCACTTCTGAAATTCTGATCACTAGAAACACTATAGGCCCTGAACTTGAGTGTCTGCAGGCCATGTTGTGCAGTGACAGTTTTGTGATGACTAGACTTGAAATAGTGGGTTTCATAAGATACTGGAGATACCATTTGTCTGAGGGATCTCAGTTTTTTTAAAAAAATTCTAGACTCCTATGGCAATTTTTTTTTTTAAACATAGAAAATCAGTTCTGCATTAGAGTTTCACAAGATGTTGACAGAGTAAAACTCTTTTTTTTTATTATTTTTCTATTTTTAAAAAGTTCACAACTTTGTCCTGATCCCAAAATGTTGCTCACATAAGCAAATGTAACTCTCATACGCAATAAACAGAAGGCTTCAAGAGGGACTACCAAGTAAATGGTCTATTACTACACTATTCATGTCTCTCCAATAGAACAGTCAAAAGAAAGAACATTTTAAAAAAAGTTTCCCAGCTTTTTCAAGCTGATCTGTGAAGATAACATTGTAGCGGTTAAGGAAGTGACAGCTTATTAATTACACAGTTGTAATAATGTCATCTTTTGTCTATGGTTTGAGGTAAAACAATAATTTAGCTGGAGGCATTAATCCCTGTGACAAGCCGCCACCCGCTGCACTCAGTGAAAGTATTTGGTGCCATTGTATACTCAGTATAAATGTTTGCAGATTAACACCCAGTTCTGATTACTGTTAGCATAACCTTCAAGTTATGCTCGTAGTGAGAACTGTTAATTCTAACTGCTATTTGAAGGAGAACCTCTGTTTTAGATAGAGACGGGGAGTTCCATCCAGATTACTAAATATGGGGTTTTCATGCAAGTTAAATTACTAAAAACAAAGTCCTGCCTGTTCTGAAAAAGTAGTAATATCCCATGCCATTCTTCATAACAGGCAAGATGTGTCCTGGATGGCTTTGGGAAGATCTCCATGCTTCCACCCACACAGTAGGATAGTGCTAGTGGTTTTTCTCCTCTGCTCAAGAGGGTGCCAGAAATGTGGAATACTAATATTTTGGGATGAAAGATGCTGTAGAACAGATCTTCTGATTTTCAAACAGGTAGGCATATTATTGCCTGTGGTGAAAGCTATTTGAAGTGTTAAATAGGCCACAGGAGTCCTAAAATATTTTTCACTGTTGTAAAGGTATGTTTACAAGGTCTTTCTTTTTAAATTTATTCATATGTAACAGCATATTAGTGGCATTTCATCATTTAAGGATATAACCCAAATGCTCTCTTCATGTAGTTTTGTACATAGAAAAACCATACTGTATCACACAGTAGTTGTTTTGAATAATGTTGTGCAATATACATGTGACATACAATATGGAATCGAAGGGTATTTTCCTTGTTAAATTAATTTTATGATGTATAATTAAAATATATATTAGAAAGCTGAGCTCTTTTATTCTGCCAGTATAGCAAACATGATAAAAATCAGTTTTTTACTGTTATAGCATAAACATGAAACAAGGAATTATTATATGACTCTTGCTTTTGTTTAAATAAAAACTAAATCTGCACATCATTTTTTTCTACAGAGCAGGCCATCAGCTTACATCGCATCCTGTTGAACAGTTGCCTTTTCCGTGTTTGCATTCCAGTGTGTGGGTGAGGTTTTGGGAAGCATGCACACACATGCATACAGCCACTGAAAGTATTGCTGTAGGCACAGGGACAGGTTCTTGTGCCCATCTAAACTGTGCCCTTAATTGAAGAACACTATACACATCCCATCTATAAATACACAAGAGGAATAGTACACATTTTGTCAACGTCTTTTTTTCTAAGGAGCTCGGGGAGCATTTCTAAGACGTAAAATGTTACCACCACAAAGAAGTTACAATTATTTCTATTTCTCATGTTAAATAGCCTAGCTTTATGCTGCACAAATTTCAATCTCCTGGTACTTCACCCAGCTCGCTCAGAACTAGCCTGGGTAACTTCATAAGGCTTAGACTTTCTGGATATCCTCTGAGGTGCTACATACATTTAGGTAGAATCTCATGGCGTATGTTAAGATGCTTTCCAAGCCCAGAGAGTGAGTTAAATACTTAACTCAGATGTTACAAACAGCATACTCTGATTAGACAACTGAATAAATGGGGAGGAGAAAGGGAAGAGGTGCTCCTCCTCTGGAACTCTAACAAGAGAGGAGATGCTGCTCTGGGACCATTGATCTTACTCAGGTATGTTTTAGGGATTTACTGCTGGAATGGACCTTCCAACAGAGCTCCAAAGGGAAGTATTTACTGTGTAATGGTATTGAGATGTTCGGCACAGACAAATCCAAGATCATTCTGGTGACATATGTGCATATAGTGAATTCTAGGGACCTGAAGAAACCTATTTGTTGGAAAAAAAGGCTCATGCCACCTTCAAATGGTGGCAGGTTCAAGAATAAAACACCACACACTTAAATTCTATTTAAGTCATACTGTAGGCACATATGCTGCTTCACAAATCCAAAAATCATTAATGCTCTTTTAGAAAGCTAGAATATTTTTTTCCAATAAATGTTTGAATAAAAGTCATGAACAGATACTTACATAAAGGTTTCAATCAGAGTACCTGGCAGAGTTCACCAACTGTGATAATTCCCACAACTTTTTCAAACATTTTTTCCAAGTATACCACTTATCACTATGATTCCTAGAAGCAAGAATGAGCATGGGACGGGAGCTGAAGGCCATGTATTACAGCTGAAGGTGGCTTTATGTCTGGTTATTTCCCTTGTCAGAGGGAGATGAAACATCAGATGCAAAAATTCTTTGAGGCCTTCAGCTGAAAATTACTACTGATCTGATTTTGAGAGTTTGCATAAATAATTTCAAGTCATTTCAAAGCCCAGCTTTGATTCTGCACTTCGCCAGTGTCTCCTTACAGAACTACCTCGTTAGTGAGCATCTATGTGTAGTCAACACAGCTTGTGCAGACATGTCAAAGACAGTTTGAAACCAGCAGCTGCGTGAAGCTCAGCATGGGCTAACCACTCATTTTCAGAGCCAGGGTTCCTGGAGAATGTAGAAACTAAATTCTCTTTCTCTTATCTCTTTGGCTCTGCTTAGCAGCAGTACGCAGAACAGAATAGCTCAAGGGTAGCACAAGTGTTCTCTGGTATGTATACACCAGTATATCTACCACTGTATCTGCCCCGTAAACAAGAAATGGTAATTAAGCAGCAAAGTAGTCTCATGCATAACAGTAAGCCCATGGTAACGCAGGCTGAGAAAGCTGTCTAGCCTTTGTGTGTGTGGTGTAAAAACATAACTTGTATGCATGCCTATTTGTTATTGATTCACCAAACCACATTGTATATATTCAGCATCTTGAAATGCTTCTGATTTAAGCAGTTAAGATTTAGCTAAGTTTAATTTTATTTAAGAAACGTATGGAGCATTTTCTAGCATTAGTTTTCCCATTTTTTTTTGAATGAGAGGTTGTGTCTATACACCATGGGAACCACTCTTCCTGGCATCAGAACTGCTGTTATTTCATTCTTCCTTCCCTCCAAACTGCTATGCTAAAGTCACCGCATATTATCAACTGAATATGGCACGGCTTGGAAAGTTTCATTCTTATCTTGACACAGTTAGGAGGGACAAAAGGCTTAACAATCTAGTTTGGTTTTGTTCTACTTGCTATGGCATAAAAAAAAAAAAATACAATGATGTTTCGAATTCCCATGTTAATTACTATGTATACATGCAGCACTTTACATTGCTTTTTACTATGCATTAACATCTATTAATTCACTCTAGTTAAGATCTGTGTACTAATCACAGGCAAAGGCTGCATGAAATTGTCTAGATATTTTCATTAAAAATAAAGTAAAAAAATAAACAAGATAGGGTAGAGCTTTAAATTCCATATGGAACCAGCAAACAGAAATGCACTTAGCTCAACCAATTTAACTTGGGCATTATACCAGATTTAGAAGACTGCAATGTTTTATGCATAGCAGTACAATTACACAATTAAAATGTCTGAAGATTTAACTTTTATGTAGTTGAAGGTATTTTTAACCTTTTCCTTTGAAAAGGAAAAGCCAACTAAATACAGCAAAAAGATTTTGAATGCATCAGTCAGTCCCACTCCATGACCAATGTGCAGCTCCAGTGTCACACATCTAAGCCAGGAGATGTGAAATTGCCATCGTCACTCTATACTGGAGCCATAGGCCACTCAGCTGCTGTAACAGCACTGCAGCTATTTCTGACTTTGTGGAATGGGGCCAATGTTTTTTCCCCAGAAATAAAGGTTAGGAAATTAAAAGGGCACCAATTTTCATCTCCCCTCTCTCTTCCTGGAGAAGACTGGGCAAGTTAATGAAAAAGAAATCCATCAAGAGTTATTAAAGAGAAAGCACCATCTCTGCCTTAGGAAGTTCCTGAATCAAAGATGTTGGATGATAGGAATATTTGTGGAAGTTTATGTGCTTTCCCTACATTTATAGTGTTCCTCAAGATCCATTTTTGGACATTGTCTGAGACAGGATACCAGGCCAGATAAGACATTCAGTCTGACATAGAGAGGCTCTTCTTCTATTCTGAGGTTCTTTAGATATATTTGGAGGTCTGACTTTAAAACAGAAAGACCTTATTTTTTAATAAATGTAAAGGAGTGCCATAGATGTCTGTGGTTTCTTTGAACCTACTGTAATTATTATTTCAAGATTTTGCCTACAGTCCTATTTTTTAGATTGTAATGCACCACACCTTTCAAGCATTAGGCATTCAAAGAGCTGGTAAAGGCAGTTTGGTAGCCTTAGAAGGTAAATTACAGCTCTGCTGAATGGCTTACTTGGCTATTGACTTTAGAAGCTCTATGTAAAGTGGCAATGCTGAATGGCCTTATTAACAACTCTGAGGCCAGTGTGTGTGAAAGTGACAGCACTGGGACAAGGAGATGTTTTATCTCTTCCTAGCAGGGTATGAAATGCTTATTGACCTGGTTGAACCTTAAAAGTCAGCCCATTATAGTCAGATACAAGTTCTTGGGCTTCATTCCAGGCCAAGATTCACAAAGATAAACATGTCTATGCTAATTAAATGCATCAGAGTCTATTTAGGCCAAACATTTAAAGAGAAAAGATTGAAACAGGTTGAGCTGCCCAGATGCAGAAGCAGGAGAAAAAAAAAAAAAAAAAAGGGAAAATAAAGAGTCACCATAAATAGTTTGTACTCTTTTTTATTTTACTACTTATGAAACTGCATTTGAGAAATAAGCAGCTGTAGACTCTGGTCAACGTGTTACCAATTTAGGTTGAGTCACATAACCATTTTTCAAGGGAACTAACACTTGTCTCTTGATTTTTCAGCCAGAACTCTGCTGCATAACCCGTTTTAAGTAATTCAAGATGCACCTTAGAAAATCCTTGGCCCAGAGGCAGGAAATTTTTAAAACATTTAAAGTGAATGAAAACGAACAGGGAGATAGAGCTGCACTGTGGCTCAGGAGATATCTATCCTGTGATGGCAGAAGGAAATTGTTTTAAAACATGGACTGTGATTATCAAAGTTAAAAGGAAACATGACAATTTTCAGCATAAATGATGAAGACTGAGATGAGAGGAAGAGGTAAACATGTCCAGCAAGGTCAGACTACATGGTTAAATAATACAAAGGTACAGGAATAGATTCATGGCACAAGTGAAAATAATGTTCTTGGGTGGGACAGATGGTTAACCCTACACACTGAGGCTTTAATCTCTAAGTGACTCCATCTTCTCTAGATCAGAGTGACTATTAGGCTTAACTGTATAACTATTTGTCATAATTTCTAGCAAATAATAGCAAACAAACTATTCCTCCTTTTTTTTTTTTAACTCTTTCAAGCCATTTTTTTCCACTTCACATGCCACTGGAGAAAAAAATGCAGAGTGCATAAAAAGAAAAATGCAGAATGCATAAAGAGAGGTGCTCCAATGACTTTGATCAACTGAGTGAGGAAAACAGATTTGCTACTGTCTTAATGTATGAAAAGAACAGAAGCAAAGTGATGCAGCTTCATCCAGCAGCTGTCATTTCTATGTAAACCTGAAACATACTGAATGTGAATCTGAATTTAGGTCTTTCAAAATGAAATAGTAGAGGCAACAAGATTTCTAATTATCTAGACTATTGCAAATTTTGTTTGGAATTACTGAATATAAATTAAATTATTTTTGCCCATGTTTTTCAATAAAATAATAGATTTTAAATCCTTCTTATCATAAAAATTATGTCTGTTACAGAATAAAAGTTTACTGACAAAAAGTAAACTCTAGTTCATAAAGATTTACACCACTAATTTTTGAACACATTCCACAGTTTTCTCTAAGTTAAGAGAACAATTTGAATGACAGTGCTGAAGGAGAAAAAAGAAGCTAGGGCAAGGATTTCAGAGCAACCATTTTGTTATATATTGAAATTTTATCCTTACACATGTCCATTTTTCTAGTTTTAACCGATCTCTTTCTTAACTCCAAATTAAAACACAAGATATATTCTGAAAGTTACTTCTGTGAAAGAATCCTAGAAATCTGGGACCTATGATAAGAAATGAAGCACTTTGCAATCTTCAGCAAAATGGAAAATGTGGGAGATAGTGAGGGCAGCACTCACAATTCATTATCACGGACACTGTGAAGAGAATCTTCTCTTAAGAGCTGTAGCATTAATGTGTAGCTACCTCTTACAAATAGGAATCTAAGGTGTATGCAGTTCCTTTAAAAAAAGACTGGAAGCTTTATCTGATGACCGTGCAAGTCAAATATCACCCAGGTAAAAAACAAGAGTACAGCACAGTTCACTATAATGTGACAGAGAATACCAGAAATCTGTAACATGCTTAAATCATGACAACTTTAATCTGATGCTGGAATGAAGAAAGTGAAATAATATTTCTTAAATCCTTCCACGCAACATAGCTTACTTCTTGTGTTTATCCAGCAAACCTGCCTTTCCAGAGATCTCTCCAGGTTGCACCAGATACCAGCAAGTACCACACGTAGCAAAATGCCATAGCAGACAGCAATCTGATTAGAACTGTAGCATTTCATTTGCAAACAGTCTACTTCAGTTACAGATTAACAGAAAGGTTTTCATTTATTGAAGGAGAAAATTAGTAGCTGGTAAAAGCAGGCAACGAAAAAAGTCATGCTGGAAATTAGAGGAAAACCTCAGGACCTCATTGTAGTATATGTTTTAACTCTTGTAACCTATTTATCATTTTTATGGGAGTAGCCACATCGAAACCAAGTATACTTTCTAGAGATTATTATCTGTTTCACCGCGTCCAAATAAAAACCACAGCAATTTTACTGATTTGTAAAAGTTAGATCAACTCCTCTTAAATTAGGCCTCAAATTTACATAGTAGGCATAACAAAAAAATGGGACCCATTTGAAATAATGGAATTGTAATCAAATCTATTAAACTTCTTATGATTGCCTCTATGGAACTGGTAGTAAAGGAATAGGGTGGTAATGCCTTTTCCCACTTCTGCTAGAAATCTGGCTCCTTATCTGCTTCAAGATCTACTTCACCAGCCAATCCTGCTTGAATAGTACTTGTGTTTAATCTGTATTACATGAAACAGAAAAGAGGAAAATAAGATGGGTAGAATCCCCTGCCAAATTTAGAACAAACAGCAAGTTCCAACAACTCCTCCCATCATCCCTTTCGCTACCCAGAGGCATTTGAAAGTCAAGTAACTGTTGCAATTTAATCTCTTTAGCAACATCTGAACCAGCAGGCCCAAGAATGATTTTTGTAATTCCATACCTAAATACATGTACTAGACATCATAAACATAATTTACTAAAATATCCTAGAGCCCATTGTAAGGATGGGGGGATTCTACAAAAAGAGATCTGTGTCAGACAGCAAGAAAAGCTTTCCTGAATTTCTTCCACCTGGCAATCACTGTAACCATAGTGACTTTTCAAATTGTTAAGGCTCATAAACTATTTTATGGAATTTTGAATAAGCATAAAGGCCTCTGTCTTAAAAATATGGTTGAGAGCATCAAGTCTTAGCACACCATCTGCAGTGATTGCACTCAAATATTTATTATGTAAAGTTCCACTAAGGAATAATCAATAAGCTTTGTCAGAGAGCTGATGAGAGTTCAGAGGAGAAAGCTGTGTGTCAAGCAGCTTGTGACAGTATAAAGAGACTAGAGAAATATATGCATCCAAGGGGAGAGCTGTCAGGCACTTAGAAGTTGGACTATAGCATTCAGTCACTCTCAGTTTCATGAATACGTGCTGGATTATTACATGAAAGGAAACTGCAGTTCTAGGGATGCTGTGTTCTGCCAATACAGGTGCGTCTGCTGCCAAGGATGACCTTCCTGACAAGCACCTTATCCTCATCTCAGTGCCCTGGATTCTCAGCAATAGACTTCACAGCCACTTTGACATAATGAATACAGACTTTCTCAGAATATTGTCTTACGGCTTGTCATAAGAATGAAAGCCCAAAAGCGGAATGACTAGTCTCAAAAAGAGGCAGAAACTCCTCTTCTTCCTCTCTTTCTCAAAGCTCTATTCTCAATTATTATAGACTGCTAACTTTCAAACAGTCATCTTCTCTTCCAGAGGCACCCAAGGATCAACAACTCTCTCATGAATAGGATCTCAAGTGTTCTGTGCTTAAGCTGTCTCTTGTGCAGACTAATACTGCCCTGCCAGTGTTTGTTCAGCGGTTGCCATTGTCTGATACAATGGGCCCGGGTTACCATTTATCAGACCTGTTCTTCCAGCTAGTCTACATTCCTTGCCCTCACCACTTCCAGGATGGGGAGATCCTTTATGAAGATACTTCCAGAGTCTCCCAAAGGGACATGCTCCCTCTTCAAGAAAACAGCAATAATCAGTTTCATAATAAATTTTAAATTGAAGCAAATTTTTTGAGAAACCTTTTGATTAATAGCCCTTAAATTATCTCTTTCCTCTTATGCTTCTTGGTTCCAAGA
Source organism: Scolopax mira (assembly GCA_004320125.1). NCBI lineage: Eukaryota > Metazoa > Chordata > Aves > Charadriiformes > Scolopacidae > Scolopax > Scolopax mira. The sequence goes on from BJBW01000896.1 coordinate 373,565, forward strand.
AAATAAAATACCATCTTTCTAGACTTCAGCTTGATTTCAGTATGTGGTTTCCAAAATTTTTGTATTTGCAAGTTTTGCTGCTCTTTGCAAGTTCAATGCAAGCTCTGGGAGGTAGCTTTATTGAAAAGGAGTTTAAGAGTTTAGCACTGTGCACAAACTAAGGGTAAAAATTATTAAAAGGCAAAGGCTTAGAAATCAGTAATAACAATTTTTAAAAGTTCATTAACTAAAATAACAAAGTAGTTCAGCAAGCAAAATGGTAGTTTTGCTTACAAAAATTTTTTACCCTCTCTTACAACTCTTCTCACAACCCCATTTTTCATCTGTTTCATATACCCCCAGCTGTAGATTCTGAGAGTTTTTAGAGGAGGCAGGTATGCTCAGTAAACCAAGTATCACAAAGCTCTTGATTCATGCACCCTGAATTGAGATAATCATACCTTACCCCTTGAATTCACAGTCTACTGGAGACAAATGATGTGCTCAATAGTATGAATGCCCTCTGCAGGTAGAACAAGAAACCACAATAATTCTGGGATTGACTTCAGTTTGCCTATTTATTAAAGTAGGTACTAAATAAACACGTCTATATTACTACTTATTAGCCTGCACTGACATTGTCTGAAAATTGTAAATGGTACAGTGGTATCTCCTGACATCACTGATAGACAGTTGATAATCTATCACAGCCTTTTCAGCAGCCATAAAGGCAGCCTGCATCTATACTCCTGAATTATATAGGAACATGGAGAAAGACTGAACCCTCTGCCGTTATTCATCAATGCTGCTTAATTGTTTCAACACTCCTGGCATGGTTTGACAGTATCAGCTAGCATCCTTTCCCACATCCTCTGTATAATGCTATCTATGGACGTTTACCAGTCCCATGAGCTGCTGCACATTCTTTGCATCATTTTAAATGATTTTCATTTCATTTTCATTTTCAGCTCATTTGAGCTGAAAAAACACACACAAATCACGCCCAGAGCCAGAGCAGTACTCTATTTTCTCCAGGGGACATCAGGGGCCAACTGATCCGTATTCTGGAAATACTCATTTCTGTCCCGTTTGGCCTCTGATCTAGAGACCAGTCCCCTCTCTCTAAAGTCTCAATAACCTGTGCCAAGAGCCAGGTTTTGAGGTAATCAAACTGCATTTTCCGGAAGGGCCAATTTAGTGTGGGGGACACCATATGTTAGATAGCCCACAAGCACCAGGTGAAAACAGCTTCCTGCTGCAGCTATTATCAAAACAGATGCTAAACCACCAGGTTTATACAGGCCTGCTCTGAACCTACTGTTGTCTTTGTCTGCTACATGTTGCCAGAGGTTTCAGAGCCTCTCTTGCAGCCACCTCCTATTCTCCACAGAAAAACAGCAGTCAGCAACTACTGCATGCCTGAACTCTGCGACATTCAGCCCCATGACCTCCATCTCAGCATATCCATGCTGGTTTTCCAATTGGCCAAGTCTGCTGTGGATGAGATCAACAAAAATATAAATATATGCACTCAGTTTAAGAGAAGAATGATCTCATCCTCTAGCCAGAGGCAAATGTGAATAAAACTGTTTGAAGACTATTATGAATTTACAGCAGGGAAAAAGGCTTTTAAACATAGTCTTTACTGGAATAAGAGGACACCATGTGCAGTGCAGTAAATGTCGTATGTAACATGAGTAACAAAGCAACAGAAGTATTAAAAATCAAAATCAAGAAAGGATGGCAACATGACAAAGAAAAATCTATGGCCATACTTAATTCTAATAGTCACCATCACCTTCGTTATTTCTAAAGGAGGTCCTGACCACTTGCATGAGAACATGTCCAAAACATCTTGCTTTGGTGTAGATTCGCTGTAACGAATGGCCTTGATTTCAAGCTGCAGATGAGCTGCAGTTCTAACCTCATATGCAGGACAGAGCAACAGCTGCATTCAAAGACTGTAACCACATCGGTAAATGGCCTGTACATGTCCCTAACTCTACCATGGAAGTTCAGGTAATGCATACAGTCGACAGGATCAATATAAAGCATTACAATGCTTGTCTGTTCACTAAAAACATGAACAAATGACTTCATTCCTATATTTGAGAATGCAAAAAGAAGTATTCTACATACAGAAGCCTAAACTGCCAGAAGAATAGCAACTGAGGAGCAGAAAACTGTTTGATCAGCTTTGAATTCAAAGACATGTCACAGCATAAGTAACTTCCAAACGGGATTATTGCGATACTTGCAAAAGTTACAAAAATACCTTTCTTTTTCTATTCATGCCTACAGCATACTTGAAAGTCAGTCAGTCTCCAAATATATGTGGCTTTGGACTCACTGGGTAGTTTGACTCAGTCTACCAAAGATCTTAAGTCATATTTAAGGTCTATGAAAATAACATTGTGTGTACGTTTACACAGTTTTGAATTTAATCCTAATTTACATATTAGTAATTTATTTATTTTTCTGCTGGAAATACAGCAGTCTCAGTAGTTTACAGTAGAAAACCTAACAGATATGCTCCTCACAGATGCTGCAGATGTGACAAGCACTGAGGATTATACAGAGCTGTGTATACTACTATGATTATACACTATGAGAGCTGTGATTATTTGAAAATACTTTTTTGAAGGTTCTATATTAATGCCTCTCCTTTTAAATGTAACCTAACAGAAAGCAGATAAACCTTTACCTTTTTCCCCCTGATGCATCTGTTGAAGCACTAATGGAAAGTTTATCTGTAAGACTAAATCTATAACAATGTTATAGTTAGGGGTTAGCAGCAAGAGACCAGTACCTTGATTTATTTGCATGTTGTGTCAATAATCTGTTTTGCAAGTTTTTCATGTTTTTAAATTGTTTTTTCTCCTTTCCAAAGAATGTATGTGTGATTTTGTTTTTGTTTCTCTGTGTGTGTGTGCATGTGCACATATAATTTCTACTTCCTAAACTCCCTGTAGTGTATACTCTACTTGCATTTTCCTGGAATTTACTTAATCCAAAATTTGTTACTTGCCATGTACTTCTACTCACATTTATTGTGAGTTCTCCAGCCTGCCTCCAGTAATGTGCAAGCTAGCACTGTGTATGTCCCTGTCCTGCCAAAGACCAGCCTAATTCATTCTTCCTTCACAAAATGTCAGCACCAGTATACTCTTTGCCACATTTTGACCCCATGTCAAATCTCTCTCCTCTTTCCAGTACAGCTACCTCAAGGCAGTTACTACCAATGTAAAGCTTTTACTATTCAAACAAACCAGCTTCATTAACTTGCCAATACATTTAATTAAAAACAGACTATACAGCTTGAGTGTGACTTACCAAAGCTCCCAAACTAGGTTCCTTTTTACAAACTGTTGCTGAAGTGGGCATTTATCAAGGTGTCTGCAAGTGAAATATCCAAGAAAGCAGGGACTGTAAAGCTGCCAGCTTTCAAAGTACCTAGGCATATCATTCGCAGCATCTAGAATATGTCAACAGGTTGTCACATTTGTAATCTGAGACTTAACAGGATAGCAGAACATGTTAAGTTTACTGCATTTTAACACAGGCCAATGCTTGCTTTGTGAATATGAAATTAGCATTGAATTTTCTGTTTTGCAGAAGATTTTATGGTTAATATGTTGTGTAAAAAATTCCTAAGGCTCTTAAGATTACAGCTGTATCTGTGCAGCTTAACTTCAGTTTAGACAGTAACTTCTTCTATATACTTTTAAAATTTAATAACTGTCATCTGCAGCTACCATCACCCCTTCAGGTATCATTATAATTACTCTTAAATCTATAAGGCAACCCATCTCAGTTTGATTAGGAGGAAAGCTAGAGTTTTAAGATAAAACTGTCAACATTTCAACTGAAATTAAGTAACACTGTAAGATAAATTATGAAATTACACCCAATAGTTATTGCTAGAAGAAAAACAGTAATCATTCAGAGACTGATTTCTGAGAAGTGTTAGGTACTCTGCTCTTCCATCCTTATTCACATTTCCATTTAATTAAGAAATATGTGTAATAATCATTCCACAAAGAAAAAAAAATAATTGAAAATACACCATCACAACTCAGTTATGCTGTGATTAATTTTTGAGCACCATCTGCTGGTCTGCTTCTAAAACTACAACCAAACGTCTGGTAACATCTAGATAAATATCAGATTTGTATTGACTTATGACTTATTTTGTTACGTATTTATTAAAAGTTCCCACGACTCATGTGTTATCATCATACTAGAAGAAATAACAGAATTCATGTAATAATGGACAGCTAGGTATTTTGGAAAGGTTAAAATAGCTGCTCTGCAGTTAACAGCAGTTGAAATAAGCCTGTCAGAGTGGCATCATTATAAACTGAAAAGGTTTCTAAAGTACACTAAAAATGAAAGCAACTTGTCCACTGTTTTAATCTTAACGTACCATATGTCACCCCCTACCACAGCTCTCGTCAGCAAGGAAAGAAGAGATATCACTGCCATCTTTTATTTCTTGCAGATTCTCAGATACTACAGGAAAGAGCTGTAAAGAAATCTGCCGAGACAGAACCTCACCCTCAAATACATCATCACGATTACTTCTTGCTCACCTCTTGCCCCTTAGCAATACAGTGCCATCTGCTTTTTCTGTCTTTCTCCTTACTACATTCCAGAAAGAGAAAGACCTAACCTTTCCTCTTAAGACAAGATGACAAGGTCCTATGTTAGGAGCTTGGATTCTGATGGGGTTAACTATTAGCAAATCTGGAGCCTTTTTCTATTCTCTATCTCCCTAGGACACTAAATAAATATTTGCTTAATTTACACTTTGCAAAAATATTTTGTAATATAAGAAATCTGTACTTGCTTTCTGTTAAAGATACCTTATTTCCAATTTGAATTACCTTGTAACATCCTGTTTAAAAGAGAGAGTTTGAATCTTGCCACTTTCTACCCATAGTTCTGACAAATATATACCACAAACACATATAATGAAGTATTTTTAAATATCAAATAATTTAAACAAAAATTAGTTTCAGTATCAAACTGAAGGTGCAACTTGCAAAGCCTAGATATAAAATGCTGGTACATGGATAAGCTGATCAGTTATTTAATTAATTTAGTATTGAATTACTGAACAGTCACTAAACAATTATCAGTTGAATTATTAATTCATTCCACAATTGCTTTGTCTACTGCCCAGATTATTCCAGTCAATCTAGGTATATTCTGTGTAATAACGTATCTAGTTCTCTTTATCTTTTTGCACTAACAACTTCTTTATCTTGGGTCACAGTTTATTCTTCATAAACTTGTACCAGTCCCATGATACTCTGTCTAGCACCTAGTGACATCCTGACCCATGGGATCTGTTATTTTACAATTCTACCAATTGGCACCATCCCACTTATAGGAAGGGGCTAGAAGTTGTTACACAAGCTACTAAATCTCATAATAAGCAATAATAATTTGTAAAACATTCTTATCTCCACAATTTAAAAATAAAGTCCAATGAAATACAGTTTACATTGTTAAAATATTAATGTTATGAACAAGTTCCAAGTGAGTTCCCAGCTTATAACTAACTGTAGCACAACAAGCACAATGTTGTGGGGGAAAGGGGGGAGGGGAGTTGGGGGCGTGTGTTTGGCTCTAGTTTGGGAAATATTAACCATCGTTTGGGAGTATTTGCAATTCTCAACAAAGTTCCTTCCTCATTTCCAGGAGGCTCCCCTTTTGATGCCCTACTGAAGTTTCAGGATGTTTTTCTTCTTGCATCCTGCTTTAGTTCCAAGATATAAGCCCTCTTGGAAGGCCCTTACAAGTTTCACAGTGTTCCAAGGAAAAAAAAAAAATTACAATAGAACATCGATCTAAGGAACACCTGCATCCTAATAAAAGAAGGTAGGAATAGACTAACAGCAATTAATAATACAAATTAGCATGCAAGAGAAAACTCTGAGAATCTTTTAGAGCTAATTCTGCTCCCAGAATTCCACAGTTCTTTACTGTTACAGATTGAGTTATGGGTGTATTAGAGGAAATAGTATTTCTATCTATTAAAGATGATTTGCATTTTAAATATTTACATTTATTTCCTGGTTCAGCTGATGTTTAATAACAGCAGATGTTGCCAAAGTGAAAGACTAGTTTCAAGTTTCCTTGCATCTTTCTGCATTTCCCTGACCTTTTTGTCAATAGTTGCAGCGGACTTTAGAGTAGACCGAGGTGACTAAATCAATTCCAAAAGCTTTAATTTGCTTACAGCAATGAAAATTATTAGTATCTTTACCATTGGTAGCCTTAGACAATACAAGGTGGGACAGTTGCAGAAAGCAGGTGAAAGTACCGTTCTTATTTTAAAATAACAAGCTTCCTACCCATAATATCTGTATTTTGCATGTGCAAGAAATGAAATAGATTCTCTTATCCAGTTTCACAATAAGTAACTTCTCCTTGAAGTATAATAGCACATGTCTTCAGCCCACCTGCAGATCCACAGCACTGACAGCAACGCTATTCCTTCCGTGAAAGCTGCTCACACTCTTGTCTTTCTACCTACAAAGTTAGAACACTGGCCCAGCTCACTCACTCTCATGGTCTTTTACCATTACAGCACCCTGTAAAATACTTCATGCAAATACTTAACTCCTGGGAAGACAGGACTGAGGAGAGGAATTGCAAGGATTAAAGGCGTATTAAGCTGTTGATTCCCACTGCTTTGGTAGCTGAACCTAAAGAAAGAAACCTGGCAGATGCTTCCCACCTCTCAGGTCTGTCATCTCCACATGCTCTCTCCAACGTGCCGGTTTAAGATTGCTGCATCCACATGCTTTTCCCACAGTTTGGACAATTTCAACAGAGCTTAGCAGCAATTATTTGATATCCTACCAATTATATATTTCACTATTGAGGACTACCCTTTTTTTACAAAACCTGGATTAAATTGTATCGGATTTCTGAAGGACAGAGAATGTTAATTATCCTGTGATAAATGGGTAATTTTACACTTGTCCCACTTTTCCAGGCAGGCTTCATGATGGTTTATGAAGTCTCTGGAAGGACCAGGATACTATAAACTGTTCTTTGATAATCAGATTTCTGCACAAAATGGGCTATATCATAATCTTTTTGTATTGTATAAAAATCACTGCCTTATTAGAAAAAACAATCTGTTTTTTTCATCCTACTGCCCAGTCACTGGATGGGACCAGATTTACTATATGCTGTTAAATATACAAATGGAGTCTAAGAGCATCATTTGCCTCATGCTGCAGGCAGAGTAGCACTGTTAACAAATGTTGGGTGTCAGCATGCCACTAATTTAAAATGCTGGAAAATACTACACTATGGTATTGTCTTATATCTTACCTCCTTCAAAGCTTAATTTTAGGAATTTATCTCTTCTCTGCAAGACAGCTACCTACGTAGTCCTGGGAAGGTAATAAACTTTCTGTGAAAACTAGTGTTATTTTAAGAGAACTATTACTCTGTAGTAGAATGCCAAGAATTTTAATGTAAAGTAAAATAGATGGAAGAGAAAAGACTCCGTGCTTCACACATCACAGCACTGAGCTGGGATATAAATGGACCTGATTCAAAAGACAGGCAACCCTTTCTGTGAAAAACTAAAACACAGAAAAGATGGAAAGAGATGGAGCAAATAAGCAAAAGTGAATTTATGTGACCTGAACATTATTAAAATATGTGCTCATGTTTTATCATCCCTTCTCCATTTATTTTTCAATGTTAGTGCCTAGTCAAGTGACTTCTTCAGTCAAACAGCATAGGAAGGTATTTGAATTTGCCTGTTCTCAGCCAGTATTTCTTTTGCAATATGACAGTCAAGAGCCTGAAACTTACTTGCTGATGTTCATTAGAAACATTACTTTTCTATGATACAGAGACGCAGGATAAAAGGAAAAAGTCAGTATTCAGTAAGAGTTTTACACATAAGTCCCTGTAATAATGTTACTTTTTGGTCCTGTAAGGTTTATCTTAATCGTTTACATTTTATCTAAGAAGTCAGATTTGTTTTTAAAAGAAACTACTTGTCTCTTGCCCTCAAAATTATCTTTCCAAATAAGCTGATACAAAAGAAGGCCAAAATTATACAGCTGTTACTTCATCAAATGTGACATGAACCCAGCCATGCCTCATTTGATGAGCTAATTAGTGTTCCAAGAGGGCCAAGACTGCCCTGTATTTGCATACATTTTGTATCATAGGCAGGGTACTTCTTTTGCACAAGAGTTATAGTGCAGGACTACAAAAACTAGAATGACTACTAAACACTTTGGCTACATAAATAAGGTATTTGAAAATTGTGTCCTTTTTAGAAGAGCTACTAAATGCAGTGAACCAAGTAGAGACATCCAAGCCTTTTTTCTCCTGGAAATATTTGAATCAAAAATAAAAGCAAAGAGACCCTCTGTCATCCAGAGACATATTTATGCTACACATTCAGGATAGGGACAAAATATAACATCGGAGAAACAGCTCAATATGGCCCAAGTAAAATTATTACTTTTTATGTTATTACAGCACCTATGAGGCCCTGTCATCAATCAATCAGAAGCCACTGTATTAAGCCTCTAGGAACAGAAGTCATGAGAAGTGTGTACAAGATACCACCACAAAATCTAGGTCTTGGCAAGACAGCAATAACTGACTACTGTCAGTTTTTCTGCCACCATAAGGACAAAGGACAGCATTGAAGAGTCAAAGGAAAATATGAGGTAACCGGAGCAGGCTGTCTGGAATTATTTCAGTATAGAGCTTTCTACTTGCTACAGCTGAGCCTGTCAAGGGAACTGCTTGTGGCAGTGAAAGCTGATTTGCACGACCCCACCTAATCCAGGTTTTACAGAATGACATCTGTAATTTATTCCTACAGTGTCTAACAGTCATTTGCCCTCTGTTTCTAACTTTGTCTTCAGCTTGTTACATCAGTACTTGTTTGAATTCAGCAAGACCAATGATTTTTATTAGGAATTTCTAGTGTTGAGTGGCCATTGCCTCCTTAGGAAACCACATGTGAAAATTCAGACCTTCATGAAGTTTTCTTGAATGCCTGCTGTGTGTGATTTTTTACAGCAACTACAGCTTTTCAATACAGTATTGTCTTATGAAGCACCTAGAATCAACATCTTGCTAGCAGGGAACAGAAAAATAAGCAGAAAGAGGAATACTCAAATAATGTAATTTCTCACCATAAAGAGTTTCAAGCCAAATGTTGAATTTATACTAAGCACATACCTGACTCTTATCTTCTCCAATAGCACTGAAGACAGAAACTGGAAAGCTTCCACTTATTTCCTTCACCTGAACTCAAATCCTTTGGAGAATTCATGCCAATTCTAAAAAAAAAAAAAAAAAATAATCCAAATAACAACTGTTGCAACACAGTTTTTAGGCTGAAACTCAATAATTGCTTTTTAAAATTAGATCTCCATGTAAAAGATCTACTATAAAAGCATAAGACTTCTGTGCATTATGTTTGGTTTTGGATTGCTCCTTCTTTCCTGCTATGGGAATGTGTTCAATTTCATGTCTTATAATCACAATACATTTGTTCAGTCTGCTATTTTTTTGTCTTTGTCCGTAACTTACGGCTCATATGAGATGGAGTCCAAATAAATCCTTACACAACACTTAAGTTTTGTTTGCCACTGAGTCACAAATACTAAATAGTTTATCTACTAAACAGATAAGTATCCTTCCTGTAGTCAGGTAATGTATATGATATAAGATATAAACACTTTGTGTGTGAAAAATATATTGAATTACGTCCATTTAGCAAACCTGAGCCATTCTGCCCCTCTTCCATAGAGCAGCTTGAGGAAGGTAAATTCTCCAAGAAGCCTATGGTGGTACATGGGGTTTGCTCATCTGACAAACCTTCAGGAGAAAATATTTTGTGAATGTGCAGAAGTCTGTGCTTGATAAGATGCACACTGCTCTAGAAAGTTAGAAAACTGTCTGCTTAGCTCCTATAAGAATGGCAACTGTACATCTGGTGTCCTGAAATGCCTTCTCAGCTGGAGAGAGGAAGTTGGAGGAAATAGTGAGTCACACTACCAGCTTTTGATGCGAACACCTCTGAGAAAGTCCTTGTGGATCATTACAGTTCTCCCTCCGCCTGGACTCAGTGAAGACCTGCCACCACAGAGCATTTGGAGCTGGGGATATTGCTGCTTCCAGTTCTCCTTCCACTTTTGTGCACAGTACACCTCTGCTTTAAGTACTATGATAGTGGTGAGGTCACACACATTCTGATGCCAGTGAGAGCATGCCAATAGATTTTACAAAGCTAGAACAAGCCCCAGTCTGCACTGTTAATAAGCAAAAACCAGATAAAAATCAGAAGATACTGAGATGAAAGAGAAAACTTTATTATACTGAAACAAAGCCTTCAGTGCAAAATCTCTCCAACAGCATAACACGGGAAGTGATCAGTTTTCATTCTGTGAGCTCCATTAAAACTACCAGATTGTAAATTGCTGCTATTGCATTTTGGTTTTTTTTAAGTCATGGAAAGACACTTCTGTTAGGAGCTTAAATTATGCTTATTTGCTGGTAATTCGCTAGTGCAGTTGTACCTTCTTTTCTGCAATGTTTCCTTTTGAGTTTACCTATATTTCCTTTTTTGTTGCATCAAGCCTCATCTACTGTCATATTTATAACAGCTTTAGTTTATATCCTTAAAACCTTTCTGTATTGCTTTTGTTGATAGCTACAACTCTATTTTTGGGAGTCTTAACTGTTTCCAAAAACCAGCTATCACAGTTTTTATTATGAAATAAAAAGGTGCTTCTTTCTGTATTCAGACTCCTAGGTCCTAAAAAAGCATATAACAGGTTATTGTTATTTGCCATTTCAATAAAGTTAAGTTAAGCTATGTAATACTGGAAAGGAAGGAACCATAGCTTCTATAAAGCCATTAGCCACATAGCAATAAACTTTCAATTCTGGCACCCATGATGTCTGACATCTCTTTTTCAGTATACTTATGCTTAGGTGAGTCCCACTGTCACCTTAGAAATTCATGAATGAAAACACTGAGCATTTAATTACATGAATGTGATTAGTTTTGGCAAAAGAAACTTTTAAGAGCGAAAGAAGCTTTATCAACAATGACAACATTTAATTGACCATTACTACCTCAGACTTTACACTTTTCAAATTATAAAGCACCATGAAACAAGTTTTCTTGAAATCTGCATTTATACAGTAGAAAGACACAGAAAGACACATCCTTCATAACAGACAGGTAAACATGATTGACACAAAATATTGACACAGCCTCAGTAGAATCTTTAAATTGAACAGGTAATACTGCAATGTATCCTATAAATTATTCCATTGACACTCTAAAGCAAGGGTAGCTTAGAAGTAATACTTGAAATAGAGTAACGTACTTCAACAAAATAAATTTTTAAAATGTAAGAAAAAAGGAACAGAAAAGCTCATGAGAGATTTCCGATTCATCAGAAAGATCTCATTAGCTGCCATGAAGAAACATAATTTAACTCTATTTGGCATAGAAGAAAGGGTATCCATCCAGCAACTACTCACTCATGGCTAAGACAAAAATCAGCATTTCTTGGTTTGAACTGGTGAAAAATATTCTCTATCAACAGTACGGGTACTTGGAAAGCAGATAAATTATCACCCCCAAAGTTGACTCTTTGCAGAGAAATTAAAGCAGAAGAGCACTCCCAGTACTCATAGCTTTACAACTTAAAAAGAAACAAACAAAAAATCCCCACCACCCCAAACCCCTCAATAATACTTAAAAATTTTATTATAAAAGCACTGCTTTTAAAATGTGTGTTATTCTTATGAGTATTATCACCATCTAGCAATCTTTGCTTAACAATCTATTTAGCTAGAAGTCTCGAATGAAATAGCTTTGTCACACAGGATGAACTGAAGACACAAACCATCACCATCTCATTTAGCAGCACAAAAATGGAGTAGTGTTATGTATCTAGTTGTGAAGGAAGGGCACCACAGTGGTCATAACAGTGCAAAGGCTAACTCAAAAGTACAGTGTGATTTGATAACAAAACATTTTCAAAATCCCAGCACTGATATAAAGGATACTCATATTACTCATTCTCAACTTCAAATTACTTTTATGCTACAGGTGTATATAAACAATGTGTGTTTATATATATATATGCTCATATATGTACATATACATGTATGAATTCTTAATGTTAAATTAATTTTGGAGGATGTAATGTATCACCAACATTTAACAAACCATGATAAAAATCAATAACCATATACTGAAAAGAATTAGAGGACTAGAACGACAATCAAGGTTAGAATTTTCTCTTACACAATTTGCTCAAGTTGCACACGCCTGGCATATAGCAATGTTTCAATCCAATTTCAGAAGTAATAAATAGGGTTATAAACGTAAAAATCAAGCTGTGTTTGTTATGCATGCTATTTTCTTCTCTGTCAATCTTGACATTTTTACAAAGACCATTTACTGGCATCTCTAAGTTTACTGGTGTGGATTTATTCCCAAAAAAAATCTTTTTACTAGAAGACCACATATTGGAACAGTTACAATTAAATTGTATCAGTTACAGTTCATTCCAAATACAAAGTTGCCCTTGACTCAAGGGCCAGTACAAAGGATGCTTTCACCGCTAAACCAGAGTTACTGCACAATCAAAGTCAGAATTAATAGAAATTTTTCAATTTAACAGCAGAAATTTAATACACAGAGAGAGATACTTTTTTTTTCAGGACCTCAAGAAAACCCCAGACTATTGTGTGCTAATAAATATACATTAAAATATTATACAATTGATAAAAACAGCAATGAAACATGGGAGATGGTTACACTCCCATGTTTCATTTCTACCCTTTAAAGAGCATTGCAGACTAAGTTAAAAAAAAAATGCAGCCTTTTTTTGATAGGTTGCACATTTTTCAAGTAATGTCTATTGAAAGGAGTCCCTGAAAGTTTATTTCAGCAGCTAAAACTTAAGTCTTATCTGGAAAAGGATGGCAGCATAAAGCCATGTCTGTAAATACAGTTACACAGTGTAAAATTCTCAGTGCATATCAAAACATAAAAGCTCTTTGTTCCACTCTCCTTCAAACTGACATGTATGGCTTGTTGTGAGATGTACCTGACGTAGTCTGGAGGTTGGCCTGCTACCTATGGTGGAGATGTGCTGTTGTGAAAAGAAACGTTACCAGGGAAGCAGTAGAACATTTCTTTTCCATGGCTACATTCCTGGGGATGCAAGAGAGTCAAAACAAACCCAGCTGTCATCACTAGCACACCGACAGCAAGGATCAGGCAGGACATGAGGTTATCTGAATGGTTCCATCGTTCTTTGGACAGCTTTAGATAACATGCTGTTGGTATGATAAAAACAAGTGGGGTAGCACTCAGAACTCCCTGTGTGTGGGAAACAACAATAGAAAAAACCCTCATAAGCATGTATATTTAGATATGAAGAACAAACCCCTAATTTTCTAAATGGCTGTGATTAGATTGATGCAACAGTAAAGTCAGAGAATAGAGGCCTTTTCCCGTGTTGCTATATGCCAAACTTACTTTCCAAAATCACAAACAACTTGCAAAAGTATCTGTAAACTATTTGAAATAATTCATATTTATTTAATTGCTTTTGCTTTGCTGACCCAGAATAATACTTTATGTTGCAAGTACTATTAAATCCATGTAGGAGTCTAGATATAATACTGCCTTAAAAAAATAAGTGGAAATATCATGTAGGAGTTCAAAGAACTTTGATCAATTTCCACATTTATGACCTGATTTACACTGACTTCTCTATGAAAGCAAAGCTCCCTTTGAGAGAATAGAACATCCCCTCTTATACAAAATTCAGCTCCTCTTTAAATGCTCTCTTATGTAGGGACAGATAAAAAGCACCTGCTTAGATCTTTTCTATAGTAAAGCTACTACAGATTAACATATGAGATACGTGCCAGAATAAAGCATTTGTATGCAGAAATTTTGAAGATTTACGTTGTCATATACTTAAACATTTAATTTCAACTTAATTACGGCGAGGTAGTAACCCAGCATACTGAGTATCTTCACATCATTGTTTGTACAAACTTTTGAATATTTCTATGGTAGAAGCTGCTAACAGTTACAGGCATCAAAAATAGATAAAACCTGAGACTCTTAAGTACCTGAAGCAACACAAGCAGCATCCCAGTGAAAGAACAGCACAGCAAAACCCATGGACCCTCAACTCCTGAATGAGTGAATGGTTTCCCTGGTGAATAATTACCGCAAGGCAAACAACCTTTCTACAAGCAATTACTTCTAATAAGTATGTACAGCTGTATTATCAAATTCTCTCTTAAAAAGGAGAAAAACAAAATCACAAGATAGAAGCTACTCACTCAAGTGCCTGGCTATCAACTTGTATTTATAACTTGACTGTTGAGTAACTGCTTAGGCCTCTCCGGGTAAAGATATTGCATCAAGAAAATGTTTGCTTTTGAGTGATTATTTTAAAACAATTTAATTCCAAATAGGAATCACAAATATTTGTTCATGCTAGAAATACTCACTGGCAGCTCTCTGGTGTAAATTTATTCTTAACATATTATACCATATAAAAAATATAAGCCACATACACATATATAGATGTACATGGGCACAGATAGTTAATCCGGTTCATTAAGTGTTTGGATATTTGGATGGAATAGGTATATGTGTCTGTATGTACACATTTAAATACTTTTATTGGTGCATGTATATACACACAGAGACGAATTTTTTGCACACTTGTAATGTAAAAATAAAGGGGAAAAAAGATGAAAGAGAAATTGCCAACAGATGCCACGAATGAGAAATTTTAATGGAGACATGCATCCTGACCAAACCAATAGGAATATTGTTTATTTTGAGATAACTTTAATTTGGAAAGGATTAACTTAGAAGAAAACATGTAGGTAATTATTTTACCTAAAGGATAATTGGATACCTTATCTGAACATTCAGACCTGTTCTATAATATTAGTGCAAGCACGACCTGCCAAATCACCGCTATAAAATCACTCATTACTGCTTGGTGAGCAGATAAACTGCACTGTGGATCAGAACAGTGTACATATACATAATGTACATTCAGGTACATGTATCACGTAGCATAAAGAACAACTCCCTCCATTTTGTTCCATCAGTTTTAGATAAGCATGCAACGTGTGGCTTGAAATTGTCAATGACCGCATGGATAGGGACGCAAGGAGGTAACTCTAAAATATTTCTATAAAGCAACAAAGGCTGCCCTTAAAAAGTTATCTTCATCTTCTAACTTTTATATACGATAGGTACGATATTACCACATCTGCTTTATTAAAAATAGCTGACTTGAAAGTAAGCCATTAAGATAAACAATGTTTATCATAAGTGCAGATTGGACTTTTTTTTTTTTAAGTATTTCCTTTGATTAAATTTACATCCTGTGCCAAAACAGACTGACTTCATCTGGTGAGTCTACTTTGCTAACTAGTAGTCCAGGATTCCAGTAGACTCTATGCAGTTTCAACCAAGCAAAAAAGTAACACAAATGTGTTAGAACTGGTTCAAGTCAGTAATTGCCTTGCGCAGCCTGCCTGGTAAGCTCCATCTCTGCTATGAGGCAATACCAGATACAGGAATGTTTACTGGCAAACAAAGGAGTTTCCTCCTAAAAACCATATACTCAGGTTATAAAATTACTCAGTTTTGCTCCTTATTAAGCCCAAAGCAGGGAAAAATTCCAGTTACTTCCTTTGTGGTTTTGCTACTTTTTTTTTTTGTTCTCTCTCTCTTTCCCCACCCCCTCCACTATAAGAAAGTGATTTAATAAATAAAAGAATATATAGGTTCACTTACATTCAGCTCTAAAACTATTCCAAGGCAATCATACACTAATGATACACCAGTCGCCACAGCAACGATAACTACTGTCACAATAATATGGAAAACTGTTGAGAGGTTCCCATGGAAAAACACATTGGCAATCACCTGAAACAGAACCACAGTTTTAAATCTTGATTTTGTTCTTTCTCTTAGAAAATTTGTTGCTTATTCCAAATCTTCTAACCTTTGGAAACTAAAAGAATGGGTGAAAATACACTGCCACAATTTTACCTATCTAAATTCAAGAAAACAACTTCATTTGCTTCCAAAACCAACTTGTAGAATCATTAGTAAATTGCAGGACACTTGCAAGATTGACCTAGTTATACCTGCAGGATTTAGGGTATATTTACTTCCTTCTCATTTGCCCACTACAGAATAAAACCCACTTACAATTATTTATTGAACAGATGAATTTCCTAGATGGATACACTTTCACAAAGCAAAACTAGTAAGCATAATAAATATGTTGGGTTTTGGCTATTCTCAACATAATAAAAACAGTGGCATTTATGCCAAATGTGGAATTTTAAGCAGTCCTCATATTATTAGTTATTACTATAGTATTGGATAATATTATAATAACGGTAATACATTATATTGCCAGAATCGAAACACAAGTAGCACCTCATGCTCATTGCATGCAGCAGGACTGGATATGCTGGTATTTGTTACAGACCAACCATTGACTTCAGCTACAATATATATTAATAATGTTCAAGTATTGTTAGCATACATTAACTGTTAAAGGAAGAATGTATAAATTCTTACCTCTCTGGTCACAAAACATTCAAGGGGGAAGGTCAGAATTACAGTAACTCCATAACAAAACCTTCCAAATGTAGCAAGGTTGTCATCTCTACAGTAGTTTTCAAATATATCTCCTGAGGCATAGCAAAACATTAATTAGTTTGTACTTTATGTCATTTGCCTACTTGCAAATTGAAGTGTAAATTAGTGGAGTTACTGTAGCAATTGAGACTTTCTGATCCCCTCTCCTACCACATATCAAGAATCTTTAGTTAGTCACAAGTTACATTCAGGAGGAACTTTCACCGTATACTACTCGTAGCAGTGCTTGTATTTCAAGTAGCATTTCTCTTTTAAAAATACTTTAATATATACACATTAGAGTTTGTCATCTGTTATCTTCCCCTCAGCACAGATTTTGTACTAGACACTGGCGTTTGTTTGAATAAATGTGTGACAGATTCTGAAAGACATTTCTATATAAGAGACAGATTTCCTTTAAAAAAGTAGTTCCTAGAACAACAACAATTATATTAATATAATATTATATATTAATATATATAATATATATAAAATAATATTAATATTTAGGGAGTCACACCTGGAGAATTGCATTTCCCAGATAGTATCTAATCATAGCTGGTAAGTTGCAGTGAAGAATTTCTAATATTTTGACTCCAAAAGCCCATTATAAACATACAGATTATTACCTAGCAAATCTTCTTACATCTAGCAACAAAAGCATTGCTAGAGATTTCAAATAATCTTGCTTACTGTTTACCACAAAGCATCTGGAATAATAATCTCTGAGGTACAAGAGACATGGGAATACAATACAAAAATCAGATGGTTTATCAGGTCTTTTCTACCTGATTACTGTACTATCTTATCATTTACTACTTTTTAGAATCACAATGGTACCGAAGAAGCAATAAGGTGTACTTCAGAGAAAACAGACAGAAGATTTTGACAGGGGAGACAGAAGGTAAGATGGAACCAGCTGAGGGATAGCTGCAGTCAGAGCTCTCTAAGTGCAAACTGGCTGAGATATTTCAAGTATAGTCTAGCTACAGCAGCATTTAGGACAGATAATTATTCTGTATAAACAACACTGGAGGCAGGAAAAAAGGACAGATCAACCAGTAACTCCCATCCTACAAATCCTCTGTTCTCAAGTACACGATCTTCTCATCGGAAAAGGAAAAAGCTTGGAAGCCTTCAACTACAATTTGAAACAGCACTATTAAGTAACATAAAATCTGCTTGCTCATGAAATATATATTTTTACTGAGGAAATGTATGCCTTGTTCTCTGAAAGCACCTTTTTCACTTCAACAAAATGTTGTTAAATAGTATGATGTAACATTGATTGTATACATTTATATGTATATTCATACAGAGGTGACAGTAAGATTAGTTACAGCAGAACAGTTGCAAAAATAGGAAATATCTAAGTCAGAGCTAGGATGCTATATTAGCACAGATAGGAAAAGATACAGGAAAACATACAGAAATATACCAGGCACTCTGAAAAATATCAAGGCAATTTTAGTTACTGCTCTCTGCTAGTGGACTGTGTGGCTAAATTATAGATGCTTAGTCCTCAGAAGTATTTTGTTTATGGAAGTATTCAAAGGAGATTTTCACCAAGGAAGCTTACACTTTGGAATCTGACAACTACTAACCTGACATCTTTGTATCCTGTTTTGGTTGTAAGGTAGCTACAAGCAACATCCTATTTCTGTTCAAACATAGCACGATCTTGTTATTTTTACAATCACTAAGACATTAACAGCAGAAGTCAGACAGAAGGGTGGAAGGTAAGGATTACAGAAAGCACCAAAATTGAGGGATAGAGTAATTTACCTTCTGCATATCCTGTAAAAGTCATATATCCACATGCAGCGAACACTACACTGATAACGAAAGCGAGTGAGACAGACACATGTGTGACTCGAGACCAGTTCTTTAATGTAGGTTCTTCCAGAGATCCATATATTATAAAGCTGTTATGGTTGCAGATGAATGCTGAAACGCGTGACAGTTAAAGCAAATGTATGAATTCATGCTTATATGCATAAAAAATAAATTCACAGGAAGTATATTTCAAGAGACACAGCACAGTTTGAATCCACTCAGTATTAAATAAAAACATTAAATCTGCAATGAATGGAAAAAATGAATGGCTTGAACTTCTTTGATTTGATAGAGGTTTATATTCCTGCTGAGATGATTCCGATTACATTACCCTAAAATGCCATGCTGTTTTCCACCCTGCACACCTTCATTCCACCTCTATTTCGTCTTCCTGCCCTCCTTTTGCTTAAGAACCAAACAGCAGGGGTTAATTTTTTATTTTTTAAATCCAGAGGGCCATTTTCTACTGTCACACTTTCTACAACATCCATTTCAGACAGCAGCAAGCACTGGGATGCCTCAGATTATCACAGCATTATTAATATACCAGATCCTCCAGGCAGAAACAGATTTTAGAATGAGGGTAATGGAGGCGAGTTGAGACTCACGTGAATGGTCCATGGCAAGACAAGGGAAGCAACAGGCTCTCTCCAGCAAATTATTCTGTTAGAGGTTATCAAAGAGCACACAGAACAGTCACAGCCTCCTCAGTTTACCTATTAGACTAACCCTATTGGTGCAGGTGTTTTAACATGACCTGGACAGTTGAACTGCATTCACAAGACACAGTGCTGTTTCTGCTACACTGGCAATAGCCTCTAGGGCCAGATGGGCAATAGATGGGGATTATGTCTTAAACTATAACAACTAAATTCACCTATGGATAACTCAAAATCAAGTTTGCTTTTTTTCTAAGACAGCTTAACATGAATATTAAAAAATACAATTAAAAATATGTAATTCCTGGGTCCAAAATATTAAATTAAGTAATTTCTTTCAGTTGATCTAAATATTGAAAATACAGAAAAAATTACTTACCAAATGACATCACCCCAACAGCTTGTACTGCATTTGATTTTGCAAATATCCATGCATTTTCTGACTTGGGTCTACAACAGAGATTTGTTTTAATAGATTATTCTCTTTTCAATAATCAGTTATTAAAAATAATTTAAAGTATTATGCTGTAATACAGAACTGCTAGTCAGATGTCCAGAACTCTCTGAAGTAGGCCAGAGTATTCCTCAACAATAAACTGAAACTAGGGAGACACCCTTACCTCCTTTGGTTTGATTGAACTATTTCTGTAACCAGTATTTGCAGCCCAATTTTATAAATAAACTTTTCAAGTCATAGTATACCAAGAAACAGCAACAGGGAAGATAAAAGTTGTTACTGATTCTGACTAAGGTTATCTCAACCCAAAATCTCTTCTGACTATTTAGAGGCAATTTCTTCCTTTGAATTTGCACATGTAATCCACACAGTCTAGAGACACTTTTTTCCTAGGCTACAAATCAAGTGAGGCAATTTGTCTTTCTTTACATTTCTTCCAACTATTCCTCACAGTAAAGGAATTGGTCGAGTTCCCAAAGGAGTGATAAAATAAACTATAAGGGAGCATATGGAGACTTTAATAATCAGGCAAGAATCTAATTTCCCCCACATCTGCGCTTCTAAGATATGCCTAACATTTTGGACTTGTGGTAATTGTAATTCTTAAAGGAGGACCACAGAAAACCATCAACAATCTTTACTGAAATCGATTTGATGCATGAACTTGCTGTCTGAATAAAGAGCCAAAATGAAGCTAAGGGGAAGGACTCCCAACATCTTCCTCCACAACTACAATTTGCTAAAAATATCAAATGAAATTCATAATCCAGTTGAACATTACATTTGTAATAGCAAAGCACAGACAAAGCAGAAGTACAGAGAGCTTGCTCTTAAAAAGTTGGCTGCTGCTAACTTTGCTCTGTTTTTATTTAGAAGGAAAGCTGCTGCCACCTGAGGCCTTAGGTGCTATTTTCCTATTGCCCCAGAAAGCAGTAAGACACTCACACCAGCTCCATGAAGGTAACAAGCAGCTTTGTCTCTCCTATCTGGTGATAACTAGCTGGTTTTGACAGCCCTAGTGGCTTTCAAATGTTTAAACCACACGCCCACTCACTAAGAAGAATAAAAAAAGAAGACAGACAAAAAAACCAAACACATGTTGCTGTTTCCTCTTCCAGAACTCATATCTTACTATTTCTTGAGAGCTTAAATAGTCAATCCTTCCTTTTCCATATTAAAAAAACCACACAGATTTACACTACCCAGTGCACATTCAGTTCAGACAGAGCACCCTTTTGGCTCTTAAGCTGTGGTTGCTAAGCTTTGCTATGCAGTAAACAGAATTTGAACATCAAAATCAAGTTCATTTTTTTGTCCTTAGATACAGTATGTTATCTTGACTACTATAACATACTGCCTCTAGTCTTAAGCAGCTGAATACGGCCCTCCTAAAACATCTCAGATTCAGCATGTAGATGTAATACATACTACGGATGAAATAGAATATCTGGCATTTATCTTGTGACACGGTAGTTTCAACCCACTAAAGCTACTGTAGTTTCTCATCCCTTAACTTGATGCCACTGATTCAAATCACTAGAGATGTCTGTGGACAATTCATATTCATAACTTTGAATGTATTATTTTTCAGGAAAACATTCACTTCTAAATGGAAAAAAACACCCAACAGTAATATTCCAAAAGAAAAAATAGAATATAGAAAGCTAACATCACAACTATTCCTCCTCCAACCACTAGAGGTCAGCTTTGATATCAAATAAAAGGAATTAAAATTTATTTTATTATCGTTCAACAAAAGAAATTGTGAAAGTCTTCTTCACAAAGAATTAATCACAAGCCTTCTCAAATAAGTAACACTTATATTATCTAATACCCTATAAAGCAATACATTATTAAAGTACACAGAAAAAGAATGCTTTCGTCTGAAACACATTTAATTCCTGTGAAAATGGTACATCGTGTGCAACAGTACAACTGTATTATAAATTCCTATAAACGGGCATTTTAAAGAAGGAATGTAGAAAGCATGTGAATTTCAGTTGAATTTAATTTAATTTCGAGTGAAGTGGCCAAATAATCAATTAAAAAAAAGTCACAGGAGCTAGTCTCCCCCCAGCACAGTGTTTGCATATTGCTAGCTCATAAGCTACACACCAAAATATAGCTTTGCTTTATGGATAAATGGCAAATCATATTAGGAGTATTATTTGGGGAGAAAAAATTCAAGAGAACAAAATCCTGCTTATTTAGCAGCATAAGAAGATAAGTTGCTTCCATTCTAGTTGCAGTAGGGAAGAAGAATTTCAGTTCCACGATTTTAAACATTACCAGCAGAATGCAATGTCATACAATGCACATCGGTACAGGTGCAATACCTGTGCTAAGGTCCTACAGTAAGTCATATACTGCTGCATGGGTTTCAAAAAAACCTTTCCATACCTTGGAAATCACAGATGCCATCTGTAAACTAAGAAGTGAAAGCAACACAGTAAGAAAGTTAATTTCTGAGCATTTAGAACTAAGAGTTAACAGCTCTAGAGTTCTGATCATATCATCAACAAATCACCCCCAAGACCAGTCTGCAGGACACACAGGCTTATGCAAAGCACTAGAAAAGGGTGCAAGTGACATAAAAGTGTCTATATAAAATAAGATGACAGGCTGGTCAAGAGAAAGCTGTGTCAGGAAATAGCAGCTGTTAGTTATGGATGAGCCATCCAGTAATAATCACGTCAAGGTAAACATACATACATTCATATAAATGCATGTATCTGTGTAAGCAAGTACATACCTAGGCTGAAAGAGCCTATCAGAAGAATACCAGATAACCGTATACCAGTTCTGCTTTTTCAATCCTGCTGCTGCTGTTCAAGATGGATTTTTTTTTTTTTTTTGAGAACAGCCTTTGTTCTGACCAGTTTGACCTACATTCTGGTTAGGAACTGTTTGGGCAAGATTTTAACTGCTGCTAATAGGAGAAGAGCAGTAGCTGTGAATATCTATGAAAGTCAAAACCAGGCAGCTTACTGTTCCTCACTGTGTATAATAACAGAGGCTATGCCTGCATAAACATAAAGCTTTTGTCATGCTGGAGATGGAGAAGCAGTCAGATGAAACGCAATGAAAGTTCACAGAAGAAATACATTAGTGATACTAAATACATTGGCTGAGCTGTACTGTCTATCACATATAGTAGAAGTTGTAACGCGTAGCAAAAGCCGAGAGGTAACATAACTGTGATTCTTGGAACTAAAATAATAAAAGATTGAACAAAAAAGGTGTTCCAAGGGGGTTCCCTGACTGAAAAAAAAGTCTCAGCTGAAAGGAAGATAACTGCAAGACAGAATGACAATAATAACTGTCCATAGTAATGCAGTGAAGTCTAGTGAGGAAGAAAGCCTAAAGGTTAAAAAAGTAAGACTCTACTTAGTATTCAATATACTTAAGGGAAAGGATAGAATAATAAACATCTAGTGAGTTTTAAAAGGTTTTGAAAATACTTGTGTTTACCTATATAAGAATGGGGGAAGCTGAAAAACAAATGAACCAGACAAAGGTTAGAACCTCCTAACAGGGTGAAATGCATTTCGCATCGAGATCACGAGCTGGAGTTGGGCAATTTTCTTTGGCAGTTCAAACCAGCACATCTTCTACTTCTTGTAAAACATTTACAGAATAATATTCCCCATCTTAAGGCCCATGCTATGCAAAAATCTTTTCTGTCATTTTACTGTCAAAATGCTGACAAATACAGTAGAGCAGCAGAGTGCATCAGAAGCAAAATATCGTTAAGGAGGGCCCCATACATGCCCCTGATCTCAACCCAGCTTGCAGGTATGAAACACTGACTTAAAAAAAAAAAAGTTAATTTCTAGAGTGGAAGCAAAGTCATATGTTTGAAAGAGAAGATACATGTTGGAACGAGACAACTTCCACTGTTTGAGACTGAAGATCAGTGACAAATCACCAAGTTTAAGTGCAAACCAGCATTTATCAAAATAATCTAGGAACACTTGGCAGATTAATTCAGGTTTAATCAAATTATTTAGACTTTTAGCGAATTAATTGTAAAATTTCAATTAAATTATATTCTAAGGCAAAAATACCTTTCTAGTTTTTCTTTAAATTTTAAATTTTTAAAGACAGTGAGAAAGTTTACAGATACTGAATGCTTAAGCAATGCAATAGAAAGAAAATGAGAAATGATCAGATCAGCCTTGAATTTTATATTAATCAAAGCCATCTTGGTTATTAGAGAACATAGACAAAGCAAAGCTGTACATCAGTCACACTTACTTACAGCTGCTTTCTTCCTGAATAAATTACTTAGCAGCTCTGTAAATATACGGTAGCTTATTTTCTTTGTTAATTTCATCACATATTAAAGTTTATCTTTGCTTACTATTGGATTATTTATATAAAAGAAAGAATCAACTTTCTACTTCCAAGTTATTTTCCTGAACACTTGGTGTTTCAATCCTGTGATCAGCTGCCAGTTGAGTAATTCTCACATCCTATTTATGTGTAGCAGATGCTCTTTAAGTTTTTCCTAGAGATTTATGTATTATGCAGACACTGACATTATGGCGCTCTTTCCAAAAGAAACACCAAATTAAAATGATACATCTTTATAAACTATGTAAAATATTGCTTTTTTACAGCAATGAATGTTAGTTTCAGCTTTGAAGAGTGAAATTAGTTTATGCAGTATTAACAGACAGCACGTTTACAGTTTGTGATAATTCTAAACCATTGTTTTTGATCACAGTCGAAAAATACCCAGCTATAAACAGGTAGAAATAAAGGAAAGAATGGATTATCGAGATGTATTTTTATTCAATATCTTAAACTATTGAGAGTAGACACTAGGCCCAGAACACCAGATTTTATCTGCAGGTTCATTATATTCTTCAAGCAACAATAATCACGTGTGTTACACAAATCAAAAGTAGAACTGGAAAGAAAGAAAAAAAAAAAAAAGAGTACCTCAGTTTCACATATTCATAACAAGAGGAAGTAAGCTAAAACCAAGTAATCCCTCATGATATATACAATAATTTTTTTCCTGAAAACAAACAAGAAAATAACACTCCCATAATGTCCATGGACAACCTGCTCCATTCCAAAAACAACTAAAAAAAAAAGTAAAATAGAAATGCAACGCTCCAAAGATTTGTAATTGCTGTTTTTCAGCCTACAGTTTAATGCAGATCAAATCATTATAAACAGTAAAACAGTAATAATATTCTTGTTTTGCTGATGGTCTAACACACTGCCGAATGTTTCTGGGAAAGACAATATTCTCTGTTTAACTTAATCATATTCTATGTTATTCTAAATAACATATAATTTTCAACTAGAATATGGATTTCATTTAAACAAAAAGACAGTTCTATCATCCCCAGATAGACTTCTTGTACCTCTCAAAGGTAAGCACACTTTGCTTTGAAAAATCCAAATGTAAGTGAAAACTGATAACTACTCAAGAGTAGTGGAGTATCTTCCCACTCAGAACTGGGAAGATATCTGAACAGGATTCCAGTGGGACTTGACCCGAGTCCAGCCCTTTTCAATGTATCCAGCAGTAACGTGAATGATGGAACAAAGAGTAAGAAGCATCTTTAACAGGAAGTATGAAATATGCTTAATGTTAATACAAACATGCTAGAGAACAGAGTGAAAAAAGAAAAATAATAAATATGCTGGTAAATGGAGAAATCTAATACATCTAATAGAGATGTATTCATTCATGCAATTCAATTATGCAATGACAGATGCTACAGTTACACAGGAGCAAAATAAGCTTCATGAGAACAGGAAAGGGAGAATAGGCAACCCCCCACCCACGAAATTTCATGAGAACAGAGTGAAAGAAAGGAAAAATTGCCAGCTCACAGTTTTGCAGAGAAGGACCTGGTGCTGCTATTAGACTGAAAGGTCAAGGCATGTCCACCACATGAAGCTATTTTCCAAAGAGGCAGAAATTCAAACTAGGTTACATAAACAGGAGAGTGGCAATTCCCAAAAGATCCAGCTGAAAGGGATCTCACACTTTGCATGTAAGATCTTTCTTCTCTGCTCCTCAGTGGGAATACCACAGGCAGTTGGGGCACCACGGTATCCCTTTAATTCACAGAGAACTTCAGGCAGCCATTGAGAGTGATGACACAGGAAATGACAGAAAGGAACTGTGCTTGTTTCATCTAGAAAAAGGACCACCAAAATGGGACAAGTCACAGCTCATTACAGGTGTTTAAGTGTTTGAAAAAGCATGAACAGTTTGATGCCCATATCCACTGTGGTTCAGCCAAGTAGCAACCAACATGAAATGCAGTAAGAGATGCATGATACACATTTATGAAGAATTTGTAAGAAAAGTCTTGTTAAGAATTGGAATGGGAACTCATGGAGTTGTCAAGACAAAACTAGACAATCACCTGTCATCAATGACAGGCATACAATCAGTTCTGCTGTGTGACAGTGGAAGGGATTAAATATTCTCTCTTGGTCCCATCAAGCCTTTATTCGGGATTGCACAAATTATTTTTCTAAACGACAGATCCGAGGACTTATTTTTTTTACATCTCTTTGGAAACTCCAACTTCTATTTTACTTTAATAAGGATTCTGCCTTTTGCAGTCTTCAAAAAAAAATTAAAAATTAAAACTCCAAGAATTACCCAATACTCAATATTATCTATCATAAGAAAAAATAAAGCCACACGTTCCATATTTTTCAGTGCCTCACAACTGTTGAGAATAAATGTTACCATAGTAACAAGGTCATCGGTAACCATTAGATATAGCTTCTTCCTTTTTTGACAGGGGATTTTGAGATTACCCTTTCAAACACTCCTTTAACACACAGTATGAAAAACATGTTGCTTCAGAAAGACAGTGGGGGGAAGAAGTCCCACACTGTTCTGAGAGCATCATTTTTATAGATGATAGACAACATCGTCTGGTACAACTTTAGAAGCTGCTATTCTAGAGATCTTCCTAGCATTAAACATGAATGCCCTGTCATTAACTCATGTTTTGCAGCAATAAGACAAATGAACAATTATGTTTAACACTGCTGCAACAAGCATGGTGAAAGAATCCAATTCTTACAGGAACATTGGAAATACTATATAAAACTATTCCCATAAATAAAAAGCACATTCAGAAACTGGAGCTTGTCATCTTATATTAATGTATCTTCATATTTAAAGGACAGGGAAAAAGGAATAAAGCAGACCTGCTAGGCCATAAAGTAAAAATAAGAGATACGTAACACTTTCTTGCAATATAATTATAAAATATTGCCATAACATATATTCACGTCAACTAAATTGCCTACAACATTGCAATGTTAGATACTACTTTCAAAGTATGAGTGCTGGAAAACAGCTTTGCATCCTTGCATTGTAGCTTTCTCAAATGACAGACTAAAGTTTTTATTAAAGTCTTCCTTTTCATTATTTTTATCTAATTTTTATTGTGAAATCATTTTATGATTAGAAAAAGAAATAGTCCTAAAATGCTATCTATTTAAAGATTGCAAATATAGGCCATCTGACAATCATGGACAAAATTAAAGGTTTCTCAAGTGACAGGCAACCTCACATGTCCATTCAGGAGCCACCTGCTATAAGCCATATCACCTGCAATTCCCAATTCATCTGTAGTTTTTGGAGACTTTTTCTAACTTTGCTCATTTGCAATAAAAGAAAAAAAAAGATACAGTACATCTTAGCATTTTTTTTTTACTGCTATTAATATTTATTTTTTCAATTGTCCCAGAACAGTCATGTTTCAAAACTATGCATATATATGTCAGAATGAAATAACAAGACTACATATGATCAAAAAAATCACTTTGAGGCAAGTGTGTAACAACTTACACTTGTGGACTCAACGTCACTGTTCTCACCATCACAATAATCAAGATGACAATGGTTAAAATCAGAGAAATAAGCGATACCTGTGAAAGTAAGAACAGAGCTTCAGTCAGTAAGCTGCTGAAAGATTGTCCTCTTAGCAGAACAATGTACTTAAAAAAAAAAAAAAACCCACAAAAACACGCAAAAAACCCAACCAAGTAAAATGCTAAACATCACGTGCCAAAAACCTATAATTAGAAATCCTTTCCTATATCATCATCTTTTAATTAGTTATTCTTTTTGAATAACTAGCCAATTGCAACTATTTGTATAATTTTAAGTGATATTCCCATCTAAACATTTCTAATCAATGGTGCTTAGCATTTACAGGATCAGGCCTGCATCACCCAGTACTTTACAAGATTTGAGTTCTACTGGCAGCAGATGGAAAAATTCCAGTGATTCACATGGAGTCTAAAATTTTGCTTAAACTACTCCAAGCTTTCTGATGTTTCTTGGGACAGTCTAAACTTCTAAAATATTTAACATGCTCTAGCCCAACGTAACCGAGTTCAAATACAAAGTTATGACTGGCACTTATTTTATAATGGCATATAGAAAAGTGAACCAAAACCCAGCTGCTATTCTGATTTACCTTTCCCAGTTTTGCTATGTCTCGATACAAAGACAAAGGCAAGGTAAAGATGATGGTGGTAAGAAGAATTATGAAGTGACGGTCGGTAAGCACGTTATCTGGTGCAACTAAAGCAAAAAAAGAAAACAGTTATTTCTCTAAGAGACTGACACGAGGAACACTTTAGTTACATTTGAAAGGTTAGGAGTAACAAATTTTGATGTTGACCAGGCTGTTATCCCCTTTATCCAAGCTAAGTAACACTGAAATAAAGACTAGACATTAACTAACCTTGAGGAACTGTAAACAGTATGTGCATAATCACAAGAATTCTGCAGATTTAAAACAAATGCATAATATATATGGAATATAATATACTAAACTTGGAAGTCTGGTGTTTCTACATATAAATTATTATTAATTTTTCATGCCTGTTGAAGATAGGCAAATTTGTAAAGAAAAATCCTCCCATAAGTTAATTTTCAGGGTGTTTTGAGCACCTCCTTTCTTGCTGACAGCTCTCTTCCACTTGCAAAATACAGATTACCATGCAAAGGCAACAACATTGTTATAATATTCCCTGCAATCAGTGGGATTTATTTGTATAACTGACGTTTTATTTTAAGTTATCATTGGTTTGAAAAAGAACCACATCTCAGTTTCAGTCAGGCTACTATGAATCATAGACTTGAATGAAGCTTGCTGAATAATAACAGCTGGAAAGTGACAGGCAATTGACAGGGATAGTCAGTGTTCAGTTCCATCTATTCTTTGGGAAGTTATAATACTTTCCCACCTTTTTACAGGCAGGCATTCTACCAGACAGGTCAAAAGTGTGCCATGCTGGGGGTTCCTCCTATTACAGAAGTATTACTACATATAAACAATTAGATATTCACTGTCACTATCAACCTGATCAGGTATTCACAGGAGAACACTGGCAGTTAAAACTGCATCCACAAGTTGCAGGCTTCATCTGCTGAAAATTACAGCCCTCCTACAGAAATCAGTTCATACAAATTCTAATTTCTACTTCATTGCAGACATGTTCTCTTTGGTTTAATTTGACAGTGAACAATGTTTTAACTTTGCTTTCTGCCTTAGCACAAAGGCAGCAAACATGCACACAAATTGCTCCACTGATTCTGCTGTGAAAACTCACAGCAGAGAAAGGGTAACAAGTGCGTGAGTTAGTATCTCAAAATACCACTTCTGGTTTGGCAGTGAATATTTAAGAGAACTGAAAGTTAGATTTGCAGTTCATGACCAACTACGACAGATATGCTTAAGTAAGCATTAAATCTGTTTGCAAATGATCCAGAATTATTCACTAGATAATGTGCAGTTTCAGTATTCAAATGATTATTATAGCATCTATCTAAAAAGATGACAAAATATGATGACCTTATAAATATACTACTGTGGAAGATTCCTTCTATTTGCTTAGTATTTCATTGAGGCATGTGGTCTACTCACTGACACTGAGTCCAATGATAACCAAGGACTAGGATTCATAGTTACTATTTCAGAGAGATTTATTAAAAAAAACCAACACCACCACAAAACATCACTTATACAAATATGCTTCAAGTTCTTAACTTGTACTATATTTCAGACTACTCCAGAAGCAAAGTACCAAGTAGACAGACACCGGATGCTAATCCTTAAATACTTATGCTATATTCCTTTTCAATACATTTTCCCCCTTAGGAATCTTTTAAATGAATCTTACCTCCAGGAATTCTCTGGAAAACTTTAGTTAAAGTGTCTCCTGTTATTATGTTGTAACTAATCATAGCTTAAAGAAAATAAAATTTTTTGTTAGTACATCTTAAATGCGAAATAATTGATATATATTTAATACACATATTTTGTAGACGTCAGGATTACATGCCACTGTCTGGCTGGCACCAACAATTTCTAAATTTCAGGTTAAAATACAATTAAAAGTCTTTAACGCTCACCTTTATTTTTCTCTTTTTTTTTTTTTTAAACAGGTACAATCTAAGCACGAATACGTTCTGATAAGTACAGCCATTGTGCTGTCTGCCCATATAAATTTACTTCAGAAAAGGGCTTTTAAAAATTGTTTGTTTCTATCAGGAATTCTTCATCAGTTTATTTTCAAATTCTTATTTCTATTTAGTAAAGTTCCTCAGTTAGTCTAATAATCAGTCCTGCAGTGAGATGCAAAGGACTTGTTAGCTCATGTAAAAAGTTAGCAAAATCTTTGAGCCAGAAGAAAGAAGGAGAAAGTAGTTGAAGATACCAGATATGAACTTCCAGTCCTTCCTCTCATTAATAAGAGCTGGTGCCCTAACATTCATATTTCATTCTTATCTTATTCTACGCTCAAAGTGTGTATATGTACATGCAAAATACGTATGCTCATGTGGTCTTCACCATTTAGACAGTCTATATATATAGGTATTGACCTTAACTAAAGCATAAATATTCACTGCTGCAAAATTCTAAGTCATTAACACTACTTACAGAAATAAATGCAAGCACATATATATGCATAACTAGTTGCATGATAAGGACTGAGATCTTTACAATTCTTTTCCGTAGTCTCTATGAAGTAGTAATTATATTCTTTTAAGTCAATATGTGTAACATTGTTGCCTGCAGTAACAATAACTCCAGTCACCTTAGAAATCTCAGCTACCTGTAATAAATTCAACTCATCGAGTATGAGGCTGAATTAATGTTTTTGAAGAGCAATGACATAATATTCAAGCAAGTTCTGATCGGTGGCTTCTCCAAAGGTAGCAATGCCACATTTTTGGAAAAACATTAATTCAATATACTCCTAAAGTCATATTTTCCTTTTGTTTCAGGCACATGAAATTCGTGCTCTGTTACTCATTCTAGAACAGAATCTCTTTGCTATTTGTCATAGCTACTGTTGTCATTAATTTTTAAATGTGTGATCATGAATTTCTATGCTATCACATTTCAGTTCATTTCTATTATTCTGGTCCCCCAATTCATTGAATTCTTCCTCAGTCATTCTTCAGAACACACCAAGTAATTTTTTTTTTTTTTTTTACAGGAAAGGGACCTATACAGTATATTCTTCACAGAGTTCTTAATATTTAACCAGTGAAAGAATAAATGTGAAAAAGCTAGTTATTTATAAAACTTTATAATTTATGTGATCTTACCAATAAATGGATACAAAAATTGAAGAGTTGAAAGAATTAGATAGCCTACAAGACCATATGTTTTTCTGACCAGCTCTTGATAGCTGTTGGTGCTGGAGAGGTTTCCTCCTTTGATCAGTAATATAATGGAATAATCTGTTAAAATATCAAATTACTGTTAAAGACATTATGAACCAACTTGTGGTTAGTTACAGATCATCTTTTTCACTCCTTAAAAAAAAAAGTCTGTAAGAAGGTAAATAGTGGCAGTAGGAAGAGCAGGCATGAGAAATCATAGAATCATTTTGGTTGGAAAAGACCCTTGGG